>CM053414.1:24602706-24685014 GCA_028644305.1 Xerus rutilus | reverse complement strand
AAAAAAAAAAAAAAAAAAAAAAAAAATGTGTTGTATTATGCAATAGAAATTATCAGCCATTAGCAAAAAGTATTCATCCATGCTACAACATGGATGAACTTTTAAAACATCATATTAACTAAAAAGAAGCCAGACATAAAAGGCCACATATCGCATGGTTCCATTATATGAAATTATCCCAAATCCATAGAGATGAAAAGTAGACTAGCGACTGCCAATGATTAAGAGGAAGAAGGAACAGGGAGCAACTGCTAATGGTACAGGGTTTTTTGGGTGTTGAAAATGTTTTGAAACGATCTAGATAGAGGTGATGGCTGCACAACCTTGTGAACATACTACAACCCACTCTTTGAAAGAGTGAATTTTATGACATGCAAATTATATTTCAATATTTTTTAAAGGTTTATGATATTTGGTTCCTGTTTGCATCCTGATTTTTAAAAAAATAACCATCAAAAAATTTTTTAGCTTGCCTTGCATGCAGAAGGCCATGGGTTCAATCCCCAGCACCACAAAAAAAAAAAAAAATTTTTTAAATTAATTAGGGAAAATGATATATGGCAATTACTGTGATTATTATGATATGTTCATAGTATTACAATTTATTAAAATGAAACAAAGAACTTTTCAGAAATACATATTCAATATGTTCATATTGAAGACTTAAAGTATTTTCAGAAATAAATATTGAAGAATATAATTAAAGAATTATAAATGAAGTGATATGTCTAGGACTTATCACAAAATATTACAGTTGGGAGGTATAAATGAAGACTGGATACATGTTAAAACTTATTAGAGAATGGAGGAAAAGCTCAGTGGTAGAGCAGTTGCCTAGCATGTGCAAGGCCTGGGATTTCACCCCCACACTGCAAAAATTATTTTTTTAAAAATTGTTGAAACTAGGTAATAGGAGTAAATGTACTATTATATTGAGTCTATTTCAAATTATCCATAATACAGTGTTTTTTAAAATATATATTTATAATTGCTTGTATATAAATAGAATAGTTTTGGATGGATATATAAAAAATATACAACACTATTTCCCTGTGGAAAAAACAGCTGCACTGAAGGGAATATGTATAGAAAGGAGCTTCTACATTAAAGGTCTTTTTTTTTTGATACCAGGTATTGAACCTAAGGGCACTCAACCACAGAGCCACATCTTCAGTGCCCTACCCCCCGCCCTCATTTTTAAAATTTTGAGACAGGGTCTCACTAAGTTACTTAGGACCTCATCAAATTGCTGAGGATGGCATTGAACTTGTGATCCTTCTGCCTCAGCTTCCAAAATCGCTGAGATTACAGGTGCGCACCACTACGCCCAGCCACTAAAGGTCTTTTTTAAAGTAGGTTCTACAGCAAAAGAGTAATAATAGCAACAACCCACTATCACTGGTGCCCTGCAGAGACATTTTTAAAAGCACTCATTTTTCTGAGAAATAAATGTAAGCCTCGTTTTATAGATGTTCAGAATCTTGATCCCATAGGGAGCCAGGTGAAACTGAAAACAGACTCTTGAATTTCTCATCCCAAATCCAGCCCTCAGAAACATTACCCTTCACCTACAACTTTGTGCCACTTAATACAGAGGCAGATTTCATTGCATAAAAGTACCCACCAAAGAAAGTGTTCTTCTGGAAACTATTAAGCGTCTAGGTTCAATCCAATGTAACAATCAGCAGGAGCCAGGCATTCTACCTCCCACTGGTAGTAAGCCAGGTGAAATCAAGAAACTCAGCATTTGAGGGAGACAGAGAAAAACCCTTTGTGAGCAGAGGTCATCTGACCACGGCTTTGTAAGTGCTCCTGAGAGAGCACGACTGTCATTTATCAGTTCCACGGGTTTCTAACATATTACTTCTGCAGGGCAGCTGACATACTCTTGAGTATAAATCCTATCTGGTGTAAAATAGTTGGCAAATTAAATCTAGGTAGGCTTATTTGAAGCGTTAAATGTATTCATTTACAGAGGCAGTGCATTCCAGCCCTTTACTGTGCTGCATGTGTATTATGAGAAGAAAGAAAGAAATGAAGGCTGCCACCCACCTTGATTCTTGTCATCTGGGTCAGGGTCTGGTTTCAGTCTTTTCACACTGTTGCCACTCTCTGAGCTGTAACAAAAAAACATGGTGATTTGAGCTATGTCCAATCTTGGGGATCAAAGCTTAGGAAATCAGCAGTGCTAGAAATCATTTATATGGATCTTAGGCTGCCTCAAGGAGCTGGGATGATCTAAAATGAAAAGCCTTCATTTCACGTTCTTGATCTTCTTCCAATTATAAAACTCGTTATAAAAGACAACTTAAACTCCTGATAAATCCAAGAGGTGAAGTATATAAACTTTTAATTTTTTTGTTATCTTTATCATTCAGCTCGGTTAGAACCACAGATGGAATTCAAGAATATTTGAACAGGTTCACAAACAACAAAAATTTACTTAAATTACTAAGGATTAAAGAATATATCTTCAACAATATGCTAGAGATTCTGAGTCATCCAAAAGATTGTCGCTAAAAGAATGTCTAGAGTGTACTTCTTAACAAAAAAATTATCCCAAAAGGAAGGCCTTAATCCCAGCAGGAAGAGATGGTGAACAAGAAGGTGGTAAATATAAGTCTAAACGAGTGTTATCTATTAAAAAAAAAAAGATATCTAATTTGTGGCATTAAATATTACCATACTGAAGACCCAGACAACAGTGGCACATAAAGTAGGAAGAGGGGGATTGTAACTATGGGGGTCTAAGGTCCACACACTTTTGCAGGGAAGTGAGATAGCTATTTACTCTAGGTTTTGCTAAGTATGCCTGGTAAATTTCAAGCTCATTTCTTTTTTTTTTATTTTTTTTTATTTTTTAAAAATTTTTTTAAATTTTTTTTTTTAGTTGTAGATGGACACAATGTCTTTATTTTATTGCTTTGTATGTGGTGCTGAGGATCGAACCCAGGGCCTCACGCATGCGAGGCAAGCGCTCTACCACTAAGCCACAGTCCCAGCCCCTCAAGCTCATTTCTATTGCAGTATATAAATCCAAACAAGGTGAAAGAAAAAAAATGATTTGCAATTTAAAGATTCGTCAGTCATGTTTTTCTAGAACAAGAATATAAGGAAAAATATTTTAAATAAAAATACAATGTTAAGATGGTAGAAATCATATAAAAATATTGATAAAAATAAATAAACTAAATCTTCTAGTAAAGATACTAAAAGTATAAATTTAAAAGCAGATCCTGGGTGTGATGGCCAGCAGTCTTAGAAACTTCAGAGGCTTAGGGAGGAGTATGGCAAGTTCAAGGCCAGGCTTAGCAATTTAGCGACACTTATCTCAAACTTTTAAAAAAATGAAAAGGGGTGAAGATATAGCTCAGTGGTAGACAAGGTACCATTGCCACTAGGTTAAATCCCCAGAACCACAAAAATAAAATAAACAAAAGCAGAGACACAACTAGAAACTTAACAAAAGAAAAACAAAATCAAACAATAACCAGAAGGACTAAAAGTAAAAGAATAGAGGCAGGTGTGGTGGTGCACACCTGTGATCCCAGGTACTTAGGGAGGCTGAAGCAAGAAGATCTTAAGTTTGAGGCCAGTCTCAGCAACTTAGCAAAACTCTGTCTCAAAATAAAAACAAAAAGGGTTGAGGATGCGGCTCAGTGGTAGAGCAACCTTGGGTTCAATCCCCAGTACCTCAAAAAAAGTAAAAGAATAGAAAAAGAGGTACCAAGGTAAATGTTAATATTAGGAAAACAGACTTACCCAAAAGCACTGACAAAAGTTACTTTGTAATGAAATAAAGTTTGATTCACTATGAAGAAATAACAATTTTGAACATGTATGCAACTAATCTAAGGAGTTTAAAAATATGCATTCAACAGAACTATGAAGGAAATCAAGAAATCACTATTAAAGCAGGCTAGGCATATAGCTCAGGGATAGAGGGCTTGCAGGGGGCATGCAGGGGGCCCTGGGCTTGATCACTAGCCTTGCAAAACATACACACACACGTGTGTGCACAGTTAAATTACCTCATTATGGAAATTTAAAAATATTTCTAAATTATTCCTAAGTCAAAGTTTAAAATACTTAGAAGAAAATATAAAACTTGTGTTCAGTGAAAGCTGAGGAAAATTTATAACTTTGGAAGCCTCTAACTGAAAAGGCTAAATATGAATGCACTAGTTATCTGACAGCTGTTTATGGCAATAAATAAAATAAACTTGGAGAAAAGACTTGGAGAAGTCTTGGAGAAAAAACTTGGAGAGGTATGAAATGGGTGCTTGTTTTGTTTTTACACTTTTATATACACACTAATGGCTTCCAGACTTTTACCAAGCATCAGAATTATCTATGAAATTCTAACAATTAAGATTCTTACACTTCATTCCAAACTTACTGAACCAGAATTAGTGAAGCCTGGAGCTCGGTGCGGTGGGGTGGCACACGCCTGTAATCCCAGCACTTAGGGAAGCTGAGACAGGAGAATCACAAGTTCAAAGCCAGCCTCAGCAATGACGAGGTGCTAAGCAACTCAGTGAGACCCTGTCTCTAAAATAAACACAAAATAGGGCTGGGGATGTGGCTCAGTGATGGAGTACCCCTGAGTTCAATCTCTGGTACCAAAAAAAAAAAAAAAAAAAGAAAGAAAGAAAGAAAGAAATTAGTGAAGCCTGGGAATACACATTATTAACAAACTCTTAGGTCACTCTAATAACCCAGGGCAGGGCAGGGAAGATTAGGAACTCCTGCCCCAAGAGGCTAATTCATCAGGTTGCTCTGCAAAGCAACATTAAATAATGTTTTTAAAATCCAAGAGGGGTTTTATGCAGGTCACCAAAGAAGCTAACAGAGCCCTTTCTAAAGGAGATCTAAAGATTAAGTAAGGGAGACAGTTACAACAGCCATTCTGCACCTGCAAAAGCACTGGCCAAGAAGTAACTAACTGCCCATCTGCAGAGTCCTTCCTTGGCAGTCCAGGAAGACTGACCCAGGTCCAAATCCTGAGAGACACTGGACCTTGTGTAGAAGCTTGTGCAAGGAATAACCCATGACTTGTTAGACCTTTTCAGTCCACTGATATCCCTCCCCTCAGCTGCTGTACGATGATGACATTTTACATGTAGGCAATGCTCCGAGGAACATCTGCAGCAGATAGATGATGTGCCAAACCACAAGAATGCATCAATGCACTCTCCTCAAAACGTGTGGCTGGGTGCCAATATATCATATTGATTTTCCTAATAAGACTGCATTTAAACTAAACATCATTCTGCCCATGGTCTGGTTGGTCAAACTGACATGCCCTGATTCAATCACTATGGTGCCATTTCAGGATTTGGAAAGGGAAGAGCAAACTCGATAAAGAACCATCAAAATCTCTAGGTAGTGCTACCACTGCCACATCAATCAAACCAAGCCAAAGCCAGTTCCATAACCCTGTCACAGCTGCTCTGTTCTTTCAATGCCACTGCAGCAGCTGTTCCCTCTACCTGGAATGTTCTCTCCTTATCTGCCTATCAAAGCCCTACTGTCCTACCCTATCAGCATCTTTCTCATGCCTTCCTTAACTTCCTGCATGAGCCTGTGAACCTGCGAGACTGCGCACTGCCAGGCAGTGTTGTGTTCTTCCTTTCATTTTGTGACCCTATACACAATTCTTTCACAGAACTTGCGACTTCACTTGCCTAGAAACACAACAGCTCAAATACTGAACCTCTCTATTACCGTGTGACCTTGGACAAAAGTTCTCCAACCTCCCAAATTCTCAGTCTTCTCATTGTAAAACAGGGATTATAATAATCCACTTCACAGAAAATGGTGAAAGGAATAAATGAGATCACACACAGGAAGCACTTAACACAATGCCTGACACATGGCAGGTGCTCAAGGAAGAGCAGCTACTGTTTGTTAGCTGAACAAATGATCAGAGATGCAAGAGTCAGAGGCTACTGCAGACACGGAATCTGGAAGGAGAGGGAGGGATGAGCACACTGAAGAAACTTCACAATGACTCATGCTAGGTAATCTTCTGCTCTGATCCCATACAGTGACACTTCAGGTGACACAACCAAGGAAGATTTACACTGTGTGACGCTGGCTGACCTCTTATGCTTCACAGCTCCTGCCAATAGTTTTGCCTGGGAGAACTTGTTCTTGGTTTCTATGGGTTTCACAGTCAGTTTCTTCTCCACTTCCTTCTTGTTTTCTGCAGAAATTCCGACCTTGTTGAGATTACTGTGAGTTACAGGTTAAGGGTCAAACTAAACAAAAGCCACAGGACTATGGTAAATTAAGAGGAGGACAACAAATATAATCCACTGGCCCTTTGGCTATATCATAGGATGTCTGGCCTACTTATTTAAAAAAAAAAAGCTCGTAACCTCTTTATTCTGTTAGTCACAAACAGCTGATTTAAACAGAAATGAAGGTGACCTCAAAGGAAGACAGTATATCAAGTCCAAAATAACACAGATAAGCAACTTTTTCCTCTGATTTTCAATGAAAATCTAAGCATATCCAGAAAACCCAGTACTGCCAGATATGCTTGAGGAGAAAACAAAGATCTTAAGGAATATGAAAGAAATGGGAAAAAATGTGGTTTCCCTGAAAATATGTGCTTCTTCCTACCAAGGGTAAAACTGAATTTTGCAGATGTCTTTATGACCATCGGTGGCACTCAGTCTTGGATGGTGAAGACTAACTCCCACCCTGCAGGTGCACTGCAACACCAGAATTCTCTCAAAGCTTGTTAAAAATGAAGAGTCCCTCCTCCGTCCCCATCTACTAAGTGAGGCTCTCAGAGGCCCAAGAGTCTGCTTTAACTGTCATAAGGTGATTTTAACGAGAAACCCTGTGCAAACATAACCCAAGAACCAAAACCCTGTTTGTAAAAGCATAAAGAGTGCTTGTCCCATCACTGCTTTGTGCCCAATGTCACCCTCTCGCTCTCAAGGTCTGTCATCACTGTCACTTGTTCTGCCAGCCCCTTGGCTCCCTCCCTTTAAAAAAAAAAAAAAAAACAGTTGGTTTTTTTTTTTTAGTTATAGGTAGACACAATACCTTTTTACGTGGTGCTGAGGATCGAACCCAGTGCTTCACCTGCTCTAGGCGAGTGCTCTATCCTCTGAGCCACAACCTCAGCCCCAGGTCCCTCTCTTTTATGTCGCGCTTTTTCTCACAACATATTAGACAACAGAAGTATTCTGCCGTGGTACAAGTTCTTAAGATGTAGTTGTGACTTGCTGGAACAATAGTGACATCTAGTGCCCAAGAATCTAAGCAGTATCCCAAAGAAGTGGCAGAGGTAGGGGACACACAATCTAGCCTATCTATCTCTGTGTCTTTGAACATAGAGAAAACTGGGTACCAGAAACAAGGAAATGCTCACTCTGATCATTCTTCAGGCACTCACTCTGTTCCTATAGCATTAATTACCTTAAATATTTGTAGTATTAGATGGGCATTGTGTAAAATGCTCAGTACTATTCTGATTTTCATCAATTTAATGTTTTTAAGGTCATAAACATAATATGCTAGTGCTGAATGTTAATTTTATAGGAAAAATCGAAAGCAAAAAACACTAGCCCAATGATTTTTTTTTTTTTTTTGGCGGCGGGGCGGGGTAGCGAGGGGCTTACCAGGGATTGAACTCAGGGGCACTCCATCACTGAACCACATCCCCAGCCTATTTTGTATTTTATTTAGAGACAGGGTCGCACTGAGTTGCTCAGTGCCTCACTCTTTGCTGAGGCTGGCTTTGAACTCACAATCCTCTTGCCTCAGACTCCCGAGCCTCCGGGATTACAGGCGTGCACCACTGCACACAGCCCACCTGATGCATTTTTACCTGCAACTTCATCAATAAGGTATGGAAACTCTCAAAGAAAAGTCTCAATATTAAATACTGAAAAAATAAAACAAAATGGAAAAATTAACACAACAAACCATACATGTATTTATAATACCAGGACATAGAGAACAACATTTAGCCTTTATTCTTTTTAAAGTGAAAAAGTTTGGCAGGGAGAGAAGGTGGTAATCTTATTTTTGCTCCACAGCCAGAGCACAAGATTTTCCCTCCTTAAGTCCTTTCCTCTAAAATGCTTTAAAAATAAATACATACCTCAAAAATATCAAGGAATTCTTTAGATGAAGAATTTCTTAAAACTGCATAGTTTTAAATATACATGATATTGCTAACTACTAGTTTACTAGTTTAACTAGTAAAGTGCTGTTGTTTACATGGCACAAAACCATAGTTTATTTGCACTCAGAAATATCATGTTATAGTACGTTAAAATAAGCAAAGCCAAAAGCCAGCTCCTAATCTATAGCCTCAATAAACAAATGTCTAATTCTTCCATTCCTGTCTCCATTATCTCTGGCTACTTGTATTTGTGGGATCAGTGCATTATATATAAGTGGGTGAGGTCAGCTTTTTGTCAGTTTTTTCTACAGTCAGAACTTTCCAAGTTTCCAGTCAAATCTAACAGCCCTCAGAGCCTCTTCAAGTGCTATAATGCAATGTCAACAGAACAGAAAAGTTTGTTCTTTCCTTTTAGTTGAAAACTGAAGGGCACCTCACACAGCTCTACTCTCCAGAATGCTCCCTTGGGAGACACTTGGTGCCAACCCAAAACAAGATATAATTCAAGTGAGAAGCGTTAAGTAATGTATTTCCTCAGAGGAAAAAGCTTGGTGTCTGAAGCAATGCACTACATATATCAGCTCATTGCTACAAATATCAACACGTAATATTATTTAGGGGTCATCAGGGCCGGGGTGGGAAGTTCAGAAGAATCAGTCTCAGTGCTACAGTTGAAACTAAGGAGTAATTTTCCATCAACTCCTATCCTCAAGTTGCACCTGCATGTCACTAACAGACTGAGAATGGAAGCTAGGAATTTTGCTACCAGTTCATATCCAAACACAGTCCCAGGGAATCTGTCTACATTTTCTCCCACATAACTTGTAATGTAACCAACTGCACACTTCCTGCAAGTAAAGACCAAATAGCACATATCACTGTTCTTAGAGGTGAAGCCTGTTCAAATACAGTAGTGAGGTTATTCAACACATTAGCTTAAAACATTCAAAACTTCCTCACAGGAGGAAAAAAGTTAGGATGGCCACATTAACATCTATGAATCACTCATTAATTTATTCACATATTCACTGAGAATCTACTTGTCAGGCATTGGGAAACATAGTGATCAAGTCCTTCTGTTAGTGCTGTTGGTAGTGGTAGTGGCTCTGTGGTACTGGGGATGGACCCAAGGGTGCTTTACCGCTGAGCTACATTCACAGCCCCTTTTTATTTTTTATTTTGAGACAGGGTCTCACTAAGTTGCCAAGCCTGGCCTTGAACCTGCAAGCCTCCTGCCTCAGCTCTCAAGATATAGGTGTGTGCCACTTGCACCCAGCTTAATTCCTGGTGATTATGGAGCTTACTTTGCATTTCAGCAGCAAAGAGATAAAACAAACCAGTAAAAACAAATGACAATTTTCAGATAGTGACAAGTGCTATAAAAAGATGGTACCACAGAGTTGGGAGTGTATCTTGGAGGGTAAGCAAATGCTTAGTATGCATGAGGATCTGGGTTCAATCCCCAGCACTGCAAAAAATTTTAAAAAATCTCAGCAGCTGATTTTTCCCCTGTGTGAGGTTGACTGCATTGCCCATCTGTCTCAAGAGTCTAATTCCACAAGGCAAGAATACCCAGCTACTGACTACTAGGATTTATGCTTATACTCAATCCTAAAGAACGTGGACTTCTGATTACAATAGATTCTTGCGTGCAACACAGACTCTGCAGATCACTGCCAGTCATTCAAGGTCCCAGGAGTTCAAAGAACTGAAAGGGGCACAGAGTTAAAAGAGACTTTGAAGATCACCAGGTAGAAGATTCTCTTTATGAGAATACTGACACTGTACAGATTTCTCTCCAAGTACAAAGGATATTCTGTATTCCTTCAGTTCTTTCAATTCTTCCTCTCTTCGTTGCTTTTCTATTAGTTCCTGCTGCCGAGAAACCTCATCAAGGAAGTTGGTCTCATCTTCATCTAAGCCTCTTACCATGTTTTCTGAGGAAATAATTAAAAAGGAACACTAAGTAAGCTAAAAGGAAAATATAGTCAAGTAAGATTTTTCCTTTTCCTTTTTTTAATAAACAGCAGATTCTTCAGGAGATTAGGAGAAAAACTGTTAAACACCATGGCTTTTGAATAGATGATATGGCATAAAATCAAGGCATTTCTCCCATTACTAGACATTAGCATAGAATTAAAATGGGTATCTTGAGCTCTAAACAAAAATGTTCAACGTGGTCTAGAAGGCAGAAGGCTGTCTCTTTTCCACCAAATGAGCACCTGGAGATGAGATAATCAAGCAATTCCACTGCTAGTTAGAAAGAATGCTACATGAGGCAAAAGTGGATCAAACAGACCCTGTAGAGTACCGTGGACTCTGCATGTTCTGAACCTTACTGAATTTGAACTGCTCCTCATATTCCTGCTGCTTCCTGTCCTTCTGTTCCTGTAGCCTTTCATATAGAGACCGAGGGTCGTAAACCTCCTCTGGACACTCTGAAACAAAGATGAGTAGAGAGAGTGGGAGAAGGAGAGACATACACTTTAGAATTTTTTCATACTATTTTGGAATCATGAAGAGTTTTTAATATAAAACAAAGTCCTGCATGATCTGAGGGTGAGGATAACACAAAAATAGCATGAAATCCACTGCTTCCCTTTGGATCTTGAAAATGGGCCAGCAGTTCTCAAAGGCCAACAATCAATGTCAATAGGGCCCATGGCCTGGGACAGTTAAGTGGCTGAGGGGTCAGCCCACACCCTCCATAGCAGCAGCATTCTCAGCTGCTCAGACTGTGGTTCCACCTATATAGATGGAACAGGCTACCAGTATCTCTGGAAGGCAGTGTGGTAGAGAGGAAGGGTAAGGATGTGAGTGAGCACCCTGGTTGTACCACAGAGGCCTGACACAGGTCACCCTTTGAACCTTGGTTCTTCGACTCTAAAGCAAGGACAATTAATGCCTATTTGGCAGGTGTGGTAAGGATTAAAGATCACTATGTTAAAGATCCAACTACAGGCCTGCATACCTTCTGGATCCTCAGGTTTTCGAACTTTCTCCCATTCTTCTTGCCTCTTTTTGCGCCGTTCATCTAGTTCTGCCTCAGACACAAACCTCTTTTTGATGACAAGGTTACCATCATCCCCTCCATCCATAATGGAACAGTCAGTCTACCAAAAAAGAGAGAGAGAGAGAGAGAGAGAGAGAGAGAGAGAGAGAGAACTGCAATTAAAATTTCAAAGAGAAAAAAGTCAGCTTTGTTTTATCCAGCAATAGATTAAAATTTTTTCTTCAAATGGTTTAATTTATAGATCATTGATGAAAGCATACAATTACATTTTCTCTAATTTATCAGGTTTTCTACAGAGTCGGTGAGACAATACGGAACAATTCTCATTACCTGGTGTTTCACAGTAAATCTCACATGACAGATATTGCTGTCCCTCTATTCTAGACAAATTGGCCGCCTGGGCACCCCACCCTTTCCCCAGCTCTCATCCTCCTTTATTTTTGTAACATTTAAAAAATGTTATTATTAGTGAATTATAGTTATATATAATAGTGGGGTTCATTTTGACACATTCATTAATGCATATAAAATAATTTGCTCCATTTCAGTCCCCAGTATTTTGCCCTTGCCTTCCCTTTTCTCCTCCCGTCCTGATTCCCATTTCCGCAACATATGACATTATTCCTCCTTGAAATCCCTGTTTCAGGGACAGGTCCCTATCTTGATTCACCTGCTCTTGCTTCCAAGAAATTCAGATGGAGAATCTCAGGTACCCAAAGACCTTTAGTGATGGAGTCCAATCTGTACAGCAGGGAAGTGATAAGCCTAGAGACATACAAACCAGAAATTGGGAGAATGAGACTAGAAGAACTCAGGTCTCCCACCTTCCGAATCAATATACTTTCCAGCGTATCAAGCCGAATCCTCTTAACTTTCCTCCCTCTAAACATCCTGTCTGCACCACTTAGGATTCTATTTTCAATTCTTCTCTTTTCTCACTCACACAACAATCTTGACTACCTTATGCATGTCTTGATGCAGAAGATCCTCAATCTCATATCTATCTACTTTTTCTACCTGGACCTTTCTTCAGAGAAGAGGGGAGAAGGAAATAAAGATAAAATAGTGTATACTATTCTTTTTAAACTAAACCTCTTTCTGCTTTCCTTGCTGGTTTCTTTCCTTTCAAAGAACTGTGGAGTTGATCCCATACTCAGGTGTGTTATGTAATAGTCATTACTCTCTAACAAACAGGCACATATCCAACCCAATGTCCATTTAAAGATGACTGCTAATTAGAAAAATAATGAAGCTTACTAAAAGTGATTATCAAGTCTGCTACCACAAAAATAAAGCAGATAACTGAGTGTGACAGGCATGCCTGTAACCCAACCTACTCAGGAGGCTGAAGCCTCATCAGGCTGAAGTTCAAGGCCAGCCTCATCAACTTAGCAAGACCCTATCTCAAAATACAAATAAAAAAGACCGGGGATATAGCTCAGTGGTAAAAAGTTCCTGAGTCCAATCTCTAGTATCAAAAAAACTAATTAAATAAAGTAATGGTACTTACTAAGCTTATACCACATACTACATACTTTGTGTATTATATTTACATACACACTGACCCTATAAGAAATATTATCTCTCGGGCAGGGGTTGTGGCTCAGTGGTAGAGCGCTTGCCTAGTATATGTGAGGCACTGGGTTCAATTCTCAGCACTATATGTAACTAAATAAATAAAATAAAGTCCCATTACACCTAATAAAAATATTTTTTAAAAAAGAAATATTATCTCTTAACAAACGGAAAAAAAGTTAGAGAAGTTATATCATTTGTCTAAGGAAATAACTAAATAGTAGAGCCAAAAATCGAATCCAGGCCTGATATCCAAAATTCCTACTCTTAGCTGGGCGTGGTGACACATACCTGTAATCCCAGCAGCTCAGGAGGCTGAAGGGATTGCAAGTTCAAGGCCAGTCTCAGCAATTTACCGAGACCCTGTCTCAAAATTTAAAAAAAATTTTTTTTTAAAGGGCTGGTGATGTGACTCAGTGGTTAAGTACCCCTGGGTTAAATCCCTGATAACAAAAAAAAAAAAATTCATACTCTTACTTCATCATATTCCTCCCCCAAACCACCAAGTACTGGTTGAAAACAAGAGCACGTCAATTTCAACTTTTTTTCCTACACAAATACCAGTGCTGAGAATATTCGTGCAACATTTTTATTTAATAAAGCTAGAAATGGAAGCAGGAAAAACATATTCTAACATTCAGAACAAAAAAAATAGTAATTGTCTCAGCCTGAAAGCTACTATTTGAGGTATGGCACAACACAAGAGAGAACTGTGAAAATCACTACAAAAAACCCTAAATCAACCGACAGAAGCTGCTGTTTCCATGTGAGCACCACAACCTGGACACTTCACCACCACTCCTCACCGCATTTCAACCCGGAGGCTTATTATCAAAGCAGAATTGTCCAGTCTCAGTGTCCACGCCCCAAATTCCTCAAGTTCTGCAGAACTACCTCTTCTGAAACAAGCCAATAATTTATTAAATATTCCTGGCAGAGGAAATGCAAATCATGTCAGGCTCTAATGGATGGGAGAGACACAATGGACCTTCTATTTCCTCCTTTCTCACCCTGTATGAGCTCTGTTTTTCCCCCTCACTCCTATTTCTTGGTAAATAATTCAGAAGAGACAGGTCCTTATAACTCCACCAGGCATTTGAATCCTCCATATACACCTAGAAGATGGGCACCTAACTCATGTTTCAAAAACTCAAGATGGACCACTGTACTCCCTTCCCAGGCAACCAACCCCTTCTCTGAGCGGACCTGACCTTCCTCCTTAAAGTAATTGAAATCTGTTTCTTTATAAACTCCAGCAGAGACTCAATCCATCGGGATTAGACAAAAGGAGCCAAATCTTTTCCAAGATGGCAATAGGACAGTTATTTGACGCCAATTCCCATGTTCCTCCTAACTTGCTGCTTTTCTGAGCCAAATATCCCTAGTTGCTTTCATCTTACAAAGTAAAGAAAATTAAGGGCTGGGGTTGTAGCTCAGTAGTAGAGCACTTGCCTAGCATGTGAGGCACTAGGTTCGATTCGCAGCACCATGTATAGATAAGTAAATAAAATAAAGGTCCATCAACAACCAAAAAAATTTTTTTGAAAATTGTCTCAAAGTATTCAACTTACTAGAAAGAATGGAGACAGTCACACCACACCAGTGAATTTCTATGAGTTTAAAAGGGACAAGACTAAACCAATGCTTTATCTTTCTTCAATGTGCATTTTCTTCCATAGGTCTTCACTTCCTGGCACTTTAACTGCTGTAGTTCCCTACGTGCCTCCAGTGCCACCAGTGGCTCTCCAAATAGTTAATTTTGATCATCTTTAGACATTAAGAAAGGCCTAAGTTATGGACAGAAAATCTTGATAAACAAGTAGCCATAGTTCTGAGTATTCTGGATAATACTCAGGGCTTGCTAGGCACAGTGGTGCATGCCTATAATCCCACCTGCTCAGAAGGCTAAGGCAGGAGGATCACAAGTTCAAAGCCAGCCTCAGTAATTTAGCAATTTAAGTTGCCTAAACAACTTATTTTGAGATTCTGTCTCAAAATAAAGAATAAAAAGGACTGGAGATGTGGCTCCATGGTTAAGCATCCCTGAGCAAAAAGAAGAAGAAAATACTCAGGTCTTTTCCGGATTCAAACCACTGTCAATACCGCCAATAAGCTTAATTTTAGACACCTTTCAGTACAACTAATCTGTAGTCTCCTAATCAAGAGGTAGTACAGGTAATGATAAAGACTATGTATTCTGCTTGAAATCAAGAGACTTGTGTTTAAAATCTGGTTCTGTCCCTTATTAGTATGAAAGTGGCCAAGTCACTTAACTCCTCCGAGCCCTGGTGTCTACATCCACAGATCACACGTAACAGCAAGGATCGAAACAGCACTATACAACATAGAGCTTTTATCTGGGTAAACAATACAATTCATGTAAAGCACTTAGCACAGTACTTGGCACATAACTCAAAAAGCTTTGAAAAGCTTCCCATTACTACAAAGAACTACACTTTCCGGAGGCTAGAGGAGCAAGAGATATACCATCTGCACTCAAGCAATGGGGGAGAAATAAATCAGTGTTATAAACAAACAGGACACTTTAAGTGGAGAAGGACTGCATAAAACTGAGAAATTAGGCCAGGTCAGGCACGGTGGCTCAGTGTTCTAGCATACGAGAAGCCCTGGGTTTGATGGGGGGCAAAGAAACGCGTTCTATTTTAGAGTAAATCTGGTCAACTTTACTCAGGTAGCATTTTTCAAGTGACTGAAGTTCAATTATCAAACTAAAAATTATTTTGTTTTATTTTTGTGGTACTCATGCATGCTAGGCAAGCACTTTACCACTGAGCTACCCCTCCAGCCTAACGTTCTATTATTTTTAAAAGGATTATTTAAGTTCTTCAAATAGGGGATTCATGGAAAACCAAAACTATACCAAAATCATTTTGTCCAAACTTAAGTTTCAAACTGGCACAAATAAAGATCATGGTTTTCAAATTTGCTTAGCAGCCAAGATAACAAAATTCTTATATTTCAAGCCAAAGTAACTGTTGAATACAACACTACTGTATTTATGCTGGAGACTGTGGTGGTTAACTTCCAAGCTGGTGGGATGAAGCAGGCTCGGTGTCTTATATAACACTCCACAAGTTTTAAAATACAAAACTTACATTATTGCCCCCCAAATAACTGCTATCCCTGAATTGAAAATCATTCCACTTATCTAGTGCCATGATGCAAGTTAATGAGATCTGGTTTCCTAGGGAACTGAATTTTGTGATGGCAGACTACTTAAGTGTTTATATCACAGGTCACCATAACCTTCTAACTCTAAAATTAGATTATACACACACCAGAGGAAATCAGATTTCTGTTATGGTGTTCTAAGGCTTTACATAGGGTAGCAAAAACAATAGTTCAATACATTCCCTTGTCAGTACATATATAATTTATTGCTTCCAATGTTTTTACCCCAATGTTAAGTTACCCTGTACTTCAAAATGGAGGACAGCAATTAAGAGGAATTTACCATCTAGCTAACTTAACTATAATTATATTCCAAATAAAGACTACTTTCTGACCAAAAGGCACTTCTACTAAGAAACTAATTTTGATCAACTTTTCTTATAAAACTTCTCCAGAGAGTAACAACTAATAACAGAAAACAGCATTGTTAGACAAAATAATTACTAGACAAAGTTAGTCTTCTAACACCGAATTTATTTAATACACTCCAGTACAAAGGAGACTAAAAATGAAACTATAACATAAGCAATTTAATCATGTTTGTATGTTTTTGGATACTGGGGATTAAACCCAAAGGTGTATTACCACTGAGCTACATCCCCAGCGTCCCGCACCCCCCTTTTCCTTTTTTTAATTTGAGACAAGGTCTTGCTAAGTTGCTCAGGGCCTCCCTAAGTTGATGAGGGTCTCAAACTTGAGATCCTCCTGCCTTAACCCCTAGAGTCAGTTACAGGTGTGCACCATCAAGCCCAGCTTTAATCCATGTTTTAAATATTTATTATGAAGAGCAAGTTGTAGCCACCTTCTAGGCATCTAAAAAACATGTTCAATTGGCTAAAATTATGTTTATTTATCTTTCCATAGCACAAGAGAAGAATTTCATATGCACTTACTTTAAATTCATCTATACATACTAATGGAAAGAGCACTAATTTAAATACTGGTCCCCTTAGCTGCTCCTCAGCTTCCCAATGTATATGTGCCTCTCAGAATACAAACACTACCTTCACTATGCATGTTTCTTTTGTTACTTGTAGTTTTTTACACATTGTGACTTGTAAATCCAACTACTTCATCTGGAGCACACAGCAGGGAAAACAGCAGTTTTTCCTAAGCTGAAGGGAAATCTGGTCATGTTAAAATTTTTTGGCATGTTATTTCTACATCCAACATGATACCTCCCTGAGATTTTCAAGGACCTTTTACATGCAAGGCACAGTGCTAGGTACAAAACAGACACTTTACTTTTTAATGAGAGAACTTGCGTTCAGTAAGAGATAAAGCTGGCATATTAGTAACTTAAAGCAAAGTAGAATATGGTTAAATGTCAAGTACAGAAGCCAAGAACTCAAGAGTTCAGAAAAGGAGTAGAATAAGGCATCAAGGAAGCTTATTTTGGGCTGGGGACATAGCTCAGTTGGTAGAGTGCTTGCCTCCCATGCACAGGGGCTGAATTCAATCCCCAGCACCACAAAAAAAAAAAAAAAAAAAAAAAAAAAAAAGGAAGCTTATTTTTTTGTGTTTGTTTTGGCAGTATAGGGGATTGAACCTGGAAGCACTTTACCATTGAGTTACACCCTCAGACTTTATTTTTGAGACAGCATCTAAGTTGCCCAGGCTGGCCTTGAACTTGCAATCCTGCCTCAGCCTCCTAAATAGCTGGGATTACAAGCATGTACCACCATGCCCCACCAGGAAGCTTAACAGCTGTTACACTAAAATGGTGGAAGTTTAATGAAGAAAAGTCATCTTTAACTTAAGACTGCTAGGAATCACAAATTATACAATCCAGAATCAGAATGAAGGGGATCCTGATTGCTAGAAAACATGGGATAGGTAAGACCAATCCTCCACTACTATGTTAAAAAGGATACATATTTTTTTCTTTTCTTTGTCTGTCTGTTTCACTCTGTTTTTGAATGCTGGGATTGAACCCAGGCCTTCCATATGCTAGGCAAGTGCTGCACCACTGAGTTACATCCCCAACCCTAAAGTTGGAAACTTCTTAAAAATTAATTTTGAAATAGAAAAGCTAACAAGATAGTAAATAATTTGTGGGGTGTTTTTTTTTTTTTTTTGGGTACTGGAGATTGAAGTCAGGGGTACTTGACCACTGAGCCACACCCCCAGCCCTAAGATAGTAAATAATTTGGACAAAATCTAGGAGGATGTTAAAAATCAGAAATTAAGTCCAATATTCATAGTGGATTTCATCCTGATGATTTATTTGACCTGAAGCTACAGTTTCAATGCCAGTATGTGGCAACACAGACCCAGAATGTGGACTCTCACAACCACCTCCCTCTCCATTTTAATCTGATACCCCAAAGAACTACACCCTCAAGATAAAGGTGAACTGGGAAGTAGAACAGCAAGAATGGACAGCACCCAACAGACCCAAAGGGAATTCAGACCGTGGAACTAAACACTGATTATAAAACACTACACTCACTGTCTTTAGGGAATAATAAACAGTAAAACAGTGGCAAGCTCAAATTTTTTAGTTCTAAAAAATAGGCTGCGAGTGTGGCTCAGTGGTAAGACACATGTCTAGCATGAGCAAGGCCTACATTTGATCCCCAGTACTGCTAATAAAAAAATAGACAAATATTAAAAATGCAATAACTGAATTTCACATTTCAATGGGTAAGTTTAATAACAGGCTGGAAATGAGAGAATTATCCAGAATGTAGTGGAAAAACAAAGAGGCATAGGAATTAGAAAAGTCTTTGTTACAGTAAAGATGAAAAAACGGGACAGTAGCAATATGTGAATATAAAATGGATGAGGAGTTTATAGAGCTCATGAAAGACACTAATCCAGAGTGAAAAAGTCTAATAAGACAAACTGAACAAAAACAAATCAAACATCAGTGAAAGTACAAAAGAATCAAAGACAAAGATAAAACAATCTTAAAAACATTCCATAGTGACCAGTGAAACTGATCATATTTAAGAAAGAAGATAAGTATGGTGAAAAGGTGTGCCATGCACACAGAGAGAACTGTTGAGAGTAAACAAATCAAAAAGGTTTAATTTAGCTTCCACAAAGGCATATGACACCATGATTGAGTCTATGGCCAAACCACACACTTAAATTACTTCATTTACCAGATATGTGATTTTCAATTTAGGAAGCAGCAGCTTGACCCTAACCAAATACCAAGAGTTGTAGAAGGTAATCCTAGCTACTCAGAAGGCTGAGGTAGGAGGATCCAAGTTCCAGGCCAGCCTCAGCAACTTAGTGAGACCCGCCCCACTCCTAAAAAAAATTCTTGGAAGGTAAAAGTGAAGGCTGATATAACCAGGTACCTGGGCTTGACATAATTCTTTCTTTCTTAAAAACATTAAGAATTTCCCCATACAGCAAAGGCATTAAGACTTCAGTAAAGAAAGATATTGGGCAGCTTCTACTTTTAGACATTCACAAACTGTTCACAGCTCATCTTGGGCTCTATTTGAAATACATAAAAGCTGCCTTTATCTCAGCTCAATTCCTTGTATCAAAAAGGAGTTTACACACTGATTCCTTTCAAACGTTTCAGCAATAGTGCTCTCCAAACCACTTTATGGTGTCCCTGCGGATATATCAATATCAGTCAAACAAAAATAGACAAATCCTATCTCACGGCTGATACACAGGAGGTCACTAGGAATTCTGACCACCAGGCTGAATTTGGCTTCCTAGGTTCCATTTAAGACGTTCTCAGCCCGAGTACTTGCGGTTAAGGGTCTGAGAATATGAATTGTTAAATTAAGGACCACAGATCTTGTTTTCCTCGCGGCTCTGAATGAAAGGTATCCCCTTTCTCCTCTATGGGCGGAATTCCCAAGGGCCCACAACTCTCAAACACGAAGTCTCAACTCTCGATCTTAGTTCTTCAGCGGTCTACGAAACGGGCGCGCCGGCTTGTTTTCGGTTACAAGAAAATGCACTTGGCACAGCGACTGGAACATAATAAACGTATTTTCCATCCCATTTATTCCACCATTTCCAACTAGGAGTTCCCCTATCCCCTGAGTGGCCTGGAGCTGTTTCACGACTTCTGAACACGGCCGGCCCCTCCTACCAGAAAAGTGGAGAAAGTCGACCAGAGGCCCGGAACGCTGCGCCCGCCCGAAACGCTCAGGGAACCTCCCCCGACCACCCAGCTGCCTTCCCACAGGATCCCTCTGCTCCGTTGCAGGCTGGACCCCGCGAGCTCGAAGCCCCGGCGACTCCGCTCACCGAGAACAAGCCTGGCACTAACTCTAACACCAGCCGCAGCTCACCATCTCCTCAGCGAAGAAGTCCAGGTTTCGCCGCCTGGCCAGGACCCAGGCCGCACTCACCTACCAGCGCGCGGGAGGCCGGACTCCCACCCTTCGGTGGCGCCCACCCCAAATTGCCACCTCAAAGGTCACTCGCTTTAAAAAAAACAAAAAAAGAACAAGAAAAAAAAGAAGGGGAGAAAGAGAGAGAGAAAGAAGAAAGAATGAAAATAGCCTTTGCTTTTGTATTCCTTTTGACCCTTCAGGGCTTCCTGTTCCTCACCGCCACAACAAAGCTCCTCCCCACTTCCGGCGGCGTAACCCAATCAACAGCTCTCTTCCTCCCTAGGAGCACGGTCTAAATCCGGTGCCCCGAAAGCAAGCCGGAGAGACTTGATTGGGCCAGTCTCTGCTCAGCAAGGGGATTGGCCAGTTTACGCCTGCGGGGCGGGCCTGGCCGAGATCTCACGTGACACCACCCCTGAAAGATAATTGGCTGTTAGGGAGAGGGATTGCCACCGAGGAAGGGGCGTTTCCTAGGGGACTGAGGGAGGGTCAGGGCGGTACGAAGCGGGGGTGGGCCCTGCGCGTAATGGCAGCGCCGTGGCCTCGCGTCCATCTTTACCGCTCTCTTGGACCTGTCACAAAGGAGTCGTGCCGCTACCGCTGTCCCATTCCTCCTGTGGCCCCAGGAGCTAGAGAAAGTCAGTGCTGCAGCCGGGCCGCGCTACTCTGGGAACCCCTTGGGGACGGGGATACGGAGGGGAAGGGAGCCCGAGGGCTGGGCACATCTGTGAGGGAGGGGAACAGCTGCTCGAGCCTGGGGCGGAGGGATAGGACCGGGGCTCCGGCAGGCTCCTGAAAGGGGCCTAGAAGGGGGTGGTGTTGGGCAGAGCCCGGGAAGCAGCTTGGAGGTTCTCCACCAAGGCCCGCGCTGAAGGCGCCTGAAGAAGTTCCTGGAGGAGGGTGTTCCCCCTTTGGGGCGTGTGGGGGTCTTGACTGGAAGAGGTTT
Source organism: Xerus rutilus (assembly GCA_028644305.1). NCBI lineage: Eukaryota > Metazoa > Chordata > Mammalia > Rodentia > Sciuridae > Xerus > Xerus rutilus. The sequence continues at coordinate 24,663,823 of CM053414.1, read as the reverse complement.
TGGGGGGTCACCTTTCCGAGGACGCTGCGGCTAACCGGGCCCAGATGAGAGGTAGGTATCTCCCGGGGATACTCCCGGTACGGAGTAGTGTTCTTCAGTGGTGCCTGGGGCAGAACGGGTAGAGGGGAGGACGTTCGGGGAGGATTTCCCTTTGTGGAGTTTGCGGTTCCGGTGGGAGGGCCGAGGTCTCCCGGGGCCATTTCAAAAACGTCTTGGGGTCGAAAGACCCCTCTGAGAGAGAGGCTAGTAGGTAGGAGCCAGACCTAGCGGATTCTCCTGCCCCGGAGGCCCGAGCTAAAAATTTGGTAAGGACCTTGGGGAGAGGGGATTCCTGGGAGGTTCTGGGAAGGAGACATCCCCCACTCGTAGGAAAGCCCGTGGAATAGCAAGAGGAAGTGGGAATGGCGAGAGGTCTGCCCTCTTCGGAGACCGACCAGGTGCCCCAGACATAGGATTGATTCATCTGCTTGTGGGCTTAGTGCCAGGATGGAGTGGAGGGAGTCCATCCCAACTACATCCCCTGCGTGGCCCCGGATTAGGCATTTGTCCTTGTGTGTTGCCTCACTTTCCCTGTTTTGGGGGAGGGAGACCGAGACAGAGACTGTTGGACTGAGACTCTGAACTTCTATCTGGTAGAGTTGAGTGAGGTTGCTCCCCCTGGAGTGTTGTACTTTGTACTTTCAAGGGTTGGAAGTGTCTATTATTGACTGAGTAGAGTCCCACAGTTTCCAGGCCCCTTACCTACCATCTGCTTGTCCTTAGTGGAGTGACTGAATCTTCTTGAGTTTCTAATGTAAAACAACCAACACACTGTGTGAAAGTATTTTACAAACTACAGGCTGTATGAGAAAATAAGGTACTGTAATCCTACCACCAAACAGGTTGCTCTTGAGGAATACAAGTAAAGGCCCTTTCTAAACTGTAGAGCAGTATGTGGATGTCCTCGATTAGCCTTAATACAGAGGTCCATCACTTAGAGTGCTGGGAGCCCTATTGCACTGAAAACTCCACGTTATAATTTAAACCTTTGATTTCAAACCCTGCTTCCATGGGGGCAGAGGGCTTTCCAGTTTTTGCTGAGTTTTAATTCACTTTGAACTTATGATGGTTCAAAGCTGGCAGGAGTTAGTACTATAATATAATCTTTTCCTACAGGAAGTTTTTTCCTGACAGCTGAAATTTTCCTCCAAGTAATTTGATCTCAGTATTGTAAACCTCCCCCTTTTTCATATATATATTTACAGCCTTAGAATGTCTAAAGGTAGTGAATACCATGCTTCCTCTCTTAGATGTGATTTATATTATACATGAGACCACATTAAATTTCTCTTCCATAAAGATTCTCTTAATTTTTCACTTTATGTAAGGTTGATATTTCTGGGATGGTATCTTTAGATCCTTCTAAGAGGTTATGATACTGTGTCCCTGTGTGACACTTCACTAATGTTCAGTTAGTGGCATTTGTTAGAGCTGATTTTCCAAATATTGGATCATTTATTTGTGATTTTTGAAGTAGGATTTTTGTTTTTTGTTTTTAAACTGATATGGATTTCCTGCTTTTCTGATAGTATATTCCATAGGTCATTGTTGTTTTCTTTAAGTCATTATCATGATTTTGTGTACTTTTTGATTTTTTCTAGGATATTTGTGTCCTGATCTACTGTTCAATGTCTCTATATCCTGCTGTTTTGCTCTTTCACAAACCCTTCCATTTTTTTTCTGTACTCAATGATATTTTTAAGTTATCAATTATAGGAAGTATTCTAGCTTATCCTATCTGGACTTTTTTCTGCCTTGTCAGCAAAATAATTATTTAGCAAGTATCAAGGGGAAATTAAAACTTAGCATACTGTATAATAGTGTGTTATTCTGTAATGACTAGGGGGGGAAATACCGAAAAGCTCTAACCTATGTTTTGGCAAGAGTTTAACAATGGAAATTGTGTGTTCCTGAAGTATATTTACTACAATCTGTTTCAACTCATGAGGTCAATTCATTCTATCAAGAATTGTATGTATTTTCCCTAATAATGAAGTCATTTGTTATAATGAGATGGGAAGTTACTTTCATCCTTTACAACAACTTTCTTTTATACTTTAAGATCCTAGTAGTTTGGAGAAATTATTAGGAATTTTTGAAGATGATAATGACTATTATACAACTTTAAATTGGAAATTTTCTGTTTTTGTTTTTTGGCTTTGTTTTGGAGTACTGGGGATAAACCCAGGGGCACTCTACCACTGCGTTATATCCCTAGCACTGCCTCCCCACCCTTTTTTTTTTCCCCCTTAATTTTGGGACCCTGCGTTGCTGAGACTGGCCTCAAAACTTACAATTCTCCTGCCTCAATCTCCCTAGTTGCTAGGATTACAGGCATGTGCCACCACATTTGGCAAATTTTCTGTATTTTGTAATGGGATCCTTATGAAGAAAAATATGATCGTTTCAGAGTTCCAGAAGTAAATGGAAAGTCAGTGGGCATCACAGAAGAGCTATTTGGGGATAGTAAACTATGTGTTTAGTGTCTCTTTAAGCTTTTGCTCCCCGCCAACCTCCAGTCCTGGGGATTAAACCCAGGGTACTACATCCCCATTCCTTCTTATTTTTTTAAATTTTGAAACAGAGTCTCTTTGAATTTCTCAGACTGGCCTCAAACTTGTGATTCTCCTGCCTTAGCCCCTCCAGTTGCTGGGATTACAAGCCTGTGCAAACGAGCCTGGTGCTTTTGGTGTTTTTTCCAAGACATTTACCATTTATTATTGAATTTGTGTAATTTATTTCCTGATACTCATATTAGAAATTTGGAAAACAAAATAGTCAAGAAGTAGTGAATGCCAAAATTTGGGCTACAGCTTTTAGGAGGGAACTTTTACAGCTTTTAGAAGTACAAAACAACGAATGTTTTCCCTATTATGACTAGAAAAAAGTACAGATTTATTATATTTTGCTCTCAGTATCCATTCCCAAAGGGAGTGGTTGCTGGTTAAATTTGTAAAACAGTGACTATAGATAAAAGTGTGGTATATTCAAGGTTAGATAAGGTAAAGTTAACTTTAACAGTGGTGAGTTCTTAAAAAGTTTTCCCCTTTCTCTGTTTTCTGAACCTTTCAGAACTAAGAATATATTTAATATAACAAGGAATTGAGATGCACTCAAGTTTGTTAACAAATGAACTCTACATGTTGCTTTCCTTTTTTTTTTTTATCATCTTTATTTTATTGCTTTGTATGTGGTGCTGAGGATCGAACCCAGGGCCTCACACATGTGAGGCAAGCGCTCTACCACTAGGCTATAATCCCAGCCCCTCGCTTTCCTATTTCTTAAAATAAGTTTCCAGCATAATTTCATGGATCCTATACACCTCAAATAGGAGGTTTGAAATACCTTACTCGGCAAGTATATCATTACCTCATAGTTTAATGTTTCACTGTTAGTTTTTTCTCTCCCCTCTAAATTTCCTTTTCTTTGTTCACTTAATACAGTGATTCTCAAAATATGACTCCTACCCCACCCCTTCTCATGGGAAATGCAGCTCTTTTTTCCCCAGTCTTCTTTTGCAGTGCTGGAAGTTGAACTCAGCCTTACACGTGCTAGGCAAGAGCTCTACCACTTTGCTACATCCCCTACCTTGGCTTATTTTGACAGGGTCTTACTGAATTGCCCAGGCTGGCCTCTAATTTGCAGTCCTCTTGCCTCATCTTCTCAAGTAGCTGGAATTACAGGTGTGCATCACCACACCTGGCTACAGCTTCTTTTTTTCTGTTCTTATTCATAATTGTTCACCCTTGCCCATGTCTGAGAGCTACTTATTAATAACATACCAAGTGAATTACTAAGGATTACTAACACAGTATTTATAACCCAAAACTAAAACAATTAGAATTTACTCTGGTCATTAATACCTTCTTATCCCAGGTGGTCTGCCCTGGGACTTGGCACTGATACAAAGCTTCTCACATGTCATATGTGGAATGGGGATTTCTGCAGTATTCAGGAAGGGTGCTTAGTTTGGGATACATTATCAGAATTGCCTCAATATGATTGCGGTTTTCCACTGTGATTCCTTACATTGTGAGTCCTTGTTTTTTGTTTTGTTTTGCATTAGAATTACTATTTAGCTTTAGTTTATCAAGTTAGTTTATGGACTTTTGGTTAACCTTTTACTATGTGAGTGGGGATATTGGTACAATAGTATTTTGGCATATAATTTAAAGAAGTGAGTGTTGTGATGCAAATGTAAGTCCTCTATTCCCCTTGCTAATACTAGTTTATATAGTCTTCTAAAAACTCACTTCTACAGACATGCTTCAATATGATTAAGTTCTTTTACTGGAAAATTTGTGGGTGCAGAGGCCTGCTCCTAGTGGACCCAATGTCTAATCCATAGTCTTTGGGTAGGAAGATACTTGTATTATCCATTGCTATCCTTTGTCCCTAACCCCAGCTCCCTCTGCCAAGAGCTTGAGATAACCCTTTTCATCTTTGTTTGGTGTCTGACATATACACATTGAAAATATGTGCCCATTATTTCAAGTGGCAGATATTTTGGAAACACTTTCTATTTTTACGGATTTTAGGAGAAATTAATTTAAAATATTTATTGACTACCTGTTAGGTTCTAATAGGATCCAACCAAGTACGCAGTTAAGTGTTTTTAGACACCATTTTAAGTAGGTATCATTTATGAAAATACTGTCAATCATGCTACTTGCGTATTTTTTTTGCTTTACTTAATAGCATAGAGTTTTCTTTCTTTTTTTTTCAATAGAAAAATCCTTTTCCTTCAATTTGTGTGTATTTGAATAATATGGTTATATGGTTTCCTGTTATTTGGTTTCCTTGTGGGATGGAATCTCAAATAGTGTGGAATATTACATTTGTTTTTCTTCTCTGTACTGCAGCCATCTTTAGCACTTACCTCAGTTCTTCCATAGTATTTCCTTTTTGGATCTAGGGCAAATTTTTCAATCCTTCAGACTTCAGCAGAGATTATTTACTACTATTTTTTTTTAAACTGGTATTTGCTTCTGGAAATTCCTTACTCTATCCTAGGCCTGAATTTTATTTTTTAGTACATGTTTTAAATGGTGAAATGATTTGTCTTTTCTGCTTTATACTGTTTTAGGTCAGGGCTGTATTCTGTAATTCTTCCTGCTCTCTAACCTGGCCTTAAATTTCACTGCTACTGGGTTAAAAAGCTGTCAACATTTTAGGGGGTGTTTTTGTTTTTGTTTTTTGCAGTACTGGGGATCAAGCTCAAGTTCTTGCACATTAAGCACTCTACTTACTATTTGAGCTATGTTCCCAACCTTTTTTTATTTTATTTTGAGATAGAGTCTTGCTAAGTTGCCCAGGCTGACTTCAAACTTTTTATCCTCCTGCCTCAACCTCCCAAGTAGCTGGGATTACAGGTGTGCACTAGGTGAAGTTTTTTTCCAAATACTCTTTCCCTAACCATTCAACCAAGAAAATGATCTGGTTTCTTTTCAAAGGTATACTTTTTTAAACCAACCTTAGGGCTTAAGAGTAACATCAGAATCATCCTATGCTTCTCCCAGACTACTTGAAAGTTGCAGTCCAGGAGATAATAGTGTCCTATGTAACTGAAGCCTCAAGTGCTCTGAGCCACTGCAGATGGTTTTGCATACCTGAGTGACAAATAAAAACACCTTAGAATCACCTAATAGAAACACCTTAGATTGTCTTTCCTTTTGCAGAAGGAGGAGGCGATCTCCAACCAAATACAACAGTCCCACAGTAATCAAGGAGGATTGGTTCCAGGACTCCTGCAAATACCAAAATCCATGGATGCTTAAGTCCCTTCTGTGAAATAGTATAATATTTGCATAGAACCTACATACATCATCCTCTATGCTTTAAATCATCTCTAAATTATTCCTAATACCTAACAAAATGTGTTATGCAGATAGTTTTTTTTTTTTTTTTTTTTTTGGTATTGGAGATTGAACTCAGGGGCACTCAACCACTGAGCCACATTCCCAGCCCTATTTTGTGTTTAATGTAGAGACAGGGTCTCACTGACTTGCTTAGCGCCTCGCCTCGCCATTGTTGAGGCTGGCTTTGAACTCTCGATTCTCCTGTCTCAGCCTCCCTAAGTGCTGGGATTACAGGCATGCGCCACCTTGCCCGGCTATGCAAATAGTTTTTATTCTGTAATGTTTACAGAGTAATGAACAAAAAGAAGTTTAAAAGGAGTCTTTGCATGTACAGTTTTTTTTCTTTTTCAAATAGTTTCAATCTGCAGTTAGTGGAACCATGGACATGGAGGGCTGACTGTATTTCATAGTCTTGCCCTTCTCTCCTCTCTCTCCTCCCTCAAAAGACCAGGTGCTTTAGAGTCTAGAGACAGAAATACTCTAATTAAAACCTCTTTAGGGCTGGGATTGTGGCTCAGTGTAGAGTGCTTGCCTCACTTGTGGGAGGCACTAGGTTCGAACCTCAGCACCACATATAAATAAATGAATAAATAAAGGTCAATGAACAACTAAAAGAAATTTTAAAAAAACCTCTTTAGATAGTTTGCTTCAACTGACAAGTGTACTATTAAAATATGTCTACTTTTCTTATCTATATATTGCAGTAGCAAATAATCTGTTTTGTTGACTTCTGTGTTTTCCTCCATTTAAACTAAATCTTCAGTAAGAAAATTATGGTCTTAGAGGTATCCCACAAGATACTATAAAAGCAAACATATTCTCTATCTTGATAGAGTTTGAAGACATAGATGTATGCATTTGCAAAACTCAGCATATATGTTTAAAATTTGTACAAATGTAAATTTAAATCCTAAAAACACTGAAGTCCAGCTGTGTGTGCTAAATCGTTTGGGAGGAAAGATATGGAAGCCTTCAGTTTACTTTGAAATACATCAAAAAATTTAGATGGAGTGATGATGGATATAGAGATGGATAGATATGTGATAAAGCAAGAATAACAACATTTTAATGATAGAATCCAGGTGGTAGGTATATAGATGTTCACTATACACAGTTAGTTTATTTATTTGTTTATTTTTGCAGTTCTGAGGATTGAACCCAGCAGTGCTTTTCCACTGAGCTACATCTCTTTCCCCCCATTTGTTTTTGTTTTTGAGACAGGTTCTTGCTAATTTGCCAAGACTGACCTCAAACTTGCAGTCCTCCTGCCTCAGCCTCCGAAGTAGCTGAGATTGTAGGTATTTGGGCCACTACTACTGGCTAGGACAGTGAATTTTATTTGACATTCCTGTATGTTTAAATTTTTTCATAATTATATTTCAAGGAGGCCAGTAAATGTGACATTAGAAGCTATTCCTTTTAACATACTATCTTAGGGAAAAGTCTAAAAATATTTTCTTTTTCTTTTTTTTTTTTAATATATATTTTAAGTTGTAGATGGACACACTAACTTTATTTTATTTATGTATCTTTATGTGGTACTGAGGATGGAATCCAGGGCCTTACTCATGACAAGCACTTTGCCACTGAGCTACAACCCTAGCCCTGAAAATATTTCCTAATGAGAGAAAATTATTAAAATTTCTAGCGTATAATATGTTGTTGCCATTCATGCTATTTGCTTTAGCTTCAGTGGGTAGAAGGAATTAGAAAAAACACTGTATCCCATACATTATTTTGAAATGAGATAAAGATTATAACAATAGTGATTTCATGCCCACTCTCTGGTTCTTTTTTCCTTATCATCATTCATTTAACCAGTTTCTCTCTTCTTGGCAGCATAATCCTGAAGTCTAATTTTCAGGAAAAAGAAAGTTCTTTCTGTCACTGTTCTGCTTAATGACTCTATAGAAGCAAATTTTGAAGAGATGAATCACTGATTCCTGGACCATTTGCTAGAGAAGGTTAGACCAGTTGGCCAGATGCCTCCTTGGTGAGCGAGTTCTGATGGTAGAAGTCTGTTTTGCACTGACAGTGAGTAACAAAACTTCACTGCTTTAACACTAAATTTACTGATACTCCCAAGTTTTTTTTCTTCTATCAGAGGTGCTTTAAAAAATACATACTATTAGAAGAATATGCTGGACATGGTGGTGCATGCCTACAATCCTCTGAGCAACTCAGGAGGCTGAGGCAGGAGAATCCCAAGTTCAATACCAGCAACTTAGACCCTGTCTCAAATTTTAAAAAAAGGACTGAGGATGTAGCTCAGTGGTAGAATACCCCTAGGTTCAATCCTTAGCACCACAAAAATAAATATGCACATATGTACATATAAAAACTCGAGGGGCTGGGGATATAGCTCAGTTGGTAGAGTGCTTGCCTTGCATGCACAAGGCCCTGGGTTCAATCCCTGGTACTACCAAAAAAAAAAAAAACCAGGAAAGAAAGAAAATCTAATAAATCATAAATCATAAAAGATAGAGAAATGGAAAGAATAGCCGCCACCCCCCCCCAAAAGGGAGGAGCCAGTGTATAGCTCCAAGGTAGTACACTTGTCTAGCGTGCTTGAGGCCATGAGGTTGAACCACAGCACTACCAAAAAAAAAAGGTGGGGGTAATCAAAATTAATAATGCCACAATTCTAATCCCAGCACTTAGGGAGGCTGAGACAGGAGAATCGCGAGTTCAGAGCCAGCCTCAGCAACGGCGAGGCGCTAAGCAACTCAGTGAGACCCTGTCTCTACATAAAACACAAAATAGGGCTGCGGATGTGGCTCAGTGGTCAAGTACCCCTGAGTTCAATCCCTAGTACCCAAAAAATAAATAAATAAATAATGCCACAATTCAAAGAAATACGTATGTTTGCAAAGGAAATGTTTGATTATAATTATGCTCTTGCAAGAAAATTGTTATCAAGAGTCTGCTGATTTTAAAAGTGTTACCATTTACATGATGAGTCTTTCTACTAAGCAATGATATCCAGTGATAAAGATTATCATTAAATCAGTTGATGATCGTCCTAGCAACAGATGTGATAATTCTGTGTATTTAAATTATGTGACCAATTTTTTTTTTCTTTCTCAAAATCAACTTTATAAGCCAATGCAGAGTAGTCTTCAAAGTTAAGGTAAAATGTTCAGGTATTACAGATAGGTTGCTTTTACATAATCTCTAGTCTTACTCATATTCATTCAGTCTGTCAACCTTGGATGCTGTTAACCGTAGCAGGATACTGTGTATGTGATTGGATTGTTTCATAGGGTGGCTGTTTTTTTATTTTGTTGATATGAATTGTATATCTCACTAATAGAACTTTTTGGGGGGAGGAGGTAGTAGGGATTGAACGCAGGAGAATTTAGCCACATCCCTAGCCCCCACCCTTTCTTTCTTTTTTCTTTTTTTTTTTTGAGACAGGGTCTCACTAAATTGCCTAGGGCCTCATTAAGTTGCTGAGGCTGACTATACGCAGTGGCGCACGCCTGTGATCCCAGCACTTTGGGAGACTGAGACAGGAGAATCGCGAGTTCAAAGCCAACCTCAGCAAAGATGAGGAGCTAAGCAACTCAGTGAGACCCTGTCTCTACATAAAACACAAAATAGGGCTAGGGATGTGGCCTAGTGGTCAAGTGCCCCTGAGTTCAATCCCCAGTACTAAAAAAAAAAAAAAAAAAAAAGAATCACCTTTAATACTTTAGTTTGTTCCTTCATTCAGTTAGTAGGTCCTATGTGCTGTGCCAGATGCTATTGTAAATACTAAAACAGTAATTTCCAGACCTGACTACCATCAGAATCACCTGGGGAGCTTTTTAAAAGACACAGGCTTAGGCCTCATCCTAGAAATTTGGATTCTGGTTCTTTGGAGTTGTATTGTGAGGTAAGACTATTACTTTCTGTTTTGTAAAGTGCATTAACAGTCAGGTTAACTAGGATGCATAACAATAGCTATTGTAGGGCCAGCACTAGTGCCCAGGTCTTTCTGACAGCAAAGCCCGTGTACTGTGTTGTAGGTGACCTCTGACATCCTGTGCAAAAGTTGTAAGCCGAGTGTTACTGTCGTAAGACAATGGTTCTTGGAAACTGGGACACATAATGGCTTTTCTTTTTCTTTTTTTTTAATTAGGTAAAAAAAAAAAACTGAAGTATAATTGTTTAGCTTCATCACCCAGTCAGTAGTCACAACTTTTTTTCCTATGAAAAGTATCACGAATAACTGACATTTTCTTTTTTTTTTTTTTTTTTTTTTTTTAAAGATTTTTTTTATTTGTAGGTGAACACAATGTCTTTATTTTATTGCTTTGTATGTGGTGCTGAGGATCGAACCGAGGGCCTCACGCATGCGAGGCAAGCGCTCTACCACTGAGCTACAATCCCAGCCCACGAATAACTGACATTTTCAAATATCAAATTATACATTTTGAGTGCTGAATAAGTCTGAAAGATCATATACTTTGATTACATTCCCTGCCTATGGCTATAATTCTCAAGAGTCTCAGTATGCTACTTTCAGAAATTCTTTAAGGAATTTGGTTTTTTCTTATATTTCATAGGCTTTCCTCTGTGAAGAAGGAGGAAAGAAGCTTCATGGCTTCTTCCACTTAATTAACCTCTTCTTTTATACCTAGTCTTTACAGCTAGTCCTTCATTTAAAAAAAGAAAGGAAGGAAGGAAGAGGGGGAGTAAGGGAGGACAGGGAAAAAATAGTTCTTGGTTGTAAACAATTTGAGCCGGGCGCGATGGCACATGCTTGTAATCCCAGCACTTTGGGAGGCTGAGACAGGAGAATTGGGAGTTCAAAGCCAGCCTCAGCTAAAACAAAATACGGTGGGGGATGTGGCTCAGTGGTCAGGTACCCCTGAGTTCAATTCCCGGTACCAAAACAAAAAAAAGAATTTGAAAACTTTTTTTAGAAACTCCAAGCACTTTGGTATGTCTCTAGTCCCATCTACTTGAGAGGCTGAGGCAGGGAGATATCTCTCTTTTTTTTTTTTTGGCACCAGAGATTGAACTCAGGGGCACTCGACCACTGAGCCACATCCCCAGCCCTATCTTTGTGTTTTATGTAGAGACAGGATCTCACTGAGTTGCTTAGTGCCTCATTTTTGCTGAGGCTGGCTTTGAACTCGCGATTCTCCTGTCTCAGCCTCCCTAAGTGCTGGGATTACAGGCATGCGCCACTGCGCCCGGCTAAGGGGGATCTCTTGAGCCCAGGAGTTCAAGGCCTGACTGAGCAACATAGTGAGAACCCCTTCTCAAAAACAAAACCAAACCAAAAAAGCTCCATTTTCTTCTCTGACAGATTTATAATTGACATCATTTTCTGGGACATTTAAGGAAAATTACTCTTTTGGAAGAAATTGACCCAAAATATACTTGAACTCAGTTTGGAAATGGAAAAAAAGCTTTAATTTTTGTCTTACTTCCAAATTCAGTCAGATATTAAAAAAAAAAAGATTTATTGGGTATCTTACAATCACCGTGAAATTATACTGAGTGGAAATCTACGTAAATTATTCTATATTCAATTTACATAAGCCTTAGGAAAAATTTTCTTGAGTAGAATGAAGTTTAGGATTTGTGATCAGGGACTGGGAATATGCTCAGTGATAAAGCACTTGCTACCCAGGCACAAGGCTCTAGGTTCAGTCCCCAACACTGAAAAAAAAAATTGCATTTTGCCTTGCAAGATGGCACACGCCTATAATCCCAGCAGCTCAGTAGGCTGAGGCAGGAGGATCCCAAGTGAAAAGCCAGCCTCAGCAACTTGGCAAGTTCCAGAGCAACTTAATATCCTGCTCTCAAAATAAAACATTAAAAGGGCTGGGGATATGGCTCAGTGGTTAAGCGCCTTGGGTTCAATCCCTGGTACCCACCCGCCCCCCAAAATTTTTATTTCAACAAACTGCATCTTCACACCCTCAACATTGTTGTGTTGTTTTTGTCTTTGTTTTGTTCTTATTTAGACGCAAGCTGTAACTTTATAGGATGCACTATCCTCTGTCCTTCAAGCCTTTGTTTTCTGGAACTTGAGCTCACCTCAACATTCTCAACATTACTGGTTATTTTTAGTACCTGATTTGTCTCCCTTCTTCAGGTGTGCTTTCTCTGATTTAATATGTCTGGTTAGATTGGATCTTTTTTTGCATCTAGTGTCCCATAAGACCTTTCATACTGATGGTGTAGAAAGGCTGTAGAGCATTAAAAAAGCCAGTGGTATCCCTTCTGTTCTGGAAAAATTGAGAACAGTTGTGGGCCCTCACTGTGGGGGGAAGCAGTTTGAAGTTTAAAGAACACTTTCCTAGGTGATGAAGCATTCCCCAAGATTTATCAGACCTTGGCCCATTCCCTTCCATCGTCCCCACAGTATCAGTTGGTTTAGCCAGACATTCATAGCATGGTGGGTAAGAAACTAATAAACCGGGCTGGGGTTGTGCCTCAGTGGCAGAGCGCTTGCCTCGCACATGTAAGGCACTGGGTTCGATCCTCAGCACCACATAAAAAAACAATAAATAAATAAACAAAACAAAGATATTGTGTCCATCTATAACTAAAAATATTTTTTAAAAAAAGAAACTAATAAACCAGAGTATGGATTCTGTACCACCTTTAAACTGATGAGATAGTTCTATATATGCTGGTAGATAAAGTTGTGGTATTAAGTTTTTTTAAAAAGGGGCAAAAACAAGCCGAGCGCAGTGGCTCAAGCCTGTAATCCCAGCACTTAGGGAGGCTGAGACAGGAGAATTGAGAGTTCAAAGCCAGCCTCAGCAATGGCGAGGTGCTAAGCAACTCAGTGAGACCCACAAAATAGGGCTGGGGATGTGGCTCAGTGGTCCAGTGCCCCTGAGTTCAATCCCCAGTACCAAAAAAAAAAAAAGGGGGGGGGCAAAAACAAATCACTAGACAGTATTTAAGACTTTGTCCTGGTTAGACTTAAGGAAAAAACTAATTTGTTAATGCATAATAGTAGGCATGGAAGCAAAAGAATAAAGATCTTAACAAGTGGTAAGTTTGGGAAAGGGATGGGCTTAGATAGAGCAGAAGAGGGACTTTCACTTTCTCTAGACTTATGCTGCATTTAGGTTTTGAAATTGAACCAAATTCGTTTTTTTGGTTTTTTGGTACTGGGGATTAAACCTGAAGGCACTTTACCACTGAGCTATATCCTCCCCTCCTTTTTTATTTTTTCTTTTGAGGCAGGGTCTTGCTAAGTTGTTGAGGCTGGCATCAAATGTGTGATCCTCCTGCCTTAGCCTCCTCAGTTGCTGGGATTATCAGTGTGCACCACCACGCCCAACCTAAATGAGTTTTTAAAATAAAGTTAGCAGATAAAGGTTTTTTTTTGTAATGTAATACTTCAGAATGTCAAGAAAGTGATCTGGTGACATAATCAGCTGGGCTACTGCCCAGTGTGGCAGGCCTATCAGAAAATGTCCTCTCATGTGAATCATTCCAACAGTGCAATATCTGAGAAGGGCCAGAGCATGGCTTCTCAAATGTTGCTTTTGGTCTTTTTCAGAAACCAGCATAATTCATAAGATCAATAGAAATTTATACCAGGAACCTTTAAAAGAGTTATTTCTGGTTTATCTCTCCTCTGCCCTTTTAAGCGTTGAAATTTCTTAGTTTTCTCTTCTCTCTCCTCGCTGGAGGGCATTGTACCCTTGTCCCTACAGTAATAGGAATGTCATTTACTTTGACTTTTTGCTGGTTTAAATGTGTTCTCTGTCAGAAGACTATTTCCAGCCAAGACCTTGCATTCTGCTTTTGCCTGTGTGCTTCAGTCATGTTCTTTTAAGTATAACCTCCAAATTTTAAAGACAGCCAGCTGGTTTTTGAGGAACCAAGAGCATCTGTGGTATTACTTGGCTCAGCCATTGCTGTCTTGGTTGTCTGGAAGCAGATAATGTCTGTCTATTCCCTCTTATTTCTCCTTTCTCGTCCTATCCTTTGCCTTTCCTTTCCCACTCTTTCTTCCCTCTACATTAAATTGCATAATTATATATATGTAAAGATGTTCTTCTACCTCCATTCTTTTCTTTCCCCCCTTATTTCTCCCTATGGGCAGTAAACTGGGGAAATAATGAAAAGAATTTGCTATGAATCTTTCCAAAATAATGGAAGTAATTTTTCTCTTCTAATCCCACTGAACTTCAAATTTTATTTATATATGATCCTAAACTAGTGCTCAAGACATGAGGAATTAAGCATAAATAACCAAATATTGAATAGGGACTATACACTAGCATTTTTCTATTTCTTATGTGTCCTAGTCTCCGTGAGTTTTTACTTTTTGCTGCCTATCCCATGTCAATCTCCTAATTCCAAATCTTTCCAGAACCTAAACAGAGGTTCTCAGCTCAGTGAATAGCTACTTCTATCATTTAGTTTTTTGATAATAAGAACTGTGTGGGATGAGAATGGCCATCCATAAATTACTGGAGGGCAGAGACTGTGCCTTATACCAGGGACCCTTCAAGAGTTATTTCTGGTTTCTCTCTCCTCTGTCCTTTTAAGCATTGAAATCTCTCAGTTATCTCCTCTTTGGAGGGAATCGTACCCTGGTCATTGTTCTCCTTGTCCTAGCACAGTCCTGGCACAAGGTGCTTAGTATTTTCAAAGATAATTGGCATGTCTTATTCTTTGTAGCAGACATGTGCAACAGACTGATCATTGTGAGAATATAACTTTGTGATATAAATTCATATTTCCCCAAATAGAGTCTTGCTTACCTAACAGAATAAACTTTGTAAATACTCGTGTGATTTCTATAAATTCTTAACTAAGACTCCATTTGGGAAATCAGTGCAGTTTTAGTGATTTAAGAGGAACATTCTATTCTTTTATTCTTGTTATCAAATGAGTACTATCACATTTGTATCATAACTTTTTCAACAATAGACATGTGTAATTTTATTTGAAACATTGAATTGTCCCATGTTTACATGAAGAAAGGAGATGATTCATTTTTTTTAAATATTTATTTTTTAGTTATAGGTGGACAGAATATCTTTATTTTTATTTTTATGTGGTGCTGAGGATCGAACCCAGGGCCTCCCGCGTGCTAGGCGAGCACGCTACCACTGCGCCATAACCCCAGCCCCAAGATGATTCATTTTTTTATCACAAAAGGAGTCCTTGAAAATATTCAACACATTCTTTTAATGTATTTCTGTATACATAGGAAGAACTATACGTATGGTTTTTTTTGTTGTTTTTTATTAAATTTTTTTTTATTTTTGGTTGTACATGGACACAATACCTTTATTTATTTTTATGTGATGCTGAGGATCGAACCCAGTGCCTCACACATGCTAGACAAGTGCTCTACCGCTGAGCCACAATCCCAACCCCAACACATATGGTTTTTAAACATCACTTGTCACTCCTGCAGTTTACAAGAGTATGATTTAGCCATCAACTTTATATTCTAATGATGAAAGGAATTATTGATTGTTAATTCTGCTATCCAATGATATTTTTGTTTTGGAATCTATAAAAATCATCAAAGATGATTCTTCATTATAATTTAAATGTCTATAAAACCAAACGAGGAAAGTCTGAGTGATTGAATTGCCAAGAATCTTCTATTCATTTTCCTTTTTTGTTCTTTCTTTTAGAACTGCCAGCAGATGACCAAGATTCCCTGTAACTGATAATGTTGGAAATCAGCTCTGCAATGTGCTTCAGCATCCTCTTGTTAAAAACAAATAGGATGCAAGTTCTTCAGTCCCAGATTATGAAAACAGTACTTGGAAAACTGAAAACTACCTAAATGATTGTCTTTGGTTGGGCCGTGTTTTTAGCGAGCAGAAGCCTTGGCCAGGGTCTGCTGTTGACTCTCGAGGAGCACATAGCCCACCTGCTGTGGACTAGAAGTGCCACTATTGCCATGGGTAATTCCTGTATCTGCCGAGATGACAGTGGAGGAGAAGACAGTGTTGACACCCACCAGCAACAAGCCGAGAACAGTGCAGTCCCCACTACTGACACAAGGAGCCAAACCCGGGACCCTGTTCGGCCTCCAAGGAGGGGCCGAGGACCACATGAGCCAAGGAGAAAAAAACAAAATGTAGATGGGCTAGTGCTGGACACACTAGCAGTAATAAGGACCCTTGTAGATAAGTAAGTATCTGACTCACTAGCTCTTCCAGTGCAATGCACAGAGTTCTGGAACTCCAGTGTTTGGACTCCTTTAGTTCATCTAGGATGTATTTGTCAAGGCTTGTGCTTATAGGGGAGAGGAGAAGATTTTATTTTTCCTCTTACGCCAGAGTAAATTTTAAGGTTTGATATTATTGTTTGCTGTCATTCACTCCTATCCTAAAATGTCAGAAATGTCTAAACATTTCTATAGCAGAAAACACTAATTGAAGCTATGATTTTTATTAGGGCATATAGTAAGCATGGAGTGAGTTTGTGTTGCTAGCTAGGAAATGGTTTCATGAAGACTCACTGTTACTGTGTTTGCCTGTCTATTCCACTGACCAGAGATTGAAGATGAGTCGTTTCACCAAAAATATGACTGTGTGCAACTTAAGGACAAGGTCAAGGAGAGTTTTCCTTCTCCTTTCTTTATATTTCTTCTTTGGTTCTCTTAGATCCAGTTGGGAGGCTAGTAAGTTGAAACTGCAGGACAC
This sequence comes from Xerus rutilus, assembly GCA_028644305.1. Taxonomy (NCBI): domain Eukaryota; kingdom Metazoa; phylum Chordata; class Mammalia; order Rodentia; family Sciuridae; genus Xerus; species Xerus rutilus. The sequence continues at coordinate 24,647,286 of CM053414.1, read as the reverse complement.
ACCTGTACTTGTTTTGTCTTTTCCCCTACTTTGTCTAACTTGAGTACAAAAATCCAAGATTGAATAACAGTGAAATTAAAGGGCATTGTTCAAGTTGGAAAAACAAGTTAATTTAAGGTTGTATAGTTTAGTGGTTAAGAGCACAGATTTTAGATCCATGAGGGACTCAGGTTCAGATTCTGATTCAGCCACTTACTAGTTGCATGATATTGGGTAGGTTACTTCTCTAAGCCTCAGGATCCTCATCTGTAAGAGAGAATAATTTTCTTACAGAATTATGATGAGATATATAAAGTAGTGCTTTGTACAAAACAATTGCTTAATAGATGTTAGCAATTTTTAAAGTTATTTCTGGGAAGTTTTTTGCTTTGGGTTCTGTTAGTAAAATTAAGTATATAAATATTTGATGATCACATTAATAAAAAACAAGTTTTATTTAGTTCTTCAAAAATTATAGCATATTCTGTAATCTCAGCAATTTAGGAGGCTGAGGCAAAAGGATCACAAGTTCGAGGTCAGCCTCACCAACTTACCAAGGACCTTAGCAACTTAGTGAGACCTTTTTTAAAAAATAAAAAGGACTGAGGATGTGGGGATGTGGCTCAGTGGTAAAGCACCCCTATGTTCAATCCTTAGTGCAAAAAAAAAAAAAAATTAATGCATAAAACAGTATGTACCTGAGCTATTTTAGTAGAGTCTTCCTCAAAATACCAGAGTATTGGGGCTGAGGTTGTGGCTCAGTGGTGGAGCGCCTGCCTCGCATGCGTGAGGCACTGGGTTCGATCCTCAGCACCACGTAAAAATAAATAAGGTTATGTCCATCTACAACTGAAAGAATTTAGAAAAAAAAAAAAAATACCGGAGTATTTCTTGATCTTTAGGAATAATACCATACACACACACACACTGACACACACATTTTTTTTTTAATTTGGTTTGAACTCAGAGTCACTTAACCACTGAGCCCCATCCCCATCCCTTTTTTGTTTTATTTTGAGACAGGATCTTACTAATTCCTTAGAGCTTCATTTAGTTGCTGAGGTTGGTCTCAAACTTGCAGTCCTCCTGCCTCAGCCTCTTGAGTCACTGTGATTACAGGCATGCATCACTGTGCCCAGCTATACACAAATATATTTTTAAAAGTTATCCCTTGTACTGTAAAATTGTAATGAAAAGTTATCTTTCCCAAATGAGGAAGTAGACCACAGCAATGTTAACTTAAGCCCATTAGAAAAACAGGTGCAGAGCTGGGCATTGCAGTGACACATGCCTCTAATCCCAGCACTTTGGGAGGCTGAGACAGGAGAATCGCGAGTTCAAAGCCAGCCTCGGCAACGGCGAGGTGCTAAGCAACTCAGTGAGGCCCTGTCTCCACATAAAACACAAAGTACGGCTGAGGGTATGGCTCAGTGGTCAAGTACCCCTGAATTCAATCCCTGGTACAAAAAATAACAGGTGCAGAATAGACTTTGCCATATTCTAAGAGAGTGATTAAGGGATTATGGGTGTAAGGTAGGAGCCTTTCTTCCAAATTCCAGGAAAATATTACAAATTGTAGATGACCTTGTGGATAAAAAGCATATAATTCACTTATGTGCGGCAGGCATACATTTGAGTAACAGGGTAACTTTCACCTAAAACCTGTTTTTCCTAAATGATAGATGTAATTCTTCTACGAATGAGGAAAAAAAGGCAGATATGGAGCAAGTTAGAAAGGGACCTGTTGGATAAGATAATGAAAAAAGAATGCAATTTATAAACATAGACATGTAGCTTATTTTCTAGAAGTTATTGTCTCTATAAACATAGACATGTAGCTTATTTTCTAGAAGTTATTGAAGAAGAATTTTATAACCTATGAAGTTTATAGGGCTGTTAAAATGAAACATGAAAGATAGAATATGGAAGTTTGGTAAAGAATATACCTAAATGGGTATATGCAAGCTGGGCATGGTGGCACAAACCTATAATCCAAGTGACTGAGGATTCAGGAGGATCACAAGTTCAGGGCCAGCCCCAGCAATTTAGTGAGACCCTGTCTCAAAAAAATACAGACAACTTGGGGTGTAGCTTAATGATAAAGCACTCCTGGGTTCAATTCCCAGTACCAAAAATGAAAACAAGCAAGCAAACAAACAGCAGTCATGAAAAGTAATGAAATGAAAAGACAAACCAAAAACCCAAAAAGCAGATATGAATTAAAAGGGAAAGAAACACATAGAAATCTTATAAATGATTTGAAACATAGTTGCTGAAATAAAAATCTCAATAGATGGTATAACTCCAAATATGCCATAAAGAGAAAATTAATTAATTAGAAGAAAGTGTTGAGTGAGAGGTTCACTCTAAACATCAGAAACGATATTCAAAGAAATAATGGCTGAGAAATTTCCAGAACTGAAGAAAATGAGTTAATATTGAAAATAGAATTAAAATTAGACAACTATAGCAACAACAAAAAATAAAAGTTACAAACTTTGTTTAGATGAAGGGAAAAGAAAACTGGATATTGCAGCAGACTGCAAATAGATCATTTATTTTAAAACAAAATTGTGGAAAACGAGACAGCACCATCATGCTACTTTTTCCCATAGCAGTCCTCTCACTATGGCATTGGGAACAGTGCTCTCTTATGTCGGTGTCACTCTTTCTTAAGCAAAAAATAAAGAAAAGAGGACACTAACTACAGATGGTTCTATAATTGCAGTATCTGTATGTATGTATGAATTATTTATTTATGGCTGACCAAACTTTCAATCCTCCTGCCTCATCTTCCCAAATCTCTGGGATTACAGGCATGCACCAACCTGCTTCATTGTTGTTTCTTTAATTTGTTTTGTTTTTTGGTGATGGTGCTGGGGATCTAACCCAGGGCTTCACACATGCTAGGCTAGTGCTCTACAACTAAGCTACATCCTTAGCCCTACAAACTCACTTTTTTTTTTTTTTTTTTTTTTTGGGTACTAGGAATTGAACCCAGGGGTGCTTAACCCCTGAACTACATCGCCAGCCCTTTTTTGTACTTCATTTAGAGATGGGATCTTCTTGAGTTGCTCAAGGCTTTGCTAATTTGCTGAAGCTGTCTCTGAACTCGGTCTCCTCCTGCCTCGGCCTCCAGAGCCGCTGGGGTTATAGGTGTGTGCCACTGCAGACTCTTGATGGAAGTTTTTTTCTTAACTGTGTGTGTGCCCACATGATTGGTGCACACTTGGAGGGGCTGCCTTGCTTATGTGTATGCTTGCTTTCTTTGAGTTTACCTAAAATTGAAATTGATGGTAGTTCTGCATTCATGACCCACTATAAGAAGCTCAGGTCCTGCTGCTTATCTTTCTTTGCCTTTTTCAGTTACCTGGAACTTGCACCTTATACCAATTTTAGCTCAGTTTATCATTAATAACTTTTTCATTCCTTTCACTAAAAGGGACCCTACCCCAACTTCACTTTGTATATCTGCCCCTTTGGGTTTCATTACCCTTGCAAGCTTAGAACTCCTACTTACCTTTGTTCAATTCCTGACCTACAGCCCAGTAGTCCTCTGGCTTAGCTTTTGCTTCCTTCTAGAAATTTCTGCCACATTTCTGCTCCATAAAGGAATTTATCTTGTTCTTTGAGTGTAGGGATGTGTGTGCATCCATTAAGTACCTCTGTATAGAACTGAAGTACACCTATTCCTTATCAGTTCTTGACTCTATATTGTGTTTTGTTATTCTTCTGTTCTTCCCTTATCTCATTTTCCTTTCTAACACCCACCTCCAGATATCAGTAGGTAGCCATTCTAGTGAATTTAAGATCTGTTCTTTCCTGTAGTTCCAGCTACTCTGGAGGCTGAGGTGGGAACATTTGAGTTCGAGATGAAAATAGCAAGACCCCATCTCAAAAAGAAAAACAAAGATATATTTTTCCAATTCTCCTACATATGTTTGTTTATGTCTCTTAGGAAGAATATTTATAGAGTTTTGTGTATGATAGTTTTTTTTCAATTCACATTAACTTGATTTAGCTATAAACCTCTTTGTTTTTAACTTCACTCAATATTAACTTAAGACCTATGTTGCTGTATGTAAATCAGCAACTGCTTCTGGCTGCCACACAGTATTCCTTTGTATGCTTGAAAGTACCATATTTTGTTACCTTTTCATCTGGTGATGGTCACTTAGGTTATTACCACATTTTTGTTCCTACAAATAACCTTGTGGTAAATAGCACAAATATGCATCAATTTGTGGACCTATGTAAAAGCTGCTGTGGAATTGTTTAGTATATGCATGCTTAATCTCATCATTACCAGAGTTTTCATTAGTCAATTATATTGTTTTAAAAATCTTTTAAAATGATTTTCCCTTATTATGAAAGGACACAGAATATATCAAGCAACCAGCACCTAATGAGTACCTGAAATGAACATAGTAATTCCTATGATACAAGGTTATTCTTATACACATTAATTTTCTTTTCATGACAGAAAACAGAGATCCAAAGTAAGTGTTACTTGTTTAAATAAACAGCCTGTCCTTAAATAATTAGAGTTATCAATGTTTGATGGAAAGCATTTCATTTTTTTGTTGTTGTTTTTTGTTTTTTTGGGGGGGGTACCAGGGGTTGAACTCAGGGGTACTCAACCACTGAGCCACATCCCCAGCCCTATTTTGTGTTTTATGTAGAGACAGGGTCTCACTGAGTTGCTTAGCACCTCACTGTTGCTGAGGTTGGCTTTGAACTCGCGATTCTCCTGTCTCAGACTCATAAAGTGCTGGGATTACAGGCGTGCGCCACCGCACCCGGCTAGCATTTCAGTATTGAAGTTCCCCTGAAGCATCTCTAGGATTTCTGAGATTCCAGTTTGAAACCTCAAGGAAACAAAATGTATGACTTATTGGAGATTAGTATCTAGAATATTAAATAGTTTCTTGATTAAGTTTGGTTTCTTTTTCTTCTAATGCCATTTTATGAAGTTTAAGCATGCAGTGATGTTTCCCAGAAGGAAACTTTCAAGTGAAGATATTTATGTAGGTAGGTCCTTGCTTTCCTAAATCCTCAGCTGGGATTGCCATCTTCCATCCTGGTATTTCTTTGAGGTAAGTATTAGGAAGATGATATCGACCTTCCTGGCTTGTTGCAGTTGGCATTGGGCCTCTAGCGGTAAAGCTAAGAGTAGATTCTGGTCTCCAGTTTTAGTCCTGTACTTTTACTGCGGGACACACAGCAACCTTTGCATGTGCCCATCAGCCCATGGAAATGAATACATATGGTATGCATTTGTCCTTACAGTTTGTACTTCTGGTTGTCTCTGCCATCTTTTTCCCTACTGTCATTCATATGCATCTCTTTCTCTTTCTATTCTCCTACTTCCAGTTTGATTTTTTTCTTTGAAAATTGTCATTGACCATTTCTTCAACTTTAATGTCTTAAATGTTTGTTTTTCAGTGATCAGGAACCTCCTTATTCAATGATTACATTACATGAAATGGCAGAAACAGGTATTTTTTTTAATACTTTCTAATGGCTTAACAATAATGAAGAAATGTGACTACTTTTTTGTTTTTTTTAAGACAAAAAATTCCAAAAATATCCATGTGTAACCAAAAAAAAAAAAAAGCCCTTAGTGTATGGAAATTTCCCTGTAAATGTGTAATAGGTACTATATATACTGTATCCTGAATATTTAGCTACATATCTTGGTGATGGTTTTTTCTCACTTGAAATGATAAAAGAAAAAAACAAAACAAAACTCTTTTTTTGGCATTGACAGATTTTGACCATAACTGTTCTAGAATTGGGAGGATAATTTTTTGTCCCTCAATTTCCTAAATGTCATCCTGAAAATAGAGCCAGCACAGAGTATACTTAGTGTTCTCAGTTAACTCCTATGTAGTGAATAAGATGTCTAAAACTGTTTTAATCATAATTTGATGACCCAAGATCATAGTTTAAATTTTCTCCAAATAAAGATGCCCCCACAAACCTCCAGACACCATAATGAGATTTTTGACTCCACCATGATGACTAGCAATTGATAATTATGGACATGCCAAATATGAGCTGCTCAAAAGCTTCAGGATGAGAGCTGGAGTTGTAGCTCAGTGGTGGAACACTTGCCTACCATGTGAGAGGCCTGGGTTCTATCACCAGTACTACAAATAAAACCAAAGCTGCAGGACGAAGGTGAAAAATATTTCTGTGTTAACATGAAATCCTCTTGTGTAACTCTATAGGTTACATATTTTCACATTTTCAAAATAGTGACTCCATTATATAATTTTCTTGATTTACTCTTAGATGAAGGATGGTTGGACGTTGTCCAGTCTTTAATTAGAGTTATTCCATTGGAAGATCCATTGGGACCAGCTGTTATAACATTGTTACTAGATGAATGTCCATTACCCACAAAAGTAAGTGAATACTAATATTTTATAAAACTCTTATCTGTGCTTAAGCACAGAATTAATGATCACAAAGAACATTTGATATATGAATTTCCTCTTCCTGCATTTGAGATCTGTTTTATTCAATATTGATTTCATTATGCAAATTTTTTATTATTAATGAGATGATGCATCCTCTATCAATAACATAAGGTTTTAGTTTAAAATTGTGTAAATATTAAAAATTGTAGCATTTGTATCTATAATGACAATCTTTGGAAACTATAAGAAAATGTTCAGGTGCTAAGTTGATTTTCCTTTCTTTCTCTGAGCAACTTCCTCTTTTTTTTTTTTTTTGGTACCAGGGATTGAACTCAGGGATACTCAACCACTGAGCCACATCCCCAGCCCTATTTTGTGTTTTATGTAGAGACAGGGTCTCATTGAGTTGCTTAGCACCTCGCCATTGCTGAGGCTGGCTTTGAACTTGCAATTCTCCTGTCTCAGCCTCCCTAAATGCTGGGATTACAGGCGTGCGCCACTGCACCCAGTGCAACTTCCTCTTAATACAAGTTTTCAATTAAGAGAAAAAGTTCATTGTACTAAGAGTACTTTTGAGTCTTGCTCAAATATATCAGGCATTAGTGTAACTTTGATTATACTTTACTTCGAACAAAAATATCAAACTTTAGTTGCCATAGTCTGTATGTTCTACAGATTATTTCTTCTTCTTCTTTTTTATTTTTAATTTGGACTCTGGCATCTTTTATTTGTCTGTTTGAGCCTCAGACATTTGGGCCCTGGACAGAAAAAAACATTATAGACAGGAGGGAAAAACTCTCAACCTAGTCACTGACTGACTGATTGATTGATTTTCATCTAGGCTTATAAATGGTCACCATTTTAATTTGCTTCAAAAACTCTGGTGGGATTTGTTCTTGCTTGGCGAAATTTTGTTTTGTTGTTTTTTTGTACTGGGGATTGAACCCAGGGTTACTTTACCACTGAGCTTCATCCCCAGCCCTTTTTGTGTTTTGAGAAAGGGTCTTGCTAAGTTGCTGAGGCTGGCCTTGAACTTGAAATTCTCCTGCCTCATTCTCCCAAATTGCTGGGATTACAGATGGACACCACCACATCTGGCAGTGTGAAACTTTTATTTTTTTGAAAGTAACTTTTTATTTCAACATCACTAGGCCCTAATGTTATTAATCATATTGATTTGAGAGTGGTATATGTATATGGAGAGGAGAGATATAGATATCAAATGTATGGCAAGTATATTTTGAATGAAATGGAATCTAGAAATTCCATTTAGATTGAGCAAGTAATATTTCTCATCCATAATGATATTGGAGTACATTGTACAATTTTTATATGGTTATTCTGAGTTTGACACCTATTTATAGTTTTGTCTCAAAGAATTCTTTTGAAAAAATGACTTGAGAAGTATATATATCAAATCCATTTGTTCATTTTTGTTTTTAGGATGCACTCCAGAAATTGACTGAAATTCTCAATTTAAATGGAGAAGTAGCTTGCCAGGACTCAGGCCATCCTGCCAAACACAGGAATACATCTGCCGTCCTAGGCTGCTTGGCAGAGAAGCTAGCAGGTAACTCTGAGAAGCACCACAGAGGAAGATCTGAGTTGTTTGACTTTAAAGGAGTTTTCACTGCAGACCTTGATCAAACTTGCTGTAGCAGAAAGGAGAGATGGGGCTAGCTATAAGAAACATTACAAAGGGTACAGAGACTAAGTGTAATCTAACTTAGCTTTGCAGATTTTCAGAGAAATTTAAAAGAAAAAAGTTGTGTTTATTTGATTTAGAATTAAGAATAAGGGCAAAAGCTAAATTTAGTATGATCACATGTATGTAAAAAATTTAGCTAGATAATGAAGGCATACTAGAGAGGAGAACAGGAAAAGGAATTTAGATTACAGTAGATATTTGACTTTTTTATGAATATTACCCATTTTATCAAAGTTAACAGTGAAGTACATGTGACTAGCTCAGCTAGTTACTTCACATACAGTAGAAGAAACAATGGATTGGAAGTCAGAACATATGAGCTAGGCGGAGTGGTGTATGCCTCCAACCCCAGTGACTTGGGAGGCTGAGACAGGAGGACTGCAAGTTTGAGGCCAGCTTTGACAATTTAGAAAGACCTTGTCTCAAAATAAAAATTGAAAAAAGGACTGGGGATGTAGCTTGGTGGTGCAGCACCCTTGCATCCAGTACCAAAAAAGAAAAGGGAAAAAAAAAGTTTACTTAGTGGGTTCAGTTGTTCAACTCTGAAATAGTAATGGTATTCTAACCAACCTCAGAGCAGGAGGCTTGAGTAAGATAATGTGCATGAGACTATTTGTAAAAGGTATAGATTTCTACCAAAACAATTTGATTGTCATTAGTGTTTAAAAATAATGTGGCATTTCTGTCAGGTGTGGTGGCGCATGCCTGTAATCCCAGGACTTTGGGAGGCTGAGGCATGGGATCGTGAGTTCAAAGCCAGCCTCAGCAACGGCAAGGCGCTAAGCAACTCAGTGAGATCCTGTCTCTACATAAAACACAAATAGGGCTGGGGATGTGGCTCAGTGGTCGAGTATCCCTGAGTTCAATCCCCAGTATCAAAAATAATAATAATAATAAGGCACTTTTAATTATAGCCAATGTTTGTTGTGTTTGTCTAGGTCCTGCAAGCATTGGTTTACTTAGCCCAGGAATACTGGAATATTTGCTACAGTGTCTGGTAAGTAAGACATCAAAGCTAGTTATTCTCAGTCATCTAGAATTGTACGTTTTTCTCAAGTTGCCAACACAGCCCCTGGCACAGAGATGGAATTTGTTGTAAATTTTATTTGCAGGTGTTTCCTGAGTGTTATTTATTTTTTAAAAAAAGCAAAAGAATTTATTATACACAAAAGCAAAAACAGCTGAGTTAATCTGTTTTTAAATTTAGTCATAAGATAGCTGCTAGACTTTTCTGTGTCCTTAGAGCCTTCCAAATGGTAATAGGGACCTGCAGAGTGGAAACAAAATCACATGGCATTACAGCATCAAGTCAGGTTCCCAGTGGATATGAATCTCTACCGTGCCCACCCTATTGCCGCTGCTCTTAAACTATCATTTTTGGAGTATTGGATATTCATCTGCGAAGCCTGTGGTTGGCTGAGGCTTTATCTTCAGGTCTCTCCCACTGCTGGAGTACAGTCTTGACCAGTCTTTTTTTTTTTTTTAATATTTTTTTAGTTGTAGATGGACACAATATCTTTATTTTTTTTAATGTGGTGCTGAGGATTGAACCCATTGCCTCACGCATGGAAGGCAAGTGCTGTACCACTGAGCTACAATCCCAGCCCCATTGACCAGTCTATTTTTAACAGTTATTTTTGCAGGCCTAGTGAGCATTAGTCTTTTCCAAAATTTCAATATGAAAGACCTTATAGCCGGGCGCAGTGGCGCACGCCTGTAATCCCAGCACTTTGGGAGGCTGAGACTGGGGGATCATGAGTTCAAAGCCAGCCTCAGCAATGGCGAGGCGCTAAGCAACTCTGTGAGACCCTATCTCTAAGTAAAACATAAAATAGGGCTGGGGATGTGGCTCAGTGGTTGAGTGCCCCTTAGCTCAATCCCCAGTACCAAAAAAAAAAGAAAGACCTTATATGTCCATACCTACTCAATATGTGCTTAAAATTAGACCTATACTGCTCTAAGTGATCACTATGGGGTACAGAAGTTACAGAACAGTCCTTTTCCTTTAGGAAGTTTACTGGTTGGTGAAACACAAGTACTAAGAGGGGACAGTTAGCCTCCATTTTAAGACAGGATGTGATCAAAGGCAAAATTACTTCCTCTAGTCTAAGTGCTCTAAGAGTTGAGAGGAGTGAGGAGAGGGGGTGGTGTGGCTGGTACGGCTAGTGTAGTCATGAGACGGACTTCCTGATGAAGGTGAGATGTCAGTGAGGTCAGGCTGTAAAGTTAGGATTCAGCTGTGCCCAGAAGAGGGAAAAATGGGTTTTATGGCCAAGGCAGTGCTACAGGTAGAAATTCAGAGACAAAACTATCTGATCAGAGAAAATAGTGTTTAGAGGTAGGAGAATATAGACCCAGTAGCCAGCAGAAGAAGGTTCAGGGCTGGAAAAGGCAGGCAGAGGGATTGAGAATGGATGTGACAAAAACAGGATGCTGAAGATGCTTCACAGTGGGGGAGGGTGTTGGTTAGATGATAAGCTTTGCTGGACTTGAGTGGCACAGGGGAGTCCAGGGGACCCTCTCGTGTTCTACAGCTCTCTGGAGGCTCCCAGGGTAGGCCTTCTTTAAGTGGGAACCCAGGTGACATGAACTCAAGAGTAGCTCAGACAGCCCACTTGTTGCTTTCTCCCCTACCAGCACCATTTGTAGAATTCCTTTCCGGGTCCAGATTAAAAATAAGCCATTAGTTACTAATTTCCTTATTTTATAGTTCTGAAAGTCGGTAGTGGTGAGTCGTTCTCTACAGAATTCTGAATAGAAGGTTATTTTTAACTACGATTCTAAGTTTTTGGCTTGTTTAAATGAATGTAAGAATCAACATTTTGTTTAACAGAGCCTTCATATAAATGTTACTAAGTAAAATAACATAATGTATTTAATAAGATACTCTTGAAATTTCCATATCTGTAAATTAACCCAGTGACTTCAAGAAAAAAAAATAGATTAAGAGATTCTATGTTGATTCTTCATTGCTAACAATATTTGCCAAAAGAATAATTGAGGACTTGAATGAGAAAGACTTTTCTAACTGCTCAAAAAACAAAAACACCTAGGGGCAACAAGATGAAATCCATGGCTTGTTGCCTCTGCAGGGGACGATTTTTTTAAATGATCCATTGTCTTTCAGAAGTTGCAGTCCCACCCTACAGTCATGCTGTTTGCACTCATCGCACTGGAAAAGTTTGCACAGACAAGTAGGTATAGTGACTTCTTGCACTGATGATCTGTATTCATTGGTAAACATCTTAAGTTTTCTTAGTTACTGCATAACCAGCACTTGGAACCCAACCAGCCTCGGCACACGTTCTACCTCCCTGGGTAGACACTCTAAAGCCAGTGAAGCATAACAGGGACAAAGGCAAAGGTTTCTTGCCCAAAAATCTGAATTGGTGAGCATTATTACTCGCTTTATTTGTGTGATGCTAGGTATTCAACCAAGAGTACTCTACGCTGAGCTACATCCCGAGCCCTTTTATATTATTTGAGCTGGTGGCCTTCATCTTGCAATTCTCCTGGCTCAGCCTCCTAAGTAGCTGTGATTACAGGTGTGTGCCACCATGCCTTTCTTATTACTCACTTTTTATAGTTAAAAATTTGGTGATATTGCTACAAAATTGTTAAAGCTCTTTGGCCTTGTCATCCTTAGAAACTTTAATGGGACTCCATTCTAGTCTCCAAGTTCTCTAATTACCTCTCCACACTCATTACCACCACTAATTTGCACAGCAAATAATCTTACTCTTTCATTGTTAATTCATCTTTCTAAACAGGTGAAAATAAATTGACTATCTCTGAATCCAGTATTAGCGACCGGCTTATCACATTGGAGTCCTGGGCTGATGATTCTGATTATCTGAAACGTCAAGTTGGTTTCTGTGCCCAGTGGAGCTTAGACAATCTCTGTAAGTTGAAGCTGTCTGTTTTAAAATGTCTGTTTCCATTTCCAAACTCATTTCTCTGATAGTCTGACTGGCCTCCCTTTTGTGAGAATGAGCATGAATCTGTATGTGGTAGCACACACCAGTAATTCCAGCAACTCAGGAGGCTGAGGCAGGAGGATTGCAAGTTCAAAGCCATCCTCAACAACTTAGCAAGGCCCTAAGCAACTTAGGGAGACCCTGTCTCAAAAAAAAATGGAAAGGACTGGGGATGTGGCTCAGTGGTCAAACACCCCTGGGTTCAATCTCTGATGCCAAAAATAAGAAGAACGAGTGTGAGTCCTTTTTTATAAGGTCCTCTACTGATTGGTTGGATATATTCTAGCAGAAAGGTATCCTAAAAACCCTTTGATAAGAATTATATGGAATGTTTCTAATTCCAGTGTTCTCCTATTCAAAAACCTCTCTTGGCACCCTATTTTCTGCTGCTTTAATGACCTTAATCACGTGGCACTGTCTAACCAACTCTTTGCATCACAATGAAGAAACAGTTTGAAATTCACTGTAACACAGACAAGTCCTGCTGACTTCTTAGCTCTGGGCCTGTTCCCTCCACTTGGAATTCCTTCTTTTTACTTTTCTACCTATCTTACCTTTGCTCCTCAAACCCACGTCATGTCCTGCCTGCACCGTGAGGGTCATTCCTAGCTTTTTCTTTTCCTTCTCCAAGGACTGCTAGGACAAAAACTGCACTAGTACTATATCCTCACTTCCAGCTCCATCGTTAACACTGCGCTAAAGTACATTGGACATGTAACTCCTCACTCCTACTCCAGCATTGTGGGTACAGCCTGTGTAGAGGCCAGTTAAAGAATAATTCTGAAAAAGTGCAATTCAAATTTTGTTTCATGAAAAATAATAGATACAGGGAATAGAAATACCCACCTCGCAGGGCTGCCTCTCCTGACATTTGCTTGATCAGCCTTCATATGGTGGAGAAGCAGCAAAGCTAAGGTGCTGAACTTCCTTGCCAGTTCATTCCTTGACAGGCATGGCAGCTAGAGATAGCAGTAGCTTGCTTGCTTCCCCCCCGCCAGCAGCCTGCCTTAGAGACTTGACCACTTTTTCTTTTGCAGTTTTAAAAGAAGGTAGACAGCTGACCTATGAGAAAGTGGACTTGAGTAGCATTAGGGCCATGCTGAATAGCAATGACGTCAGCGAGTACCTGAAGATCTCACCTCATGGCTTGGAGGTAAAATTTCCACAAATGGACCTTTTTGGGGAAGTAAAATCATTTTGCTCCCATTTTCATGTCCTACTTTTGAACAAAAGCAGTGTCTTTCCACCTGGAAATTTATTTCCTATCTGAGAGTGATAAGAGGTAGAAGTGATGGGATAGAGTGTTTTGAGGTATTATCTGCTGTTACATCTCGCATGGTACTACACGTATTATAAGCACTGTAATACTGACTGGTTTAAATATGTCTGTTTTTAATCTTTACCATTTTATTCAGCTAAAGGTACAAAGACTAGTGCTTCAAAAAGGGGCACCTTTTTAAAATTCCCATGTAGTCAATCATATTAGGTCTGGTTCCCTTTATCCATGTGTGTTACATGTTGGTGATTTTGAGGTGACAGTTGATGTAAAAGCCACTTACGTACAGCAGACTACCATAGAGACCAGACAGGTGAGGATTAAAGAACTGTTGGAAGAATGGCTGCAGTTAGTTGATTCTATGTATCACCAAATCTGTTGTGTAGTTACTTAGGTACCCCATCTTATACCCCTTCTCTCCATTAGATGAAGGCAATGTTTATGAATTGATAAAAGGTTCTAGTCTGAAAGGTTCTAATCTAAAAGCAAAGCTCCGTACATACTGAGAAACGAAGCCAATAGCCTTTACTAATTCTTACTGTAGCCATCTTTGCAGTGCACTAGGTTTGACACCAATCCTGTTAGAACTCTCTGGAAATGAAACTATAAACCAGCTGTAGAATGTACTTCTTTCAGTTTTAGGCTTCTTATCACTGAAGATGGATAGAGGAGAGGTCAGTAGTCCACCAGGAACTCCAGTGAGAATAGCTGCTTTCAGCCTACCCAATAGTTGGCTACTTTGGTGGTCTTCAGGCACTGATGGTGGATTGTCGTGCTCTTTGGTTTTGCCAGGCTCGCTGTGATGCCTCCTCTTTTGAAAGTGTGCGTTGCACCTTTTGTGTGGATGCCGGGGTGTGGTACTATGAAGTAACAGTGGTCACTTCTGGTGTCATGCAGATTGGCTGGGCCACTCGAGATAGCAAATTTCTCAATCATGTGAGTACCCTGGAGAACTGTACAAACTGGAGCAGCAGCAATGTGCTTTCCTTCTTCTGGTGGGTGAGTGGGTGGAAGGTACCCTAATTTTCTACCTAGAAGTTGGGTGTGTCCTTTGTCTTTGTAAGCTGTACTCTGGCCCCACCCACATCTTTGGCTCAGGTTTTTTGTGCTTTGTTTTTGTTTTGTTTTAATGTCATACTGAGGATTGATTCCTTAGGGGCCGTCTACCACTGAACCTAGGCCAGCCTCAAACTTGTGATCATCCTGGCCCAGCCTCCCAAGTTGCTGGGATTATAAGCATGCATCACCATGTCTGGCTGATAATGTCTTCTATTACTTACTGCCTTTCAATTCTTTCTCAGAATTATCAACATAAAAAAGTGGATGGGATCTTAAGACATTATTTTCAGAGCTTGACAAAGAAATGAAAAGAGGGAGACAAAATAAATAGAAGCAGTATACAAATCATTCTCATTTCTTCTGATGGATGAAACGATTTTCTGCCATATAGTCACAGATATTTGATCCTTCGTATTAAGAGGCTTAAAATACTGTTTTTTTTTCTTACCCTCCACATTTCTTTCTTTCTTTTTTTTTTTTTTTTTTTTTATGCTGGAGATTGAACTCAGGGGCACTCGACCACTGAGCCACATTCCCAGCCCTATTTTGTGTTTTATGTAGAGACAGGGTCTCACTGAGTTGCTTAGCACCTCGCCCTTGCTGAGGCTGACTTAGAACTCGCGATTCTCCTATCTCAGACTCCCTAAGTGCTGGGATTACAGGCTTGTGCCACTGTACCTGGCTACCCTCCACATTTCTTTTTTTTTTTTTGGTACTGGAGATTGAACTCAGGGGTACTCAACCACTGAGCCACATCCCCAGTCCTATTTTGTGTTTTATGTAGAGACAAGGTCTCACTGAGTTGCTTAGCGCCTCGCCGTTGCTGAGGCTGGCTTTGAACTCGCAATTCTCCTGTCTTAGCCTCCCTAAGTGCTGGGATTACAGGCTTGAGCCACCGTGCCAGCTCCCTCCACATTTCTTAATAGACTACTGAGTGACTTCTTACTTTAAAAACAAACAACTAGGGCTGGGGTTATGGCGCAGTGGTAGCGTGCTCGCCTAGCACGCGTGAGGCACTGGGTTCGATCCTCAGCACCACATAAAAATAAAATAAAGATATTCTGTCCGCCTACAACTAAAAAAATAAATATTTAAAAAAACAACAACAACAAAAAAAACAAACAACTATTATTTATTCTCCAGTATTCTCCTGTCTCAGGTTCCTGAGCTGCTGGGATTACAGGCGTGTGAAGAGGGATTATAGGCTGATAACACATGCCTATAATCTCAGCAACTGGGAGGCTGGGGCAGGGAGATTGCAGGTTCAAGGCCAGCCTCAGCAGTTTAGCGGGGCCCTAAGCAATTTAGCGAGACCTATCTTGCTAAATAAATAAAAAAGGGCTGGGGATGTAGCTCAGTGGTAAAACTCCCCTGAGTTCAGTCCCCAGTACCAAAATCAAACAAGTGCTGGGTGCAGTGGCACATGCCTATAATCTCAGTTATAGAAGCAGGAGGCTGAAGCAGGAGGATCCAAGTTCAAGGCTGGCCTGGGCAATTTCATGAGACCCTAGTCAAAATAAAATTTACAAAGGACTGGAGAGGTAGTTCAGTGGTAGAGCACTTACCTAGCATGCATGAGGCTCTGGGTTCAATCCCTAGTACAGCAGAAAAACAAAAAACAAGCATTTTTCCTTAATCCAAGCACTAGTTGATTCCCTGTTAAACTGGCAACAACTGATAATGTATTTTCCTAACTGTAGGTTTTTGGGGTTTTTTTGGTATGGAGGATTGAACTCAGAGGTACTCAACCACTGAGCCACATCCCCAGCCCTACTTTTTTGTATTTTATTTAGAGACAGGGTCTCACTGAGTTGCTAGCACCTCGCTTTTGCTGAGGGTGGCTTCGAACTCAGTATTCTCCTGTCTCAGGTTCCTGAGCTGCTGGGATTACAGGCGTGTGCCACCGCGCCCAGCTCTAAATGTAGAATTTTAATGATTTTGCTGTACTTAACAAATTCATTTCAAATGGATATTGTTCTGGTGATTCAGAATCTTTTTGCCTGGATAGATAAGATGTTTCCTAGAATACACCCAGTTTCAAAAGACTTGAAGCCTCCAAGAAGCCTCTTATTTTAACTCTTATTTCTTAGTTTTCAGTTTTGAAAGGATGATTGGGCTTAGAGATAAATATTAAAATGAGAAGCTTAAGACTGGGCATAGTGGCATATACCTGTAACCAGCCACTTGGGAGGATGAGGCAGAAGGATTGCAAGTTTGAGGTCAGCCTCAGCAACTTAGCCAGACCCTCAGGAACTCAGCAAGACCCTGCCTCAAAATTAAAACATAATAAAAAGGACTGGAGATATAGCTCAGTGGTAAAGCAACCCTTGGTTCAATCTCTAATACCAAAACAAGAGAGAGAAAAGCTTAAGAATAGTTCTTATACACTTACAGAATTCTCTTGTGTTGTATATTTTTATGGAAGGTTGAAAGCAGTAAGTATCCAAGGGTGTATGTCAACTTAACTAAAATATTTTCTGCCTTTTCGTGAGCATCTATCATGTGACAGATCTTTCACATATTCATGTCCAGTCTTTAAGTATTTGGGAGAATATTCTCTCATTTAAAGATGAGGATATAACAATAATATACTATACCTTTCACAAAACTAGAAGAAAGTTGAAAGTTTTCACCATAAATAAATGATAACTGAGGAAACACATATGTTTAACCTGATTGAAACATTATACGCAATGTTACAGCATTACAGGGTACTCTGTTAATATGTACAATTTTTATGTTTTTTATTAAAAATAAAAAGTAAAAAAGCAAAAGATGAGGAAAATGAGATTCAGAGAAATTAAGAGACTTGCCCAAAGTCACCTGATCTCCAGATAGAAGATTCCAAACTTAGGTCAGGACAGCCCATACTCCTTCCTATGTAGAAGCATCCTGCCTTGGAGAAAATGACTCTAGCCATCTCAAACAGAAAAGGAATGGCTTAGAAACCTGTTGCGAGCTTCTAAACTGATGAGGGGTTTGGGAAATAAACTCCAAGGCAACGTAAGGGCCAAGAGAAGGAAGTACAACAGCCAGTGTTTCGGAGGACTGTCTAGCCAGGACGCAGCCAACAGCGCTGCCACACATGGGTCCTAACTACGCCTCTCTGTAGGGTCATCACACATTGACGGTCTGATGGGAAGGTATTATTCCACTTGCAGAGCAGGAAGCAGGATTCTAATCTTCCATACACTCCCCATAACAGGAAGGTGTTAGGATGTCAGACAACAGAAAAAAGAATAGTGTCCCCATTGTGAAGAAAGGATTCAAAATATCCCATGCATGACAAACTATAGATAAACTCTTTGTTTTTTAAAAATTAATACCCTGAATACCAAACTAGCTACTCTTTTCTTTTGTTCATCCATCCTAGCCAATGAAAATCAGAGTTAATCTTACTGGGAATATTTTTGAGCTGAAAGAAGATATAGTACATCTAGCTTGGTCTCTGAGATGTTAGCTCAAAGGGATTTTTAAAGCATGTTTCTGCTGGACATAGACATCTATTCTTACCTCTATAGAAATTATCTGTGGCCAAAATATTATCAGAGTTCCACCTTGACCCATAGTGCTACTCTTATGGGATTCATCCAAGCACAGAGGACATTGCAAGGTAATATCTAGGTAACCTGGATGACTAGGAATCTTCTAGGAATTTCTTTCAAGTGTTCTGTCAAGGACTTCCTCTAGGACATTAGAAATGAAGATAGAAAATTATTGTTTTGCCTACTCCCCAGCACCCAAAGTTTAGTGGTTTTAAAGTTCACTTGGTTTGTTTTGTTTTGGTGATTTTAAAGTTTGCTTGGTTTGGTTTTTTTGTTTTGTTTTGTTTTGTTTTTTGGGTTTTTTTGATGCTGGAGATTGAACCCAGGGCCTTGTGCAAGCTGAGCATGGACTCTGTACTGCTGAGCTATGCCACCAGTGGTTTCTATATTGTAGTTGAGGAGTTTGTCAAAATTTTTTTATCATTTCTAAATAGGTAATTTTAATGACAGTAAAGGATCAACATTGGAATGAAAAGAATTACAAATTAGAATTTTAAAAAATACTTTTTTTATCCTTACCACATTGTTTATCCCATAGAACAGGCGAGCCATTAGAACCTAAGATCTTTTTTGGATTTAGCCCACATTTTCAATCCCTTTCTCCTTAAAGCTTTTTACCATTGATCCTTAAAGATAGTGGTTGTTTGATTTGTGTGCTGCTTCTATTCTCTCTCTGTGTCTCTCTCCCTCTTCTTTTTTGGTCAGCACTGAAAATAATGTCTAAAGATCCCATCTACCTTTTTATGTTAATAATTCTAAGAAAGAGGTTGGGGTTATGGCTCAGTGGTGGCGTGCTTGCCTGGTATGTGTGAGTAACTGGGTTCGATCCTCAACACCACACAAAATAAAGTTATTATGTCCATCTATAAATAAAAATAAAAATAAAATAATTCTAAGAAAAAATTGAAAGGAGGTAAGTAATAAAAAGACATTATCAAGCCGAGCGCCATGGCGCAAGCCTGTAATCCCAGCACTTAGGGGGCTGAGACAGGAGAATCACGAGTTCAAAGCCAGCGTCAGCAATGGCGAAGCACTAAGCAACTCAGTGAGACCCTGTCTCTCCATAAAACACAAAATAGGGCTGGGGATGTGGCTCAGTGGTCCAGTGCCCCTGAGTTCAATCTCCAGTACCAAAAAAAAAAAGACATTATCAGCCAGACGTGGTGGCACATGCTTATAATCCCAGCAACTTGGGAGTCTGAGGCAGGATGATCACAAGTTTGAGGCCAGCCTGGGCAAGACTCTGTCTCAAAATAAAATATATAGGAAAGGGCTGGGGATGTAGCTCTGGTAGAGTGCTTACATAGTATATGTGAGCCCCTGGGTTCAACCCCCAGAGCCACAAAGAAGGAAAGGGAGGGAAGGAAGGAAGGAAAGGAGAGAAAAAAAGGAAGGAAGTAGGGAGAGAAGGAATTGTCAAGAACCCATGTGCTATTCAAATTGAGCTGATCTCAGAATAGTTTTTGGCTGATTGTCCACTGTAACCTTTCTCATGAAATTTCTGAGCATTTGGGTGTTTTGAAGTCTACTCCATTCAGGAAGGGTGTTTGCCTGACCATAGTGAAATAGAAAGTATAGTGATCTTGGAATTGGAAGAATTTAGGTCCAAACCTGGCTCTGCTTCCCTTAGTAACATGTCATTAGACAAACAAGTTGGCCTCTCTGAACCTTTGTTTCCTCTTAAAATATAATATTACCAGCCTCATGGTAGTTAATTAGAACTAAATGAACTAATGAACGTGAAAGTGCTTGGAACAAAGGAAGCATTTGAAGTATTTGTTGGTGAAGTCATTATTTACTTGGAACCAGATCTCCAGATTATAATTTTGGTATCTTCTGAGAAGCAGAAAGCTTACAATTCCAGCCACTAGGTTAATGGCTATCAAGGCCACACCCCCTCTTCCCAAGTCAGAGCAGGCATAGCCTTGCTAATCATCTGGGCCTCTCTCTCTCCAGGAAGGCTATGGCATTGGGGACGATGAATACTCCTGTGCATACGATGGCTGCAGGCAGCTGATTTGGTACAACGCCAGAAGTAAGCCGCATGTCCATCCGTGCTGGAAAGAAGGTATTCATTCTTCTCCATCATAAGTTTATCACCTGGGTTAAAATATCTAGTTATTCTGAGGCATTTATTATGGTAGTCCTTAAAATATCTTAACTGGAAAAGACTAAATGATAAGAGAGAGATCAGCCTTTGTTTTTACTGCCATGGATGTTGGCAAAAAAAAACATTTCAGAATATAAAATTCTTAAATTAATGAGAAAATGGTACTCTTAGAAATAATGTGAATTCTAGTCTCCTCTTTGGTCTGTATTTTGAATCATACATTCATGGAGACAGCAAGGACAAAGGATTGCAATGCCATTAGAATGAGGATATTTTCTGGACAAAATGGCTGTGGAGTAGGTACTAGTCAGTGGCCATGCTCTGATGAAATAGGGTGATATGGGAGAGGAAGGAGCCTTGGGAAGGATTTTTATTCTCAAGCATTGAAGCTATATAGGGGATATTGCTACATGCATCCATCTCTCATTTTCCTACCCTAACCAACATTGTGGATGTAAAATGAAACTTCAGGCATATGAAAAGAGCAGAAATTTGACCACTCCCACGAGATAGCTCCACTATAGTGAAAAAGTGTGAGAAAGGGAAAAAAATCTGAAAAGCCAACAGAAACCCTCATTTTAATGGCTCACAGGTTCTTGAAGGAACATAAAATGTACACATTTCCTAGAACATAAAATAAAGTCACTATTCTAATTGGGCATGGTGGTATACACCTGTAATACCAGTGTCCCCGGAGGCTGAGGCAGGAGGATTCCAAGTTTTGGGCCAGCCTCAGCAACTTAACAAGACTCTGTCTGAAAAGAAAAAATAGAAAGGTGCTGGGGATGTAGCTCGGTGGTGGAATGTCCCTGGTTTCAACCTTCATACCAAAAAAAAAAAAAAATGGAGAATAGAAAACAATCAAGACAAACTTTAAAAATCCTCATAATTTTTTATCCAGAGATTTGAAAAAACACTTAAATTTGATGTATGTATATGTTTGTCGTTGTTATACTTTGTAACTTGAATAACTTTCCAGTTTATCAAAATATTACTTTTAATGTCTTCTCAATATTCCATTATATTAGTTAAATTGTGTTTTTTCCAGTACTGGGGATTTTACCCAGGGGTACTTTATCACTCAGCTACATCCCCAGCCTTTTTAATTTTTTATTTGATCATAGGTCTCAGTAAGTTGCTCAAGGACTCGCTAAATTGTTGAGGCTGTCCTCAAACTTGCCATCCCCCTGCCTCAGCCTCCCAAGTCTCTGGGATTACAGGGATGCGCCACTGTGCTCTACTATAGTTGTATTATATATTAACTAATACCTAATCTTTCCATGCTGACATTTTTGCCTTTTAAAATTATTACTATAAACTATTCTGGTTTTCCTCAAGCTAAGTCCTTAGAAGTGAAACTTCTCTGGCAGGTGATCCCTGGTTTCAAAGCTGTTACTATAGATTGCCAGATTTCCTCCACCAGCATTGAATATCCATTTTTCTTATCACTGTTATTTCATTTGTTTTTCTTTAGCAGTTAAAAAAATAAACTGAAATCTCCCTTGTTCTATTTGATAAATGAGGATGCATACTTTTTTTTTTAACATTTTTTTCAGATAGTTGTGATCTAGGGAGTTTTAAAATTTGACCAGAGGGAGCCAGACGTGGTGGCTCATACTTGTAATCCCAGCACTTAGGGAGGCTGAGACAAGAGAATCGCGAGTTCAAAGCCAGTCTCAGCAATGGTGAGGCTCTAAGCAACTCAGTGAGACCCTGTCTCTACATAAAACACAAAATAGGGCTGGGGATGTGGCTCAGTGCTCGAGTGCCCCTGAGTTCCATCCCCAATACCTAAAAAATAAAAAATAAAAAAAAATAAAATTTGATCAGAGAGGCAAATACGAATATGATTTTATCTTACCATATTTCATTGATCCCAACATGCACATTTTTTCCACACTTTACCATTTTTAGAATCGGAATGCATCTTACAATTATAGCTTTTCATAGTTTAACTGGCAGCATTCTTTTCTTAATGATACATGAATATATTGGTATGTAGAAATCAAATAATTTCAAGAACACAGATGAGAGTGTTGAATACCTGGCTAAGGATGTAGACTTAATACAGTGCCTCTGAGGCCCTTAGGCTTTATCATTGACAGTGTTTCACTTTGTCCTCTAGGAGACACAGTAGGATTTCTGTTGGACTTGAATGAAAAGCAAATGATCTTCTTTTTAAATGGCAACCAGCTGCCTCCTGAGAAGCAAGTCTTTTCATCTACTGTGTAAGTATCTCCTCTCAGTCAAAAATTTGAGAAGATGCATGAATTGTGCTTTGTGCCAAGAAAAAAGATCTTCTCTATTTATCTAAACAATTATAATGGGAAATTTATTTATTTCAAGTAACTGGAGACTCATGTGATCAGAACTAAAACTGTCCCAGAGTTTGACATAGAAAGATAAAAGAAGAACATCCTCTGGTTCATGGACCTGTGAGGGTTAGTAAACAGAATCTATTCCCCTTCTTTTCTGTTAGGGTACAACCGGCTCATCTCAACTTTTTGAAAACCACTGTGTATATGAAATTTGCTTTGTTTGTATTCTGTCAACCTTTGTACTCATTTTTATTTGTAGATCTGGATTTTTTGCTGCAGCTAGTTTCATGTCATATCAGCAATGTGAATTCAATTTTGGAGCAAAACCTTTCAAATACCCACCATCTATGAAATTTAGCACTTTTAATGACTACGCCTTCCTAACAGCTGAAGAAAAAATCATCTTGCCAAGGTAAGGAATCTTCCCAGGCTGTCTCCAAACTGTGTCTCATGAGAAACTAAAACAATTTATAAGAGACTTTTTTTCAACTTTTTAAAGTAATTTTGAAAATCTCCCTGAAAAGGGTGACTTTCTGGGAAATATAAATTACTGAAACAGATCCCAGAAAAGATATATACAAACCAATTATCTTTTTTTTTTTTTAGGTTTTTGTGTTTGTTTTTGGTACTGGAGATTGAACCCAGGGGTGCTTTACCATTGAGCTACATCCCCAGTCCGTCCTATTTATCTATTTACTTGATATTTTTTAGTTGTCAATGGACCTTTATTTTATTTATTTATATGTGGTGCTGAGAATTGAACCCAGTGCCTCACGCATGCTAGGCAAGTGCTCTACCACTAAGCCACACCCCAGCCCCTATTTTTTTATTTTCGAGATGGAGTCTTATAAGTTACTGAGGGTCTTACCAAGTTACTGAGACTGGCCTCAAATTTGTGATCCTCCTGCCTTGGCCCTCTGAGTCACTGGGATTATAGACATGCACCACCATGCCCAGCTCAAACCAACTATTCTTATAAAAATTAGTTAAAAAGTATTATGAGCTATGTCCCTAAAAACATCACATTCAAGTGGTTTCACAAGGATTTCCACAAAACTTTTAGGTAACAGAGAACCTCATTTTTATTTAAAATGTTATAGAACCCAGAAAAAAAGAAGGAACACATCCAAATTCTTTTTATGAGCCAAATAATATCAGTGTAAAAGAAAAACAAGCTGGGCATAGTAGTGCATTTTTGTAATCCCAGTGACTCAGGAGGCTGAGGCAGGAGGATCACGAGTTCAAGGCCAGCCTCAGCAACATTGTGAGGCTCTAAGCAATTTAGTAAGACCCTGTCTCAAAATTAAAAAAATAAAAAGGACTGGGGATGTGACTCAGTAACAAAAAATAAATAAATAAATAAATAAATAAATAAATAACACATTCATGCTCACACACACACACACAAACCCTGCAAACTAACTTCACTTGAATGTTAGTGTTAAACTCCTAAATACTAGGAAATCAAGTGCATCTATTAACAGACTTGTATTCAATAAAACCAGCTTCTTTTGGGTTTTAGCTATGTGGCAAAGATGCCAACACTGTTCCACAACCATTAGGACACTGAATGCCATCTTGTATAGAATTTCACTTCCATAATTTGACAAAATCTAAGATTGGCATTAATTTTCTCATTGGATGAATGCCTGATTCTCTTCCTTACGAGACAAATGTAGTCTATTCCGTCAGCTAGGAAAAGACTCCAGCTGCTTCCTGGTAATTTCTATAGGTTGAAGCTTGTTACACAATGTGAGCCAAAGTATGTCAAGTTTTAACAGTGCACCTGCCTGGGTCTGTGTGAGGCGGGTACTCCTTTTACTAATGCCCATGTGTTATGTTAATTAGAGAATCCCTCACAGTCAAGACAACCATCCTGAGCAGGACATGGCCAATGTTGAACCATTATACCCCTGAAGGTATCTCTAACAATGGATTCTTGGCTTGTTTTGGCTCAAAATATAGGTCTGTAAGCAGCTTTCTGGGCTGCGCTTCACATCAGACTGTATTTTAGTGGCTCACCAGTTTCCAGGTGAACTAGTACTATCACTGTCTGTAACACTGTGCCTTGTCTGTAATATCAGAGCCTTGGTAACATCCTCAAGAACATTAGGACCACTTTTAGCCCACGTCAGGGATCTGAGGTCCATTCCTAAAACTTCTATTCAGCTTGTCTTGGTATCTGACAGTGATTCTGAACTTTCAGTTCCTCTTTATGGAAGTCTGAGGTGACACTTCTCTCTCATCTGTCATATCCTGTTCCTTTTTTCATCTATCCTGTCTTTTCCTTGAATGGACTCACAAATCACCTTAAAGATACAATTGAGCCGGGCATGGTGGCACATGCCTGTAATCCCAGCGGCTCGGAAGGATTGTGAGTTCAAAGCCAGCCTCAGCAACGGTGCTAAGCAACTCAGTGAGACCCTGTCTCTAAATAAAACAAAATAGGGCTGGGAGTGTGGCTCAGTGGTTGAGTGCCCCTGAGTTCAATCCCTGGTTACCTCTGGCCCCCACCCCAAAAAAAAGACAGAATCGATCCATGTTCCATGTTCCCCTGGAGGGTAGCCTTAATCAAAACTGCTTCAGCCTTTTGTTAACTGCTCCTGTAGAATTTAAACTTTCCAAAACTAAGATGGCAATGAGTATCAATTGTTGGAAAGTCTCCTTTTATGGCCAACTTATACATAACTGTCTTGATGACTGTGCATATACATTTGGCACCCAGAATTTGTCTGGTCTTGAATAAGAACAATTCAAGAATTACAAGCAAGGTCAGTCCTGTGTTGTAGCTAGACTTTGTTGTCTCTTGCAATGACACCAAGAAAGATATTGTCAGGAACCTAATTGTGTTGCCTTCTTAAAACCAACTGCTGGTACCTTGCTTCTCTTAATGTTCAAGTTGAACTTATTTACAAATGGTGGCATTAAGCATAAATGTGCCTATGAACATTTTCTATGCCATTAATACTTTCAGCCTGTGTTCCAAAAACCTATATTCACTAATAACTTGTCACTAATATTTTACTGATTGGAATAGTACCCCATTTTGGCTTCAGGGTAGAAGCCCTGTTACTACTGCCAAGGATTTTGCAAATTATTCTATATTATATGTATTCTGTGTCTCTAATTCTTCTTCCATTAACTATTTTTCCTTAATTTTTTTATTATGTAAAACTTCAAGTGCATAACAAAGGTAAAAAGAATAGTATAGTGAGTTACCACGTGCCCATCCCTCAGCTGCAACAATCATCCACTCATGGCCATCTGCTTCTCCTAGTCTTTCCTCATCTCTGTGACAGCTCATTGTTATTCCGTGTTCCCTGTGGCTACTACCTAGAATAGGCTCTTTAAACATCCACTGGGCTCATTCCCCCATTCCCTTCATGTCTTCACTTAAGCATTACCTTAGCCAGACCTTCCTTGACTGCCATTTTTAAAATCCTTACTCCCTGTCTCTCACATTCGCTCTCCATGTCTTTCTTCTTATTTTATTTTTCTTCCTGGTATTCTTCAGCATTTCACATTCATCTATTTCTGTCTCCCTGCCCCCCAACCTCTCATGCACACTGCACTGTAGCCCTCTGAAGGCAGGGGTACTTTTTTAGTCTTCTGTTCATTGCTGAGTTGCTAGGGCTTGAGAGAGTACCTGGCCCACAAGTGGGCTGAATGAACATTCCATATTTCTCTTGCTCACCCACCAAGGCTGTGCCTTCAGCAGAGCAGTTCTGCTCTGTTTTTCCGTTGCATGCTGAGTGAAGGTGTAATGGAAGGGGTATAGACTTAAGGTGTCTGGACTAGCAGGGACTCTATAAAGGTCTGTCATAAACCCTTTGAAACTGTATTAAAACGTGTGTGTTTTTCTTAGGAAAGGCAAGTTTTTGCTTTTCACAAATTCAGATGTACAACTTAAGAGGTTACAATTTTCTAGTTAAAAAAAAGCAAATATACTTCTGTTATCATGTATGACCTTGTGTAAAACATTTCACTGAAGTGTAATGTCTTTATCTGTGAAGTGGGAATGACCATGCTTCTTTCATTTCCTATTCAGATTGAAATGAGTTATCATGTATGAAAACTTTACTGAACAAAGCTTAAGGAATACATAGTATCTCATATGTATAGAACATTTTCAAAGCATTTCATATGCCTCACTGCCAACAGGATCTGTTTACTTGTTTACAAAATGAGTTTCAAACTGCTCTGTCTACTCAGGCACAGGCGTCTTGCTCTGTTGAAGCAAGTCAGTATCCGAGAAAACTGCTGTTCCCTTTGCTGCGATGAGGTAGCAGATACGCAACTGAAGCCATGTGGACACAGGTAAGAGGGTTTTTTTGTTATCTCTACATATTACATTAGGCAGCATTTCACCCTGTCTTGAATTGCTTTTAGAACCTTACTGGTCCCATAGCTCTTCATTAGGGTTTATATTACATCTACAGTGGGCTGAATGAGGAATTAGAGTTTGCCAAGTAGTACCTGTCTGTTTTTCCAGAAAGTATCTGAAATAAAAGAAGCTGCCTAGCATAGAAGGCCTATGGTTTTGTTTTGTTTTGTTTATTCAGTACAATATTTTTGATGTAATTTTGACTTTGCAAAATGTAAAAGGTTTAGTGCTATTTATAATCTTCTTGGCAAGTCTCTCGCAGTTTTAGAGCTTCCTCATTAACTTCTTTACACTCAATTATTGAGAAGGCAGCATCCTCCATGCCATCTAACTAAATTTCACCTGTATGAGATGAACTTAGAGGGCAGTCTGGATCTTACAGAACAGAGTGTCAGAGCATCAGCAAAAGCAGCAAGTAAAGTGGCTTCCACGAAGGCCATCTGAAGGTTAGAAAGGGGAGGAAGCATAGAGCAGTGAGTGGCACTGACCCATCCATTTGTGCTGATTATTTGGGAGCCACATTCATGTTTATGTTATAGTCCAGCCACCTGCAATTCATAACATACCACCCCTGCCTTTTTCTTATATTTGACAAAGCTCTAGCCACCTGATTGCCCAGGGGTCCATAGCCTGTAGTGTTGGACCCCCGTTTTTCATTTCTAGGAATGACTCAGCCTGGGCCCCTGACTTTGCCTCTGTACATTCGCTCTTTTGAAATGAGTTGTTGTCCCTGTAGCTGTTAAGGGAAGTGAATGCAGTATATTTTATTTCACCCTTAGCTCTATCAGTTTCTTTTCTGCAGCCCAGAACATCTCAGATTGAGCACTTTTGCAGGTTTTAGTTATTAGGACCTTATAAGCAGATGGCAATTAAAGGTTGGATATCTTGATGCCCAACCTTTTGATCTTTTTTTTTTTTTTTTAAATCTTTTTAGTTGTCAATGGACCTTTATTTTATTTATTTATATGTGGTGCTGAGGATCGAACCCAGTGCCTCACACATGCTAGGCAAGCGCTCTGCCACTGAGCCACAACCCCAGCCCCCCTTTTGATCTTTTGATCTTTGTTTCTGTAATACTGTGAAGACCCTGAACAGGAGGATATGGTTTTATTCATCTTTAAAATTTTTTTTTAGTTGTAGATGGACACAGTACCTTTATTTTATGTCCAAGCCTGGACAAAACTCTACCACTAGTTGCTTTGGATTGAACCCAGTGCCTCACACATGCTAGGCAAGCACTCTGCCACTAAGCTACAACTCCAGCCCCTGGTTTTATTCATCTTTGATCCCTCTAACCCTTCCCTGTGGTTTATACACAATAAAGGGTCATTAATGAGGACTAACCCATAAAAACTTAGAACTAGGTGTCTTAAGTGTGATCATAGTTTCTATACTAGATATTTCCAAAACAGGGTCAGAAAGGAAATGAAAACAATTATAAGAAATTTAAGCCAACTCGGCAACAACCACAATTTTGAAAGGATGAAGAAAGGAGAATTCTCTTTCTTCAAATTTCTTAAAGAAAGGAAATTTGGGTAAAATAAATGACAAAAACTGACCCTAGAAGAGATTGAAAATCTAAGCAATCCTATTACCATAGAAGAAACTTAGGTGATTATCAAAACTACCTCCTGAAAGCACTAAGCCCAGATGTTTTGTTTTGTTTTGTTTTTTCCTTTTGTAATACTAATTACCAGTGAGCTACATTCTCAACCCTATTTGTTTGTTTGATTTTTGAGACAGAGTCTCACTAAGTTGTCTAGGCTGTTCTTAAATTTGCAATCCTCCTTCCTGAGCCTCCCAAGTCACTGGATTACAGGCTTGCATCACTGCACCCAGCTTAAACCCAGATTGTTTCACAGGGGAATTCTTTACAATTTTCAGGGAATAGGTAGTCCAATCCATTTAAATTTCTTCAGGCCACAAAGAAAATAAGAAATCTACAATATTTTCACAAAGCCTGCATGATAATCACACTAAAAGCCAGGAAGGAAGGAAAGGAGGGGAGGGAGAGAGAGAAAGAGGGAGGGAGAAAGGGACAAAATAGGAGGAAATCTACTCAATAGGCTGGGGCAGGCAGAGATTATTACTTTCTCCAAGAATGCTGAGAATGTATTTGTTAAAATTCAACATCCAGCTGGGTGCTGTGGTGCATGCCTGTAATCCCAGAGGCTCAGGAAGCTGAGGCAGCAAGATCCCAAATTCAAAGCTAGCCTCAGCAACTTAGCAAGGCCCTAAGTAATTTAGTGAGACCCTGTCTCCAAATAAAAAATTAAAAAAGGGCTGGGGATGTGACTTAGTGGTTAAGCACCCCTAGGTTCAATCCCTGGTGCCCCCCCCAAAAAAATTAAATATTTGTTTCTAATAGATGGAAGGAAGATAGGAATGGATGAATATTTCCTTAATATAAAAAACAGGGTATAGGAATGTAGCTCAGTGGTAGAGTGCATGTCCCCCTGGGTTCAATCCCCAATTCGACCAAAAAAAGCTATGTGCATGTATACTTGGTTATATGTATGTGTATGTATGTACACACACACACCACCAAATACATTTTTTTTTCCAGTGGTACGATTGAAGCCAGAGCCTTACACATGCTAGGCAAACACTGTACTACTAACTATACAACTGAGCTATATACCCAGCCCACTCGCATCTTTAATGGTTAACATTCTGAAAATATTCCAAGAGATGCTGGGGATAGGAACGAGGATGACTGTTGTTACCACTATGACTTACAAAATAAAAATCAGTGGCTGGGATTGTAGCTCAGTGGTACAGCGCTTGCCTCGCATGCGTGAGGTCCTGGGTTCGATTCTCAGCACCACATACAAAGCAATAAAATAAAGACATTGTGTCCATCTACAACTAAAAAAAAATATTTAAAAAAAAATCAGTAGCAAGTAGCAACCAATTAGGACATATAATTGAAGACTCCTTTTACAATAGTTAAAAAAAAAAACAACTAAGAACACATACCAAGAAATATGTGGTGCTTCTATAAAGAAATCATTTTGGGGGGAGGAGGACTTGACCACTAAACCACATCTCCAGCCATATTTTGTGTTTTATTTAGAGACAGGGTCTCACTGAGTTGCTCAGCACCTCACTGTTGCTGAGACTGGCTTTGAACTCGTGATTCTCCTGTCTCACCCTCCCAAAGTGCTGGAATTACAGTTGTGTGCCACCACGTCTGGCTATAAAGAAAACTTTTTTAAAAAAAGCCTGGTGCAGTGGTGCATACCTTCATTCCTAGCTACTTGGGAGGCTGAGGAGGAGGAATCACTTGCACCCAGAAATTTGACACCAGTCTAGACAGCATAGTAACTCCCTATCTCAGAAAAAAAGGAAAACTTTCAAACTGACAAGGAATATAAATCAGACTTGAATAAGTTATTCTGTTCTTGGACAGAAAGACTTCTTGGTATTCTAATGACAATTGTTTCCCTAAACTCTTTAAGTTTAATTTGGCCCAGAGTAAAAGGGCAACATGATTTTTCTTTTTTTTCTGGAACTAGACAAGCTAATTTAAAGTTTAAAGCAACAGTCAGATTGGGTGTGGTGGCCCACACTTGTAATCCCAGCAACTGGAGAGGTTGAGGTAGGAGGATTGTAAGTATGAGGCCTACCTGGCAATTTAGAGAAACCTTATCTCAAAATAAAAAAAAATAAGCAGGGCTGGGGTTGTAGCTCAGTGGTAGAGCATCCCTGGGTTCAATCCTGGGTACTATATATATAAATAAAGTTTAAAGCAAGAAAATTTGGAGGAGGAATTATGGAGAAAACAATCCTATCACATCTTATTTATTTATTTTACGTATTGTTTTAATATACATGTCGATAGTTTGGTTCTAATATATGATAAGAATGACAGAACAATAGAATAGAAGCCTAGAAATAGAGCTAGCTAAAAATGAAAAATTGCCAGCATGCCTGTAATCCCAGCACTTTGGGAGGCCAAGACAGGAGAA
The DNA here is from genome assembly GCA_028644305.1 of Xerus rutilus. Taxonomy (NCBI): domain Eukaryota; kingdom Metazoa; phylum Chordata; class Mammalia; order Rodentia; family Sciuridae; genus Xerus; species Xerus rutilus. Next base: position 24,616,534 of record CM053414.1, on the reverse strand, counting down.
TCACAAGTTTAAAGCCAGCCTCAGCAACAGTGAGGTGCTAAGCAACTCACTAAGACCTTGTCTCTAAATAAAATACAAAATAGGGCTGGGGATGTGGCTCAGTGTTGAGTACCCCTGAGTTCAATCCCAGGTACCAAAAAAATAAAAATAAAAAAAATTTTAAAACTTTAAAAAATTTTGTTAAAAATAAATAAATAAAAATGAAAAATTAACATGATAAAGACATTGCATCAAGCTTGTGGTGAAAGATAAACTATTCAGTAAATTATACTAATGGAATGAATAACTAGCTGTCAGGAAAACTATCATTGTAAGTCTGTCTACAAATACACATCTGTGTACATATACTGTAGACTACTACACATATAGAATGCACTTGAACTTTTAACTTGTTCCTCCGAGGAGCTAGATTGAGGTTCAAAAGTGAGAGAGAGATTTATTTTTATTAATATACTTACTTAATTTTATTTTTTTAAACCACGTGCAATTATTTTCCTCTCAGCCAGCAAACTTGTTAACATTAGATTTGGTTGGGATGCAGTTAGAGTTTGACCTTTTGAAGCATTAACTTGACTGGCATTTTATCTTTCTCCTCAGCGACCTGTGCATGGATTGTGCCTTGCAACTGGAGACCTGCCCATTGTGTCGTAAAGAAATAGTGTCTAGAGTCAGACAGATTTCTCATATTTCATGACATATGTGAAGAGACATCACGGACTTACTTCTACTCAATTCCAGCCAACGTTGAAAAGAAAAACAAAGAAAAAAACATCTCTAATCAGTTGTACGCACATTGAAACTTATAGCCATGGCCAGATTTTATGCTAAAATGGTAGTTTGTCAAAGACAAAATTCTCTTAGAATCTAATCCAACTTGCCAGCCCTAAGAAATTCCTTTTAAGGCCAAGGAAAGCTGAATGCTAGTAGCCAGGCCTGTGGTACTTCCATGAAAACAATAGGAGACAACGCTCTCCTGAGTGCTGAAGCCACACCAGAATTCTCCATGTTGGATTCATGTGATTGTTCAACAAAGGATGTTTTGTGTCATAGTCAAAGTTTTTATTTTGGGGAGAAGTCATTATGGAGAACTAAATGACAGCCTTTCTGGGTTAAGCATAACTTCTCAGTGATCACAGTCACCGGTGTATTAAGCATGGATATTGCACTGCAAGACTTGAATCCATAACATTAGAATCACACAGGTCACTACTACAAGCAACATGGTGAACCCGAAAGAAGGTGCACAGACTGTAGAAAAAAACCTAAAATTTTTTTATATTTCAGTGATTCCAAAGAACATTCTAGTTTTTTTTAACTGCAGAAAATTGGTGGTATTTTCACATTCATGGTGTTTCTATCCAGTTTCACTACCCACATTTTGTGAGGAAAAATGTTTTACCAATGCAGGAGGAATTCTTGAATTGCAAAGTTAGACTGGAAAAAAATTTGGTACTTAGGGTATTTTTAAGATACCATCAAATCAAGTTTTTTGGTTTTTGTTTAAAAAATGTTTTTAATCAGTATTGTTTTTGGAAGTAATATACTTGGAAACTCTTGAACCAATAGTCTCAAAAACTCTAGTGGACAGTCTGAGAACACGTATTCCTATTGTTTTAAATAAATACATGTTTTTGAATAGTAATTTCAATCATGGATTGTTGACTATGTCTTCATCAAAAGTGTTCATCCCTCTCAGGGTCTCTGGTGAAGACCTTCAAGAGTTCAGTTTTTTCTCCCAGAAAATTGGAAGGTAGAATTGTAAATTCATAGAACTTATTTTATAATGGTGAACCTCAGCAGCTGCCTTTCAATTTATGCCAAGTCCTTACTGAGTTTATACTTGAATAGTAAATATGTCTTCTGAGTTTTACAGTGTCTTAAACTCAATGCACATTTTTTCTTCCTTTCTCACCCTTTCTTGTTTGTAGTTCATTAAACCTGTTCTATTACAGAGCTGATTTCCTTCCTGGCTGTACTTGTTGGGGTGCTGGATTTTTTCCATGTCTCTAGTCTTCCATGAATCCAAATATATATATATATATATATATATGAAAATATATATACATATCTATAGATATATGTTCTCTTTAGCTTGTGGTGAATACAGTAATTTGCATTGAAGAATAAAACATCTGCCTTTTTTGACTAAGATTTCACAACTTTCATTGGTGCCTACTGCTAAAGTTCCAAGTCATTATACTTGCAGATTTTAAGTAAGGCTGTTTTTCAAGGTAAGAATTGTATAAGAATTAATCACTTTTTCATCCAGCAGGTCTTCATTGAGCACCTAATATGTGTTGGACACTGTGCCTGCAAGGTATACAAAACATGGAGTAGGAGCAGGAAGGGGACAATATATTTGTGTTTTGTAATAAACTGTTGGTGTCCTGAAGGAAAAAGAATAGAGAGAGCCCTAAGAATAGGAAAAGAACATGGACAGAGAGAAATCTCTAGAGGGAATGAGGAGGTTCTGATTTAGATATGTGACAGTGGGTAGCAGGGAGGATCAGAAGAAACCTGATGAAGTAACATAGGAAACTGAGGAAAACTTAAAGGAAAAAGATAGACATAGCCAGGCAGAGGGACTGAGGACAGACTTTTAGGACTAGGTAGCTAGGTGAACACAGCAATGCAGGCAAAAGGCCTAACTAAGGAGAAAAAGAGCTCAGGGGCCTTGGATCTGATGGAGACCCCATCGCTAGTAAGAAAGGAAGCAAATACAAAGAATAGTATCCTCCAGTGTTGGAAAGGTCAGGGGGCTGTCATAAAGGTCATTTTAAAGAATTTTTATTTTATTCTAAATGCAGTAGGAAGCAAAGAAGTTTAAGCATGGAAGTACCATGATAAATCATTCTAAGAGATGACTGGCTTCTATTTGGAAAATGGAATGGAAGGGTGGGGTGGAAATAGAGAAGCAAAAATTGGAAATAGTAGGACCAGTAAAGAAACTCTGCAGTAGCCCAACTGAGAGGTAAAGGTGGTTTGTAAAAACGGTGGAGAAAAAGAAAAACCAATGGAATTAATTTGTCAGAAATGAAGGAAGCCGGGCGCAGTGGCTCACACTTGTAATCCCAGCACTTTGGGAGGCTGAGACAGGAGAATCGCGAGTTCAAAGCCAGCCTCAGCAAACGGCGAGGCTCTAAGCAACTCAGTGAGACCCTGTCTCTACATAAAACACAAAATAGGGCTGGGGATGTGGCTCAGTGGTTGAGTGCCCCTGAGTTCAATCCCTGGCACAAAAAAAAAAAAGAAATGAAGGAGCCTATCAGCTTTATAGAAAATCTGTCGTTGAACTTTGTTCCTAAGATGGTCTACTTTTCCAATTCTTAGCTTCTAGACCACACAACAAAAGGACTTAATGTTAAGATGATTAAACCATCCAAGATGAGAGCAAAGTTGTAACTTTCAAGCTACTTCAAAAGGAAGACATGTTCCACAGAGAGAAAATTGAGATTGGCAAGCTGTGTGGAACAGTAAACAGTAGATTCATATTCTGCACTAAAGTAAGCACTTAAAGAAATTAAAGGCTAGATTTTTACTGCTGACACATTGTTACCAAGGAGAAAAAAAAATTAGTTATGGCATTTCTCTAGTGATTCATTGGAGAAATCTAGGGTTCCCGCCAAGAGAAATTTAGTGAATTGCCACCTTTTTTGAATGATGGAAAGGAGAAAATCGTGGAGCCAGTTACAGAGTGCCAGGAAACAATGATTCAATCACAGAAACAAAATTTTACCAGTAGAAAATGACTTTTGCATGAATTTCAACCGTCTTGAATGTGTGTCTATGAAAACAAACTGCTCGACCACGATCAGCTTTTTCCAAGATTTTTCTTCTTTTGCTATATATTCACAGAAACATTCTTAATGCTAACCCACCAAGGATTTAAGAAATGCTAATTAGTGGGAAAACACCATGTAATATTTTCAAGTCAATTCATAATTTTTTCTTCAAGTGGGAAAAAAGCCACCATATACTGTTTTCAGCAGAAAAAAAAAATCATGTTCTGATTTCTAAGGGTATGTTTAATGACCCAGAGATTAGAGACTATATAGCATGATGATTGATACTGATCCTTTGAAGTGGGACTGGACCCATGTCCTGCTAAGCCCTCATTTCCCAGTCTGTAAAATGGAAGTAATACCTCATAAGCTTCCCCCCAATAGGGTTTCTAATATTTCAAAAGGAAACATGGATTTATAAATGTTTGGTACACTATCTGACACATGCCTGAGTAAGTAGGTGACTATTGCCTTTATCCCCCTTTGTTCCTAGAGCCAGGGATGGTGAAATGAAAGATGGCTACAAATTCTTTGGCATTCTTCCCATATCAAGAAATGAGGTTTTTACTCTGGCTTGGGAGGCCAAGGCAGGAGAATTAGAAGTTCAAAGCCAGCCTCAGCAACTTAGCATGGCCCTGAGCAACTTAGTGAGACCCTGTCTCAAAATAAAATATTTAAAAAAACAGGCTGAGGATGTGGCCCAGTGGTTAAGCACCCCTGGGTTCAATCCCTGGTACCAAAAAAAGAAGAAAATGAAGTTTGGAGCCAGGTGTGGTGGTATGTGCCTATTGTCCCAGCTACTCAGGGGGCAAGGAAGGATCACGTGAGACCAGTTCAAGAACAGCCTGGGCAAAAGAGCAAGACCCTATCTCAAAAAAAAGGAGGGGGAATGAGGTTTACAGGGCTGGGGATATGGCTCAGTGGCAGAGCACTTACCTAGCATGTTCAAGTCCATAGGTTCAATCCCCAGCATCAGAAAAAGAGAAATGAGGTTTATGTTTGTTTTCCCTAAATCAGGGTGGGTTCAACATCTGCTTGACCAGTGAGAATGATACTGTGCCACTCTCCGGTACCAGTTCTTTAAGTGACTAGCAGCTTCCACTTCTGTCCCTTGAAATACTTGCCTTTAGAACCAACCACCGCAGTGTGAAAAAGCCCAAGCGTCCCCAGTTAGATCCACAGGAAGAGGAACTGAGACCCTCTAGTCCATGGCCAGCATCCACATCTGAGCTCCTGGACAAAAGCCACTGCCAATTGCCAAGCCATGTGAGTGAGCTCCTGGGAAGAAGCTTCTCCAGCTATACTGCAGCTGCCCCAGCTGACGCCAAGTGGAACAGAGGACATTAACAGATAGGTAACCAGAACAGATAAAATCAAGTTTCATTCCTCCTTTCTGATCTCATGATTTAGGAAGGGTGGCCAAGTTCATTTGGTCTAGATGTGTGGTATGTAGAGAAATTAGGTCATGAGGACCTTTGGGTAGTCTGCTATGAGCTGTCAGACCAGTGTTTTATTGAACAAATATGAGTCCAGCACTTCAGGGGAAAAAAAAAATTCCTAGCACTGGGGATTGAACTCGGGGTTTTGTGCATGATAGAGAAGTCTCTGTTCCTAAGCTACATCTCCAGCCCTTTTTAAATTTTATTTTGAAACAGGATCTCACTAAGTTGCCCAGCTGGCTCAAACTTGCCATTCTCCAACCATTTCATCCTCCTGGGCAAACCAGCCCAGCTCAGCAAATCTTTTTGGATGCCTATCCAAAAAGTTTAGCACCTCGTGCTAAACTAAATATTCTGAGACTAGATCTCACCCAAGACAACTGTGTCTTGGTAACTAAATTTAGTTCCAGATCCTATAGGTATCTATGTCCATTCAAAGATGTCTGCTAATTCATTCAGGATTATCATCCAACCCTCAGTTCACACTGTAAATCCCTCTAGTTCCATACCACACATTTGGCAAAAGGTATCATGCAATCAAAGAACATAATGCTGAATGGTCCAATCAAGAGAAATCAGCTCCAGGAAATCCTTTTTCAAAGTTTTGCTATTATGGAGCAAAGTTATCTCTGATTGTGTTGTCCAAAATGGTTCTGTCAACTTTTGCTTTGCAATATTAGCCAGCGAGCTACTTACTACCTAATAATCTTTATGATGTGAAGACTATGGTGTAAATTTTGACATTCACTTCCTGCACTGGGGTCTGTTTACCCAACGGGCAGGGGATAACTTCTTACAAATATGACTTCAGCATTATCTGGTTCAAGATTGGCATTCAAGTGATTTGGCCGTTTAAAAGCATGCTTTAATGGACTGGGGATGCATCTCAGTTGGTAGAGTGCTTGCTTTGTATGCACAAGGCCCTGGGTTAATCCTCAGCACCACCAAAAAAAAAAAAAAAAAAAAGGCATGCTTCCAAACTGGGCACATGGCACATGCCTGTTAGCTACTCAGGAGGCTGAGGCAGAAGGATGACAAGTTTGAGGCCAGCCTCTGCAACTTAGCGAGACCTTACCTCAAAATTTAAAAAAAAAAAATGTCTGGCGATGTATAACAGTGGTAGAGCACCTCTGGGATCAACCCCTGGTAACGTTTAAAAACACACACGCACACACATTTTCAACTACGGAATCTTCACAAACACCCTGTCAGGCTCCATTTATCCCCTGCAAGTTGCAAGTGAGGGAACTGAGGTGCGGTTCCTAGTTTCGAGTCCTTCATCCATAAAACAGGAACCACGAAGCCACTGCGAATTTACGTAGGCCCAAAATCCCTGCGCGACTTTCCCTTTCCCAGACTTCCTCTCCCTCCTTGCCCCACCCCCGGCGTCGGGAACGCGCGCCTGTGATTGGCTGTCAGAGCCCGCGGGAGGGCTGCGGTGACCATGGTGACGGGAGGCGGGGCGGGGCGCGCAGGTCGGTAACCGACGTCTAGACCCTGGGCGGCGGCGGCTGCGGCTGTGGCGCGCGCAGAGCGGCCTCGCTGGGCGAGGAGGCCCGGCTGGCGCGGGGCCGCAGCCCGGAGCCTAAGGCCGGGCCTCGCGCGTAGGCGCTGAGCCGGCTGGGCCGTGGGCAGCCTGCGGCCTGGGCGGCGAGGCCTCTTCCCGGCTGGCGGGCCGCCGTGGCCTCGATTCGGGTGTGGGCTCCGCGGAGCAGGACGGAGGCTGCGCCAGGGCCGCGGGCCGCATAGGAGGCCGACAGGCCCGCTCGCCCGCGCAGGTGGATGCGGCGCCGCGGCGATGGACGCCCTAGAGGAAGAGAGCTTCGCACTGTCCTTGTGAGTGACGCCGCCAGCGCGCTGGCGACGGGAGGCCGCGGCCCTGCGAAGCCGGTGACCCCAGGGGACGGTGTCGCGGTGGGGGACAGCCGAGGCTCCGCTGCAGTTACCAGTCTTTTTGTGCGGCTTCTGCGGCCGCTGGGCCAGCAGGTTTAGGTCCGGGGAGACAGGAGTGCGGGGGCGGTGTCACCGTTTATCAGCGTCTCCATCACAATCCCCGGCCTGAACCCTCGGCGTCAGCAAAACCTGGCTGATTTGAGCCGCAGGCCTGGCCGCGGGTCAGAGGACCCTCCACCACCACCACCCCACCCCCCAGCGACTCCTGGTCGATTACCCTGTGCACCACGGTTTCGCGGGCTCCTGGTTCACGCTGGCAAGCATCTAGGTGCAGCGTGATAGCCAAGATGCGGTGAGTAGATCCCGCAGGAAATAAACGTGGAGGCGCCCGTGGCAGCCGTGGCTCCCTTTATTTTTCTCTTTTATAATTCATTGTCATGTTGGGTTTTGTGCAAGTGGATCTGTTACTTTCAACTTGCGTGTCACAGATGCCTTAAGTGTTTTTTCTTCTGTTTCGGATTGATAGACAGTAATCAGTTAATCTTTAATTGTTTAAGCTGAGTGATGGGAAGTTCGTTTTACTATTTTTTTCTCTTGTGCACGTTGGAAAATGTTCATAATAAAACATTTTTTTTTAAATTATGAATTGAACCAACACCTAATCCTGGCATATTTTTCAGCTCCTCTGCATCCGATGCAGAATTTGATGCTGTGGTTGGATATTTAGAGGACATTATCATGGGTAAGTTTCTATGCCAACCTGACCTGTGCTCTTTATTTCTCAGACCTTGCTTTTAAGGGCATTGATATCAATTTGAAGAGTTAATTTTTCAAAAAGAGAAAACAAGTTGCATATAAATTTCAGTGTATCTCAATGCAATATTAAGTGAATCTTACAGAGATTTGTCTTAGAAACAAGCCTAGTACTCCTGAAAGCAACTAATTAGTATAGGTGGATTTGCAGGGCACAGTGGCACCCGCCTGTAATCCCAGCAGTTTAGGAGGTGAGGCAGGAGGATGACAAGTTCAAAACCAGCCTCAGCAACTTAGGCCCTAAGCAGCTTGGAGAGGCCCTGTCTCAAAAAAAATAAAATGGGCTGGGGATGTAGCTCAGTGGTTAAGCGCCTCTGAGTTCAATCCCTGCTACCCAAAAAAAATAAATAAATAGGCGGGTCGAGGTGGCTAACGCCTGTAATCCCAGCACTTAGGGAGGCTGAGACAGGAGAATCCCAAGTTCAAAGCCAGCCTCAGCAACGGTGAGGCACTAAGCAACTCAGTGAGACCCTGTCTCTACATAAAACACAAAATAGGGCTGGGGATGTGGCTCAGTGGTCGAGTACCCCTGAGTTCAATCCTCAGTACCAAAAAAAACAAACAAACATAGGTAGGCTCTTGGGGAGAGAGAAAAAGAGACCCTTAATATTTGGAGACCTGGATCTATGAACATAACCAGCCATGCTTATCTTTTTAGTTAGATGGACACCACCTTCAGCACATGCTTGTACCAGATGAACTAGAACAAAAAGATAATCACTTTAAATGTCACCAGATTCAAAGACCTATACAATGTGCCCAAAACTGATTAATGGCAAGGCTGTCTAAACAAGAAGAAACATTCTGAACCCCAAATATCAAGTGATTGACATGGGATTTGATTTTCACAAAAGCTTGCCTGGGAACCTGTACGTTTCTTCCCAGGAAAATCATATATGTAGTCAGAGAATTCAACCCTGGGTGTTCTCTTGTCTTTTCTGAGAGGTGAGGGGCATCTGCATCCTGCCTTTGAGGTATGTATACCTTTGCTATCTTTTATTAAATCTTCGCTTGTGCCTTCCTTTAGACCAATTCTTTTCAGTGCTGTTAGTCAAACCTGCACAGCCAGGCACAGTGGCATGCACCTGTAATTCCAGCAAAGAGGCAGGAGAATCATAAGTTGAGGCCAGCCATAGTAACTTAGTGAGACCCTGTCTCAAAATAAAGAAAAGGGCTGGGGATGTAGCTCAGTGGTAGAGTACCCCTGGGTTCAATCCCCAATACCAAAAAAAAAAGGACCTGCCTGTGCCGAGTTGAAGTCTCATTGTATCCTTTCAGGGACTTCCTCCTCAACCCCTGTCCAGTGACACTAATTACCATAGACTTGGAGACTTAGAGGAATATACTCAGGTAATGGAGCATCTAGAAGGAGCTCCTGGCAAAGCTTCAGGAAATATTGGTTTACTTTATTTCACATATAGGAATAAGAGCAATTTGGTTTTTTAGTTTTTAGTTTTCATGCTATAAAACAGAACATAAAACCATAACCAAACACACAAGTGTCCATGAAGAAGTAAGGTGTCTAGCTGGATTTCTAGTTTCCTGAGTTTTGTGTTCATATTTGTGGATTCATTTGGGCATCCATTAATCCTGCTAAGTAACACGAATAATAAGAGGTTTCAAAATTTAAAACAAGGGCTGGGGTTGTGGCTCAGTGGTAGAGCACTTGCCTAGCATGTACAAGGCACTGGGTTCGATTCTCAGCACCACATATAAAGATACATTGACAAATAAAAAAATATTAAAAAAAAAAATTTAAAACAAACATTGTCTAATAGCCAAGCGCGGTGGCACACGCCTGTAATCCCAGCACTTTGAGAGGCTGAGACAGGAGAATCGCGAGTTCAAAGCCAGCCTCACCAACCATGAGGCACTATACAACTCAGTGAGACCTTGTCTCTACATAAAACACAAAATAGGGCTGGGGATGTGGCACAGTGGTTGAGTATCCCTGAGTTCAATCCCTGGTACCAAAAAAAAAAAAGTCTATTGACTTGAGGTTTTTTAGAAGTAGGAAAAGACGCTGTTACTTGGTGTTATTGGCCATATAGCTTAATCCAGTTTAGTCTGAAAATCACTGACCAATTTTTTGAACCTTTGGTTCCTATAAAGGTTTATGCCCTTAAGTCCTAAATGTAGACATTTCACCATTAAGCTCTTTCATGAGGACTTGAGGATTTCTGGGGAAGACTGAAATATATTCAGTTCTTTTGCCTATTATGGGCACCCTGTCTGCTGTGGGAAAATAAGCCTTCTGCAGGCACAGGGTATTTGTCCCAAGTCTGGGTCCTTTCTTGAAACTTTTCTTTTATTTTTGAAAATAATAATCTCTTCAGTTGCTAAAATTCCCTATTCCCTAACATGAAGTGTTTGCTGTGAACTAATCTCTTTATGTGCATGAATTCTTATTCAAATTCCACCTAGCCGCCTCATATGACAGATAGTATACTCATGCTCCCTTTCCAGATGAAGAAATTGAGGTTTAGAGAAATTGTGGCTTGTCCAAGGTCACACAGACGACGAGTAGTGGCAGCAGGATTTGAGCTCACAGTCTGGCCTCTGTCAGTTCCTGCACTTTTAACTACTCTACTGTTTTCAACACTGCTGCTAAAATTATATTAAAATAAGAGAGAGGCTTGTTGCCATTAGCTTTGAAGTCCTACAGTTTGAGAATGGACCTTCCCTATGCCCGATAAGCTTTTAGAATTTCTTAAAAAGAGAGCCAATTTGGTCCTTTATAGACAAGGAGTATGAGGAAGTTCCCAAGCATCCCATGTGGGTGTGTTTAAAACAAACTGGCAGAAGGTGGTAACATTTGCACAGAAGTGTGGACATACTTAAAGTCATCAAACTGAACACTTAAAATGGGTTCAAACAGCTGGGCACACACCTATAATCCCAGTGGCTTGGGAGGCTGAAACAGGAGGATTGTGAGTTGAAAGCCAGCCTCAGCAACAGCAAGGCACTAATTAAGCAAAACTAAAACAGTAAATTTTATGTCTCTCACCACAGTTTAAAAAAAAAAAAAAAAAAGCCAGGCCCTGTGGCTTGCACCTGTAATCTCAGCTTCTTGGGAACCTAAAGCAAGAGGATAGCAAGTTCAAGGCCAACCTGGGCAAGTTAGCAAGATCTGTCTAAAAATAAAAAGGACTGGGAATTTAACTCAGTGGTAGAGTGATCCTGGCTGCAACCCCAAGTAACACAAAATAAAAAAAAGACTGATTGGTCTTTTTCAAGTCAATGTAAAGTTTAACCCCTGCTAAAACACCGGCTGTTGAGAAATCAGTACTGTTGCCATCTCATAAATTAGAATGGCTGGTAGACTCCATTAAAAATAATAAATTCTCCTTCTGTGGTTCAGATGATGAGTTCCAGTTATTACAGAGAAATTTCATGGACAAGTACTATCAGGAGTTTGAAGATACAGAAGAGAATAAACTCATCTACACACCCATTTTTAATGAATATGTAAGTGAATTCCGGTTTCTTCTACCAGAAGATTAGGATTTCTTTAAAACTCAAATTTAGAATTAAAAGATGTTGAAATTTGCTTTTAAAATAATGCCAGCAGGAGCCAGGCATGGCGGCCCATGTCTTTAATCCCAGCACTCTGGGAAGGCTGAGGCGCTACTCAGTGAGACCCTGTCTCTACATAAAACACAAAATAGGGCTGGGGATGTGGCTCAGTGCTTGAGTGCCCCTCAGTTCAATCCCCAGTAGCAAAATAATGATGATGATGATGCCAGCAGGACACTGCCAGGAATTCTGATTAGAATCTGGTTTAGTTCACTTTCCTCCACCCAACTCTTAGGGCTGTTTTCCAAAAGTCTTTCAGGCAGTATTTGATGAACTCGCAACTTGTTATTTAAAAGAAGTTGGGCTTGACCCTAATCCTGCCTTCGATTGAAATACATGAGTTCCTCATACCTTGACACTCAGTCGTCTACATTTTCCAGTCATATACACATAACTATTAAGTAAAAGTGAAAACAGGAGCTAGGGGTGTGGCTCAGTGGTAGAGAGCTTATCTAGTATGCCCAGTGCCCTGGGTTCAGTCCCCAGCACTGCCAAAAAAAAAAGTGAAAAGAGACCAAGATCACTCTCATGAGGTAATAGGAATACCAAGACCAGAACCTGGGGAACTCAGCTCTTTGCCCTTGGCTCTTTATACTGTACCCTGAGGCCTTCACAGCCTCTGGTGCTTATCTAAGAATAGGTTTGAGCCTTGAGGACTTTATTTTCTAAACACAGAATTGTGGCATGATCAGGAAACTGGCTCAGCAGGAGCCAAGACTCCTGCAGGAGTGCTTCCTGTGTGCTCTGCACAGATTCCATCTACACAGGAAGAAGAGCCCCTATTAATTTCCTTCCCTCCTGCGCTGAGGAGTGGGAGCATGGCTCTGCCGACTCCACCAGGGTTAGAGCAGCCTCCTGTTACAGCTTCACTACCTGCAGATGCTCCTCTCTGCACCAGGGGTCCCACCTTAGCCAGGACAAGAGCTGGGATTTGGTCCGCTTTGGTATTGCTGGCACTCGCCATAGAGCCTACACATATCTCAGGAGACACTGCCAAGGGCAGGGGACAGGTTTTTCTGAAAAAAAAAAAAAAAAAGTCCTGCTTCCCTAAAGTGTGGTCTAACACAGATCCTTCCCACTGTTACAGATTTCTCTGGTGGAAAAATATATTGAAGAACAGCTGCTGGAGCGGATTCCTGGATTTAACATGGCGGCTTTCACAACTACATTACAGTGAGTCAAGTGTAACTACGTTTTGTTTCTCTCCTTCCTCCTTCCCTAGACTGGAGGATGAGGTGGAAAGCCCTCCCTTTTTATCTAAGAAAAAGCCTTCAGTGGGCTCTGGATGTGAAGTAGACAACTCTGCACAAAACCATGAAGAGACAGTGTGTCTGGCCATTCATTCCTGAAGCCACCACCCTTTGCTTTTACAGGCACCATAAAGATGAAGTGGCTGGTGACATATTCGACATGCTGCTCACATTTACGGATTTTCTGGCTTTTAAAGAAATGTTTCTGGACTACAGAGCAGTAAGTTATGACTGCCTGGTTATCTAGCCACCTGAGCCATTTAGGAAGTTTCAACTAAAACTGTTGGAACACAACCATCTCCTGTGTTTCCCTCATCATTGCCCCTTAAAACTGGCCAGTATCAGTAGAGCAGCTCACAAGGGAGCTGGTGACCACTGGCCAGAACTGTGTTTGTTTTGGTACTGGGGAACGAACCCAGGGGCACTTGACCACTGAGCTATGTCCCCAGCCCTTTTTTATATTTTATTTAGATACAGGGTCTCCCTAAGTTGCTCAGGGACTCACCAATTTGCGGAGGCTAGCTTTGAACTCACGGTTCTCCCACATCCACCTCCTGAGCTGCTAGGATCATAGGCATGCACCAGCTAGCCAGAACCTTTTCATGTTAAGTGGTGGTCTAATTTCCTGTCTTGTCTTATAATGCAGGCTCTTTATAAGAAAAATATTTTCCAGTGGAGAGGAGTGCATTTTTAAAGAGTGTCCAGGGCTGGCATTGAGCAGAAATAAAGAATCATCTGCCCTCCATCCCTGTGTGCTCCCCATGCCACACTGAGCTCCCCTCCCCCCCCTCAGGCAGGGTCCTGAGCCAGAAAGGCTGCTTTCTGTTGCTTGCTCCTTGGCGTTGTTTCTTTTCTCACGCAGGAAAAGGAAGGCCGAGGACTGGACTTAAGCAGTGGCTTAGTGGTGACTTCATTGTGCAAATCATCTTCTATGCCAGCTTCCCAGAACAATCTGCGGCACTAGGTCCCACCTCCAGGCAATGAACAGGATCATTCTGGATGTCACCAGTCTGATAGAGAGACTTCAGCTAATGACAACAGAAGAGTCCATCTCGGAAAGACTCTGTTCTGCAGC
>CM053414.1:24568305-24602206 GCA_028644305.1 Xerus rutilus | reverse complement strand
AAAAAAAAAACAGTTCAATTCCCAATGTGTACTTTTGACTTTATTTTTTATAGTAAAACTAAGAATCTGTGCTTTTCACTTATCTGTTCTGGTTTTAAAGGATGAGCTATAAGCTATGTGTTTTTCTGTACTGTGTCATTTATTACTTTTTGTACCATGAGTAAAATTTGAAGTGTTTTGCAAGAACCATCATTCTAAATGAGTTGTCTCCTCTACTTATTTATTTAATGCATTTTATTATTTTATTTATTTGAGGATCAAACCCAATGCCTCGTGCATGCAAGGCAAGCACGCTACCATTGAGCCACAACCCCAGCCTTCCTCTACTTATTTATTACTGATGTTTTGTGGTGCTGGGGATCAAGCCCAGGGCCGCACACATGCCCAGCCCCCATCCTCTCTCTAATGTGGCCACTGCCATCCGGTTATTGCTTTGGTTCTTCTAAACTAAAGGCACTCCTAGAACAAGCTTTTTAAATGCCACCTCTCCTGGGCCTGCTTTTCCTTCCTCTCCTTTTGTAAGTAGGACCGCCCATCACGGGCGGGCATGTTGGAAACCCCTGGGAGGATCTGATGGTCCTAGCTGAGAAGAGACAAGTGGATAAGTCCAGAGATGAAATAATGGAAAATGAGAAGAAAAGCAAACTCTTCAGACTTTCTACTCAGAAAAAAGTAAGCCTGTTGTAGCTTAAGTCAGCTTGCTGATTTCTTTTAAAATAAACTAGAAAAAATAAAAAGAAACTAGAAGTTCGTCCACACAGAAACTTAGACTGTGATGTCCTGAGCCGCCCCTGATGGGTCTCAGCCCTGGGCTGGGGTGAGAAGACTGACACTCTGGTCCAGCACCAGAAGAGGGCCACACACTCCTCTCTCCCTGAGGACCTCCTCACTCCTAGGGAGCAATAGTCACCAAACTGCAGTCTGTAATGTCCTCCCTGAAAAAGACTGTGTTTTAGGGTATCAAACCCAACAGGAGGGTGGACTCTAGCTGCCTAGCATTTCATTTTCTCTTAAGCCTCAAAATGGCTTGCTCTTCCTTAAAACCAAACATCTTACAGCTTAATCCTGGCATGATTATAATTTACTATTCAGACTCCAATAACTTGAGAATAGTATTTATACCAGGACAGCAAGCCTGTCCCTCATCCCTTAGCCAGAATGGCTCTTCCACAACTGCTTAGACTAGCTACCCTCTAATTGTTGCCAGTTTCTTTAAAAAGGGCCAAAGGCACTTAGAAAAAGCCTTTGGCTTATCACCCAGAGGATGTTCACCAAAAGTGTTAGGAAAACAAGCTCAGAAGGACCCAGTTGCCATCCTTTCTACTGTACCAGCTCTTGAGTATCCAGTATGGCCAGCCACCTTGACGTCACCTCTGGGTTTCCCAGACTTTTGAGGTAGGTGACATAGAAATTATAAATTCAGTAAGATCACCGAACTTGCCTAATAAAGCAAGGGTGACTAATTTGGTACACTGGCACATCTTTTTTTGTCTTTTCCAGTGCAGTACTAGGGATCAGACCCAGGCGTCCCACAGGCTGAGCACACGCTCTACCACTGAGCTACACCTCCAGCCTCTGGGACACTTTTTAAAATAAAAGGGAGTACTATCAAACCTGTGCCCAGACAGAGGGTACAACCCAGGACTGTTCTGGCAAAGCGGCAGGAAGCATGGACAGGGTCCCTTGGGACATCAGCGGGCAGTGCTGAGTGGCCCCCCAGCTGGAGCTGCCCTGTGATAGGCACATTTTGGACCCTTGGCTCAGTCTTCACCTACAGCTTCCTGGAGTTTACATTGACAACCATGATGCTCTATTGTTTCCAAATAAGTTCTTCTGCCTTTATTTTTGTAAAAAAAAAAAAACAATTTCCACCAACCACATGACAAGTCCCCAGGCGAGGTCCTACTTCCCTCCCTCTCATGTCCCCTGTGCCTAATCAACAGTGTGGGGGAAGTGGTCACATGGTGTCAGCTTTTCCCAAAGGGAGAATTACAAATGAGGGTTTGGGCCAGCGAGGGCGCCTGGAGAGGTTTGTCATCAAGAAATCACGCAGAACCTATTTCGTTAAATAACTAGGTTGTCTGAAATCATAACTCTTCCTATGTCTCCCAACAGGTGACATTGGCTGGGGGAAGAGGGATCAGAATTGTGCTTTAAGGAATTGGAATGGGTCGTGGGCTTGCTCA
Source organism: Xerus rutilus (assembly GCA_028644305.1). Taxonomy (NCBI): domain Eukaryota; kingdom Metazoa; phylum Chordata; class Mammalia; order Rodentia; family Sciuridae; genus Xerus; species Xerus rutilus. Next base: position 24,600,020 of record CM053414.1, on the reverse strand, counting down.
GCGCTCCCAGGATGAGGGTACACAGGTGTGGCTTGTTAGCTTGCACGATGGCCCCCGCGAGCCACCAGGCTGGAGTCTGTTAGTGCAGTTAGTGCTGGTGCGCAGGCTGGGCCCCTGGCCTCCCACGCCAAAGTCCTCAGAAGACAAGGCGGAGACAGTGAGAGCCCCTCATCCCCCGTCACCTTCTGCTGAATAAGGGGGATGGGGAGGAGCTCTGGGTGGTTGGCTCTTGCCAGCCAGGTGCGTGTCATCATGGGCCTGTTCCCCTAGGAGAGGCGGGAGCGTTTGGTCCGCTGGGCAGAGGAGAGCAGCAGCGCAGCCCCACCAGGCCGACTCCATGCAGGCCTGCAGGCTCAGGTTTGCTGATGGCCCTGCACCGTGACCCAGCGGTAGCTCCGGCCAGCCAGGGCATGCCCCGGCACAGGTCTAGGCGTAGCCACCAGCCACCTGACTGGTAGCTGCATTGCTCCCCACTCCTCTCCAGGCCTGGAAGCTGAAGAAGGCGCTCGCTCCGTAGGCAACCATCACCAGACTGGCAAAGAACTTGGGGGGAGAAATGTGGTAGGTGGTCAGCACAGCACTGGGAGCAGGAGGGGACCGTGACACCAGCACAACACGTCTCCTCAGATGCCCCCTCAGCTAACCAGAACAGGTCTGGGAGCCATGCCCCCTCGTGCTTAGGCCCACTTGACGGCCATGGCCGTGGGGCTGGCGAGCTGGGTTCTGGGGAGACCAACATGGCACTTCAAGTATAGGAAAGGTCATATCAGACGGTACTCGGGCCACCACGAATGTCAAGCTGCACAATGTGCCAGGCATGGACATGGGGGAGGGCCACTGGACACCTAGCAGGGATTTAGTTTCAGAAAGGTAACATTCAGGCTGGGTGGTGGAGCTCAGTGGTGGAGCTCCTGCCCAGCATGCATGAGGCCTTGTGTTTGACACCTAGCACTGCAAAAAAAGAAAAGGTACATTCAAAGCTACCCCAGGGGGATGTTGCTGAGCGGTTAAGCACCTCTAGGTTCAATCCCTGCATACCAAAAAACCACTTGGGAATTTTCTGGATCCAATTCATACCTCTATGTTTCTACCTGTATCTCCATCCAGAAGCTCCACGTTTCTGTCCCCATGGCCAAGTTCACTGATTGCAAAACCACCCTCACCAGGTAGAGTGAGGACACCCAAGGGCCACCCTACGCTGGACATGACCATTAACCCTGGCAGGTCAATGTGTCCTTGTCTGTGAAAAGGAGCTGGTAGGCCCTTCCTCTTCCTCACTAGGGAAGGGTGTGCAGGGCCTGCAGGGTGAAGCGTGAGAGGCGTGGAGGGGTCCGTGGTTACTCCACCAGCCACTTGACGTGGGGCCTGAGTTTGGCCTTCATGCAAGAACCCCAGATATGGCTCAAACCCAAGGGTTTCTGCATTGTGCCCCTGTGAATGACAGAGGGTCTCTAGTTTTCAGTACACTGTCCAAGGAGCCTGTGACCCTAAATCAGTGTGTATCAACTGATTTTCAGCAGAGTGCCACAATGAATCAAAGTTGCCACTGGCCACCACAAGCCATTCCCAAGCATTGTGGTTCCTCAGGCTGTGGTCCCCCTACCTGCCACGGTGCTGGGGATCGAACCCAGGGCCTTGAACATGCTCGGCAAGGGCTCCACCAGCTTTGCCATTGAACTGCACCTGACCCTTAATGAACCTTACAGTTCATTAGGGAAGCCTGAAAGCAGCCTGGCTCCTCATGGGACCCTCTGAGATTGATTTAGGTGGTAGATACTCAGGTGGTGGCAGGTGCCTGGCTTCAGACGCAGGAAGCTTTGTGGAGAAAGGACCTTGGCTGTAGACTGCTGGGGGGGACCCTAGGGGACATACTCACAGAGGCAGCTGCACGCTGGTTGTACGGCCGGGAGCCCTTCAAGGAAGTCTGGTCAACTGCCGCAGAGCAGGTGATAAAGGCGGTGACATAGAGAACAGTGGCGGTCACGTTAAAGATCATTAACTGGGGGTGGAGAGAAAAGGCTTCAGACACAAGGAGACCAACAGCGTGAGGAACTAGAAGCTCCTGGTTCCCCTGGGGCACGCCCCTTAGTAACCACAGGATGGGATGGAAAAGTGTGGCCTGTCCTATGAAAAAGGGCCTCAAGGGGCAGTAGTCCCATGGGGTCAACCTGGAGGCCATCTGAGCAAGCAGCACAAAGCACACCTAAGGCTGAGGGAGGGAAATGGTGGGAAGACCCCACGTGATCAGGGCAGGGTAGCCCGAAGTCACGAATCCTTCAGGCAAAACCCTTCCCCGTTCAACATGGCCCAGCCATGACCCAGCTCATGAGCCACACGTGGAGGGCTACTCCTCCATGTGGACTCAGGGCCAAGCCCAGGCCCTCCCTGGTGTCACTTTAGGACTTGGCCTTGTGGCTGATGAGTCCTACCAGTAGGAAGAATCTTTTTTTTTTTCTTCTGGCAGTGCTGGGGATTGAACCGAGGCCTTCCGCATGCCAGAGAAGCAAGCTGCAGATCCAGTACTCTCGAGTCCAGGGATGGGCGGGACCTATAGCTCTCTTTTGGCCACATGCTAGGCCTCAGAACAAATGGCAGAGTCAGGCCCTCAGAGGACCCAGATGCTCCTGGTAGAATATTCAACCAGACGGGCAGGAAGGGGCAGGCTCCAGTACCAGTTTGCAAATGCTTGACCTCTAGAGCCACTTCAGTCTCAAGCCAGCAGTCCTCAAGCATTAGGCCTGTCCCCTTTATCATTTTGTTAAATTTCTCAACATTTTAAATTAGATTTCATTTGAAAACTTAAATTTCATATAAAACTTTAATAGGATTCTCAGGGCCGAGGACACAGCTCAGTGGTAGAGCACTTGCTTAGATGGGCAAGGATCGGGCTCCATCTCTAACACTGCCAGAAACCAAAAAGATCTCAAAATATCAGGGTCCAGCTGAGTAACGTTGGCTCTGCATGGACAGATGTGTATGTAGGGTTCCCAGAACCTTCTGAACCACACCCTCAGCCCTTTTTATATTTTATTCAGTGACAGAGTCTTGTGGAGTTTCTTAGGGTCTCGCTAAGTTGCTAAGGCTGGTTTTGAACTGAAGGTCCTCCTGCCTCAGCCTCCCGAGCTGCTGGGATTACAGGCGTGCGCCACTGTGCCTGGCTCACTCACCTATCTTGCTTGGCCATATAGCCCCATCCTAGGGAATCCCAGGGAGGCCTCCCACCCTGTGAAAGGTCCAGGAGCACAGAAACAGTGCCTGCCGAGCCCGCAGGACTCCTCCTTAGAGGCTCCCAGGGCATGGGGCAGGGGCTGGGAAACGGTCCCCTCAAGCCCAGCGACCACGGCAAAGCCTGCCTGGCTTCTGCCGTGATGTCAGGAGCTAACAAGCCCATTCTGTCCCCAGCATGACTCACGTTTCCTCGGTTGAGAAGTCATTGAATTGCAAACAATGCTGCCCAGTCCCAGCTGCCTGTCCTACCCTCACGTGCCTCTGCTCACTGAAAGCCTCGGACCCCAGCTGCAGGGGTTTTCTGGGTCAGAGGGTAAAAAAAAACCCAGCAGCTTGCTCTGTGTCCGGCCATACTTCCAACGGCTGCTCTTGGGTAGGGGTTGGGGTGGGATGCTGAGACTGACCTGGGCAAACCTGGGACGCTGGCCCCATCTCCTCTGGGTGGCCAAGCCTGCAGGCTGGCGGCAAACAAATGTCTGGCTGTCCCCACACCCTCCAGGCGCCAGCCTGCGCAATTCCTTCCCAAGGCTGGCCAACCTGCCCAACTCAGTCTAAAATTCTGATCATCCTCAAAAAGGAAAAATATTTTCAATATTCCAAATGACCTCTTGTGACTCCATGAGACAGCCTCTTTAACCTCTTCCCAGGACGAGGTCAGGAGGGCTTTCAGGAAACTGGACACCTGAGCTATCCACTTCCCTCCCAACCCACTCTGCAGGCCAGCTGAGGGTCAGTGAGGACATCCACCCTGCTGCTGCTCATTTAGAGAAGGCCACAGTAGTCCAGCCTGTCACGGCCACTCCCAGAGGCAGAGGTGCGAGCCCAGAGCCAACCCCAAGGCCCACTCAGACTCACCACCAGTGGCCAGGGCACCATGTACAACTTCAGGTGCAGCTGAAACAGGTAGAGGGTGAAGAAGACGATTGTCACCAGCCAGAGGAGGACAGCGACGAACATCACCCAGCCGTAGGCCGGGTACAGGTGGTACGGGGTGTCAGCAATCAGGGCCCACACCAGCAGCCCCAGCACCTGTGGGGACAAGACAGGGCCACTGTGTCCCAAGCCCCCACAACTCCGGCTGGAGGCCACAGACCAGGTCCCCAGGCCTTGGCCTTATTTCTCATTTAGTCAAGAAATACTGATTTGGCTCCTGCGGTCACTTGTGCCTGGTCGCTCTTACTTCTTTTCGTCCTCACTATGCCGTGTGACATTGGCATCTCTTAGCACAAGATGGTAAGTGCTCCCAGACACCTTTCCTACTGCAGTCCGGGTTCCAGAACTCTCTTCTGTGCTCTCCTGGGCCCCCGGGCACCCACCACCCAAGACCACAGTGTTTCTTTCCCCAGGCTGAGCTCCCTGGGGCAGGACGATGGCTGTCTCATAGCTGGGTCACAACACCAGAGGAGGAACTGGGCCCGCAGGGGGCTCAGCAAAAACTGCTGAGAGGAACATCAGGTCAGCAGCTCTGAGAGATGGCGAGCCACACAGTCCCTGAGCTGGGAAAAGAACATCCCACGCATCCCCTCCTGGCTGGTCCCAGCACAGAACAACACCTCTGGGTGGCCTCCTGCCTAACACCCACCAACTCCTGCTCTGCCCTCCCTCCCCTGACTCTCCCAATTGCCCTTCCCTACTGATGTCACCATCCCTGTCTGACAAAGGAGACTGGGCCTCAGAGAAGCCAAAGGACCATCTACCTCCTGTTCTCGTGCATCAGGACAGGTCTGAGCGTCCCAGGACTGCACATGCTGTGCCACCTGTGGGTCCTAGAGTCAACTACCTGGCTTAAACCCCTGCTCCTCTTACAACTGTGTGACCTTGGGCAAGCTGGCAACCTCTCTGTGCTTTGACCAGCTCATTTTTACATGAGTTCACATATGTAAAATGGGAGCAAAGGATGTTTGCTGGCATTCCAGAAGAGGCCAAGGCCCGCTGACCACACAAGCCCAGCCCTCTGGGCACGGGGAGTTCTACCTGGCCAGGTTTGCCAGCTCACTCAGTGGGGCCGTCTGGGGGAACCTGCACTGTGGCCCGGCAGAGGGCCAGTTCCGAGGCAGGCCCAGGGAGGTCCATGGGCAGGGCCTTATGCATGGCCAGGCCAGGCCTCCTTGCTCCTTCCCACCCTTCTAGGCTGGCTGAGAATGTCTAGGTTGGCGCATCCTCCCTTCTCCAAGAGGACGGGAAACACCAAGGGGACGGGAGAGTCTACCATGGGGCTCTGGGAAAGGCTCCTGTGCTGATCAGACACAGGGAGGGGCTGTCCCTCTTCTCCCCCTGGACAGTGGGCAGGCACACGGCACCAGCTCAGGGGCAGCCAACTGTCAGTCGCAGTCGGATCACAGAGAAGCATGCCGGGAGCAAGCCCACCTCCGGCCACAGGGCTCTAGAGACAGTCTTCCTGGCTGCTCGCACTGCCAGAGGGGCTGCCGCAAGCTCGGGGGCCACACACCTGCAGGACTAGGACACTTGCCTGAGGGCTCATGACCCAGAGCACAGCCAGAGCTGGGGCACCTGCCAGGGACCCCACCCCAAGCCACCCCAAGGACCAGACGGGAGGTTTCTGCATGGACCCTACACGTGGGAGGTGAAGACAGGACTGGCGTGCAGCTGAGCTGGCCCCAAGTCCAGTGCCCTCCTGACAACGTCCCTTCTCTCTCCCAGAGGGAGTGTAGCCTCGGGGGAAGTGATACGTGGAACCTGGGCTTGGGAGCCAAAGGCTGGGCTTCGAATCCCTGCTGTGCTGGGTGACCCAGGGACACACCTCCCTCATGGTAGACACTCCACCTGGAAAATTCCAGGGAGGTTTGCCCAGAACTCACACCTGAGGAACGTGTTTGTGCCCCGTAGCATCCCCACTGCCCCGTGCCCAGCAGACACGTGCTTAGGAAAGAGTGGTCTGACGTCCTCATCCCTGAATCAGATTGGACACTGTCCCTGCACAGGCCCTGGGTATTTAAGAGGAGAGAAGTGGCAACCTGCAAGCTGCTCCTACTTTGCCTCCAACCTCCAGGAAGGGCCTCAGCCCTCCAACCCCCAGGAAGGGTCCCTCCCTCGGGCACTCTGCATGGGCTCTCCTGGTGCTGGGGGAGCTGCAGGAATCCTACCTGCCTCGGACCTCCATAAGCAGATGGAGGAGCCCCACTTTACAGAGTAGCAGGGCCTTCTTCACCGCAGGCACACATCACACTGGGGACAGAGCCCTCCTCAGGGCCAAGGGCAGTCTGTCTCAGAGCAGCAACCCCTTGACCTCCATCTTTTTTTTTTTTTTTGGTACAGGGATTGAACTCAGGGGCACTTGACCACTGAGCCACATCCCCAGCCCTATTTTGTGTTTTATGTAGAGACAGGGTCTCACTGAGTTGCTTAGCGCCTTGCCGTTGCTGAGGCTGGCTTTGACCTCGCGATCCTCCTGCCTCAGCCTCCCAAGCTGCTGGGATTACAGGTGTGCGCCACCGCACCCAGCCCTGAACCTCCATCTTTAAAAAGGTCACTCTGCCTGAAACAGATGCAGGAGGGGAGGCCAGGAACCCCAGCACTGGGGAGGCCACCGCTCTGAAGAGGACACACATTCCTGAAGCAGCATGCTCAGGTTGCCCCTTCTCGATGTGAGAACTGAGCACATCAAGGACAATTAGCTTTTATTTAAAGCAAGTTCCTGCAGGCCCCGAAGGCCATTGTGTGACCACATTCCAACTGTCTCAAAGGAAGTTAGACAATACGGTGAACTGAAAACCCAGAAAAGCCCAATTCGCTTCCACCCATGTACACCTCCAGCTCCGTCTCTTCACCAGGACCTCCCAGTGCCCTCCTGCTGTGCCAACATGGGGAGGTGTCTCTCATTTCTCTGCTTCGATTTCTGAATCCTGATGTCAACCTAAGTCTGAACCTTCTGCTGTCTCCATTTTCCAAACAGAAGCTCCAAAGGAGAGGTGCCCGTGGTCTCCGTGGGGAAAAGACAGAGTGGGTTGGCGAGGCGCTGAGCAACTCAGTGAGACCCTGTCTCTACATAAAACACAAAATAGGGCTGGGATGTGGCTCAGTGGTCGAGTGCCCGTGAGTTCAATCTCCAGTACCAAAAAAAAAAAAAAAAAAAGACAGGGCGGGTTGGAACCCAGATCTGTCCTTCCCTGGACCCTGTGATACTGTGAGTTACTGAGTGATGTGGAAAAGCTGGGGGCATTTCAGCTGGCTCAAGGGCAGGGCCATTCCTGCCCTGCCCAGCCCTCCCGCACCACCCCTGTTTTCCAGATCAGCAAATGGGGCCTGCAGGAGATGAGGCAGTGGATAAGCAGCGGGAATGTCTCGTGTTCCTCCTGGCCATGCAGCTGGCTCCCGGCCCAGGAGCCGCCTCGGTTTGTCCTAGTACAAGGAAGGTCCACTCTTCCATTTGAACCAGACAGACTGGTCTCTCCTGGTCCCTGAGCCCCTAGCAGAGGCCCCCAGGGAGACCCTGCTTAGGACACAGAGCATCCTCACTTCTGCTGACAACTTTGCTGGCCCAGGTGGTCCTGTAGGGGAGCCAAGCCCCAGGCCACAGTTCCAGAAGCTTCCGGTCTGCCTGGAGCCCCCAGGTGGGACCACAGAACCCCCTCCTGCTGGAGCAAGGACCCATGTCTTATTATGGTGGGGTTCACCCCACGAAGAGGAAGGGTGCCGGCAGTAGGTAGTTTGAGGCAGGGGGAGGCAGAAGACCCTGCCTCTGCCACCTGCCCCCAGCGCCTCACCCAGGCCCCTCCACCCAGAGTGCTGCTCTTATAGCGCCCCCACCTAGGCCTCTTGGTATGTGCTTTCCTTGAGGTCCATCTACGCAGCAAGTGTCCCTTGGGCCCCTGTGGCAGCGTGGGCCACCCTGCTCTCCCAACCTTCCATTCTAACGAGGACAGCCAGGCACGCCCCACACAAGTAAAATGCAGGTGGGTACAGGTGGGCAAAAATCCAGCTGAGAGCTGGGTGTGGTGGTGCACAACTGTAATCCCAGCCACTGGGGAGGCTGAGAATGGAGGATTGTGAGTTCAAGGCTAGCCTTGGCAATTTAGAGAGGCCCTAGGCAACTTAGTAAGACCCTGTCTCAAAATAAGAAATAAAAAGGGTTCAGTGGTTAAGCATTCCTGGGTCCAATTCCTGGTACCAAAAACAAAGGGGGCACTGATGTCATTTCAGATAAATGGTCAAGAAAGATTCTGCTGGCATGGTGACATGTGGGCAAAGATCAAGGAGGTGAGGGAGGGGACATGAGGGAGGTCATGGGTCCCCGGGAAAGAGTAGGACTGTGCCCTGTGTGGGTGACTATCACCTCTGTGTCTGTCTGTCCCTGAGTTTCTCTGTAGGTACACCAGCAGGTCTCTTCACACACACTCACACACACATGAGCCAAGCCGCTTCCTCCTGCTCCTTCCAACTTCTTCGGAGACCCTGCCATGCCCCCTGAGAGAGGCTCTGCTGATAAACAGACCCATCTGGAACTCTCAGGGGTATACGGCCTTTTCTTTTTTTCTTCCTGAAAATCTGAAGAATTTAGATTCAGACACTTTTCTTTAAATGAGAACCACAATGCCAAAAAGGACACATTCATAGGACCTCCCATTGCCAAAGAGCTTCTAACCAACTAACTGGCAACACAGACGGTTTCTTGTTAAGACCACCTACACGGAGATAAGGCAAACTGGGCACAGGATTGTATGGGAACTCCTTATGCTGTCTCAGGTTTTCTGTATGTCTAAAACTGTTCTGAAAAACAAAGTCCATTTTAAAACTGAAGTACAAGCTGGTCAAAGATTTTAGGAATTTTATGTACAGCTGGAATTTTTCCTGTAAAAGCTAATTTTAAAAAAGCATTTATAAATTTTAATCCTTAGGGGAAATGTGAATATGCAGCTTAATGAATCATATTAAATAAATAAACAATTGTTTTGTGAAAACAAACAAACAAACAAAAAACCACCTGCACGGCCAGAGAAGCTCAATCTGTTACAAAAGCTCCACCAAACCGGGCACAGGGTGCACGCCTGTAATCCCAGCAGCTTGGGAGGCTGAGGCAGGAGGATCACGAGTTCAAAGCCAGCCTCAGCAAGGGCGAGGTGCTAAGCAACCCAGTGAGACCCTGTCTCTACATAAAACACAAAACAGGGCTGGGGATGTAGCACAGTGGTCGAGTGCCCCTGAGTTCAATCCCCGCTACCAAAAAAACCCAAAAAACCCAAAAAAACCCACAAATGTCCCACCAAGAGGCATTTCTCCCTGCGGCCGCTGTCCTCAAAAACTGCCCTGGTGACTCAGGGACAGGCCTCTCCATGCAGTGTGGGTGCCCTTCCATGACTCTGGAGGAGGTTTTCCCAGTTGTCCTGTGCTGTGTGTGGAATGGCACCCGGAGGCACGCAGGAGTCCTAACCTTGGTCTAACATGGAGGTGGAGACTTTGCAGATGTCACCAAGCTCACATGAGGTCACAATGAATCAGGATGAGCTCTAATCCAATGACCATGTTCTTATAAGAACAAGGAAATTGGCCAGAGGTGGTGGTGCATGCCTGTAATCCCAGTGACTCAGGAGGCTGAGGCAGGAGGATGGCAAGTTTGAGGCCAGCCCAGGCAACTTAGCAAGACCTTGTCTCAAAATATTTTTAAGAAGAGCTGAGGATATAGCTCAGTGGTAGAGCACCCAGGTTCAATCCCAATACCACACACACGCGCATGCGTGCACACATACACAGAACAGGGAAATCTGCACACGAAGACGCACCCAAAAAGGAGGCCAGGACAGTGGCAGAAGTTGGAGTGATGCTTCTACAAGCCAAGAACACCAAAGACTGCTGGTCACCCTCAGAAGTGAGGGTGGAGCACAGTGAGGTCTCTGGAGCAGGAGAGCTGGCCTCTGACCTGGGATAGCCAGACCTAATTCTTCAAGGGACATTAGAAACCTGGATGTTGAGCTGGGCGCGGTGGCACACGCCTGTAATCCCAGCACTTTGGGAGGCTGAGACAGGAGAATCGCAAGTTCAAAGCCAGCTTCAGCAATGGCAAGGTGCTAAGTAACTCAGTGAGACCCTGCCTCTACATAAAACACAAAATAGGGCTGGGGATGTCACTCAGTGGTCAAGTGCCCCTGAGTTCAATCCTCGCTACCAAAAAAAAAAAAAAGAAACCTGGATGTTGATGTGAAATCTACCATATTTCAAAAAAAATTGGGGGGCGGGTGGTACTAGGGATTGAACTCAGAAGCACTTTACCACTGAGCCACATCCCCAGCCCTTTTTATATTTTACTTTGAGACAGAGTCTCACTAAGATGCTTAGGGCCTTGCTAAGTAGCTAAGGCTGGCCTCAAACTTTTGATCCTCCTGCCTCAGCCTCCTGAGCTACTGGGATTATAGGCGTGTGCACCACCATGTCTGGCATCCAGTTTTAAATGTTGGCAACTAAGCCAAATGTTTTAGAAAGAGTGTGAGGGCAGGAGCCACTGGCTGCTGGTGGCAGAAAGCAGGGGACAAGTGGCAATTCCTTCCACAGCCCCCAGGTGCCCTCTCCCAACAGCACCATCCAGGAAACCATGGCCCAGGGTGACCAGTGACCTTTCCTGGGGTTCCCCCTTTCTCAGGACACATCTGGGCAGCCTGAGGACACTCAGAACTTGGCTTGGTCAGGCCTAGCCTCCGCCCCCACCCTGGCCCTTCTCCCTACACTGAAAGAGACTTTATGGGAACAAAAAAGCCACCCATTGTGTCACACGAGACAAAGGGGCAGGGGACAGAGGCTCCAGGCGCCTGAACCGGCCACAACACTACCACACACCACCCCCTCCTGTGCCAGAGAAGGGTGGGCTGGGGGAGGCATCTTGGAATTCCCGCGCTGGACACAGAGCATTCGAGAATCTTGGAGTCACTGCACCCAGCTCTCCAGGAAGCAGGAGCGCCAAGTCAGAACCCAGCACCAAACAAGGCAGCACTCGCCCCTAGGCCTCCCTCTTACCATCTGAAAAATGGGCATGTGAGTGACCAGATCACTCTTGCGAGAGCCCACCCCATGCCAGGTGTGGTTCTGGGTCCAGGGAAGGCAGCAGGACCATGGCCAGGGTCCCGTCTGCAACGAGCCCCACTCGAGTGCTGTGTCTCGGCACTTGGCAGGAGGAGGAGGATGGAGGCAATGGCTGGGCCTGGTCCAGCCCAAGGCTGCCCCCGAGCAGCAGAGTGCGGTGCGTTACTCCTGAGGTGGCCCAAAGCCTCTGGCGCAGCTCTGAAATCCTGGAGGCAGAGTTAGTTGTCCACGCAGCTCTCCAGAGGCCAGCCACACACCAGGCCCTGCTTCCAGGGGCTCCCAGGGTTCTAGAACAATCTTCCTGGCATGAACTCAAACTGCCTCTACCTACCCCACCCCAAGTTCCCACCCTGGTCCCTGGGGCCACATCAAGTGGCCCAAGATGTGGAAGTAGGTGGGGGCTAGGGAGTCACACCCCCAAGAAGCTCCTGGCTCCCTGGAGCCACTGGCAGGACCCCGAGCACCCCTATCTGCCCCCATTTGTTCCTTCCCCCCTCCCTCCCTCGGGGATCGCCTGGCTCACCCCGCAGTGTCCACCTGAGCACTGGGCACCAAGATCCCTCCAGACACGCATAGCTTTCCCAGAAAGGCCTCATTCCCTGCTCCTGGAAAGGCCCCAGCGAGTTCTGGCACTCACCCCACCCCAGGCCCCTCACCCAGCCCACCAGGCCCCCAGTGCTCCACCCCAGGGCCTTCCTCCCTCAGAGCCCAATTTCCCCTAAAGGAAGCACTCGGCCTATTTCACAGGTGAGGAAAACTGAGGCACTTTAGAAGTCCCGGCCCTGGCGCACGGTCATACATAGCAAGGGGTAGAGCGAGAACAGTTGTCCTGTCCAGATGAGGGACAGTCCCCTGGAGATGAGAAGCATCATTGCCCTTGAGGCCAGAGCAGACTGGGACAGGGACAGAGCCAGTCCTGGGGTGGCCAGGGTGGTGGGAGGCTTGTGTTCTCAGCACTCCCAGGGGCTGTCTCCCAGCAGCCCTCCAGGAGAGAACCAGCCAAGAAGCATGTGAACTTCATTAGCCCCAGGAGACCGCTGGGGCCTGGGGGCTGTGGCAGCCTGAAGTGAGGGTCTTCCCTGTTCCCCAGACTCCCAGAGATATTGGCACTGAGTTCTGGGTGACTCTGAACAAGCCTGGCCTGCCTCAGCTTCCAGGAGGGGCCCGAGTCCCCTTCTACTCCCCTCACAGATGTAAAAGGCTCATTTGGTGTTGGACACCAGCCCTCCCACCAAATTAAAGCTGGGCTGTTCCAGAGCAGCTCACAGGCTGCCTGAACTTCCGTCCTTGCCTCCTTCCCTCGCTGCCCTCGGGGACCCCGGAATGCCACTCTGGCTGCTCCTCCCTGGGCAAACAGGAGGAGCTGACCCAGCCAGAGGCAGAGGGCTTGGCCCTGGTTCCACCAGTATCAGGGATGGGCTCCCGGGGCTGCCAAGAAACACAGCTCCCACCCCACCAGCACCCACACCAGGGGGCGGCTCCCCCAGACCTGGCAGGGGTGGGAAATCAGGAGTGCACTGGACTCCACCACATCCAAGTCATCCACTGGGCAGTGGTCCACAGCCGTCACACCTGGAGAGAACCCAGCCGCCCACCATGTGAGCAGCTTCAGACTTGACCCTGTCTTTTCCCGACATAGATGTCCTCTTCCCCTTTACAGATGGTGGAAAAGTCACCCAAGACACCCAGCCAGTAACACTGAGCTCAGGGATATTGCTTGTTGCTGTGTGGCACTGGGAAAAGTGCCTTTCCCTCTCTGGGCCTGGGAAGCATTCAAGCACCAGCCTCATAGCTTTTGCCAAATCCACAAACTATCTGGAAATATGTGTATATGTGTGTATGTACGCATGTGCACGTACATATATACATAGACATGCATGTATACCTATATTTATATATATGCATATATATAATGTGTTTTGCATAATATTTCATTTACTGGAAAGACTTTTAAAAGTTATTTTATGTTTGAAATACATAATATATGACAAGGAAACCAAGAGCCGTTCTTATGTGTGTATTCAGAGGCCACTACACACACACACACACACACACACACACACACAGGCACACTTTCAGAAAGTTATGTCCTATATGTACATTTCTTCCACACAAATGGCCACATCCTATATACACTTTTCTACAGCTTGCTTTCTTCACTTAACCACGCAGCCTAAACACTGTCCACTGTTACATGTAGAGCTGCTTTCTTGATTTCTTTGAGGGTAGGAAAATATCTGTTTAATTACTGCAACATATGCCATTTCACAGATGTATCTTGATTAGTTAGGGTGGTCCCCATGATGGACATGTGTATGTCACACAAATAAGCTAATGGGGGAGGGGTACTGGGGATGGAACCCAGGGGCACTTAACCACTGAGCCACATCCCCAACCCTTTTTATTTTGAGACAGGGTCTCACTAAGTTGCTGAGGCTGTCTTCCAACTTGGAACCTCCTGTTTCAGCCTCGGGAGCCACTGGGATTACAGATGTGCGCCACCCCCGCCCCCAGCCAAATAAGCTAATTTTCAAAGGAAACTTTTAAATCACCAATAATCAGGAAACCTGGACTATCTAGCATAATGGCAACTGACTATAAAACCAAATGCAACAAATATGAAATGATGTTAATATATTCTTGACAGACAAGAGGGTCTCCCTGGTGTGGAACTCTCCTTTATAGCCATCCCACCTTATCTATGGGTTGGCTTTCTGTTTTTTCAGATAGCTGTAATCAGAAAATGACATGAAAAATTCCAGAAATAAATAATTCATAACTTTTAAAGAACTTTTATTAACATATATTGCTATATTGTTCTATCTTCTTGTTAATCTTTATAATGCCTAATTTATCAATTAAAATTTAGCATTGCTAGTTATGCCTAGAGAAAACAGTACCCACAGGGTTCATGTGTAGTCAAAAGTCTTGTCTGGAGTCTAGGGCGTATCCCTGTGTACAAGGAGGGAGGTGGAGAACTACATTTTTTTTCTTTTGTGGTACTGGGGACTAAACCCAGGGGTGCTCTACCACTGAGCTACGTCTTCAGCCCTTTTTATTTTTTCATTTTGAGACATAGTCTCCTTGAATTACTGAGACTGGCCTTGAACTTGCAATCCTCCTGCTTCAGCCTCCTGAGTCTCTAAGATTATAGGTGGGTGCCACCACGCCCAATGGGACTATTGTATTTTTAAAGTGTTGTAAAGGTGCAACCCACACAGAGCCTCCTCACACCAATGCTGTCTGCTCCACAGGATCCTTCAGGATGGGATGAAAAAAGATGATATGAGACCTGCCAAGTTCTAGGTGAAGCTTCCCTATTACCTTGGATTGGGAAAGGCCTAAATATACCTCAATTTCCAGAAGCCAGGAAGAAACCCTCAGCAACAAAAAAACATAAAATTTATATGGCAAAAAGCACTTAGGAGCAGGGCGTGGCGGCGCATGCCTGTAATCCCAGCAGCTCAGGAGGCTGAGGCAGGAGGATCGCGAGTTCAAAGCCAGCCTCAGCAATGGCGAGGCTCTAAGCAACTCAGTGAGACCCTGTCTCTACATAAAACACAAAACAGGGCTGGGGATGTGGCTCAGTGGTTGAGTGAGCCACATTCAATCCCTGGTACCTGCCACTCCCCCTAAAAAAAAGCCCTTAAGAGCAGATGGGGGGAAAAACTAGGAAAAATCTATCTGCAAATCTTCTACAACTCCTGGCCCCTGAAAAGACACCGACCAACACCGTGGCAGAATATAAACAGACAAGCCAATACAAATGGCTCTGAAATATTTTTTTAAAGGTAGCCAGGCATGGCTGTGCCCACCTAGGATCCCAGCTACTCAGGAGGCCAAGGCAGGAGGATTGCAAATGCAAGGCCAGCCTGGGCATCTTAGTGAGGCTCTGTCTCAAAATAAAATAGACAGGGCTGGAGGTGTAGCTCAGGGGTAGGACTGTCGCCTAACATGCATGAGGACCTGAGTTCAACCCCCAGCACTTAGTGGGGGGGGAGACAACCTGACTCCCAAGAGGACTAAACCACCCTGACCTGTCATCCTGGCCTCTCAGTGTAGGGGACATCCTGAAGTGTCAACCGCCATTCAGGGCAGCTGTGGGAACAGACTGAGGCAGAGAGGATGGGTGAGGCCCCTATGGAGGTTGTTTAGCAATCTCCATCCAATCATGAGCACACAAACCCCCTGACCCCGGGGCCACTTTTGGAAAGGCGTGGCACAGGATGGCCCATGGTGGATGCGAACCCACACCCTGCAGCAGAGCTGCGAAACAGAAAAAGCAGGAACACCCAAGTGCCTGTCACCAAAGGGGCTGGCCACACCTGTCACTCCAGGTGCTCCCTGTGCTAAGACAAAACGCCCTTGCGGCACACATTTAAGGCTAGAACAGGGCAAATGAGGAGGCCTGTGGACAGGCTGAGTCTTGGGTAAACAGGGAGAAGCAGGATGGTCTGCCTTCATTTGCATATACCTTTTTTTTGGTACCAGGGATTAAATCCAGGGGTGCTTAATCACTGAGCCACATCCCCAGCCTATTTTGTGTTTTATGTAGAGACAGGGTCTCACTGAGTTGCTTAGCGCCTCACCATTGCTGAGAGTGGCTTTGAACTCGAGATCCTCCTGCCTCAGCCTGCTGAGCCACTGGGATTACAGGCGTGAGCCACTGTGCCTGGCTAGGTTTTTATTTTTTAATAATAATATATTCATATGCTCGTATAATCATAACTGAATTCCCAGCCACAGGAGGCAGGAGCTCGGGGAACAGCGGTGCCTGGGCCTCGGGCAGTGGAGCTGGGCTGGAGGAAGTGGGTGAGCGGGTGGGGCCCAGAAGGCCACACTGAGGGCATTGCACCACCACAGGTCTCAGTGCCCAGGAAAGTCCTGGGAGTCCCCAGCACTGCAACCCCAACCACCAAACCCTGTTCTCACCTTCTGGGCCCCAACAACCTTGGGAGCCCCTTCCTGGAGATCAGAGTGGACTTTCAGGCCCTCTCTCCCTGTCCCCTCCTTGGAGAGGAGCTGGCCCACCTGCTGGTGCTGCAGAGCGAGCCAGGGTCGCCAAAAGGAGAGGCTTGGTAACACTCAGGACGCAGCGGCCAGCCTGGAGGGGCCCAGCTTGCTGCCCACAGCCTTCAAGTTCAAGGAAGCAGGATGCGGCTTTGCACCTCGCATGTCCCCGTGCGTCCCTCCCCTCCCTGCCCCTGGGTTAGCCCTTGGCAGGCATCACCTTCCCTACTCCTCCAAACCCCACCACTGCCATTGTAGAGGCAGGACACGGAGGCCCAGGCAAGGGCGGGGACTCCCCAGAGTACAAGCCAGAGGGGAGCAGAGCCTGGTGCGGAGACGGTGCTCTAGGCTCCACTCCGCGGACCTGCCATCTGGCTGCAGCCCCAGCTGTCGACCTGTTCCTTCACCTGCAGACTGAAACTGTGTGGTCACCTCTGATCTCGGGAGGCAGGGTAAGAGGAGCATCAGAGGAGCCAAAGGCAAATGGCCCTCCTGCCACAGGGCGTCCATTCGGCTCCCACATCCGGGGCCTCAGCGACTCTGATGAAAGCCAGGGTCCTGCACAAGCCAGGGTCTGTCCTGAACCTCATTCTTACTACCCTCCTCCACACACCAGACCCTTGACAGCTCCCCTCTACCAGGAAACGCTCCCTGAAGGTCCCCAATTAGTCTCCTTGCCTGAAGTCCTGCTCCTCCTCCAAAGCACGCTAAGAACCCCAACCACCCGCGCAAAAAAACCAGGGAGCATAGCTACAGGGTTAGGCTTCCCACAGCTTCAGAGGTAGGTTTGCCACTCTCTCCTGTGTGACCTTGAACAAGCCCCTCACCCTCTCTGAGCCTGTTTCCTTAGCAGATAAGATCCTCTTCCTCCCCAGAACTTTGAGAGGACTTAAAAAATAAGAAAGAGCCGGGCGTAGTGGTGCACGCCTGTAATCCCAGCACTCTGAGAGGCTGAGACAGGAGAATCGTGAGTTCAAGGCCCGCCTCAGCAACAGCGAGGCACTAAGCAACTCAGTGAGACCCTGTCTCTACATAAAACACAAAATAGGGCTGGGGATGTGACGGTCAAGTGCCCCTGAGTTAAATCCCTGGTACAAAAAAAAAAAAAAAAAGATAGAAAAGAAAGAGTTCGGCACCTCACTGGCATTTACTTTATACTTATACTAAAAAGGCTTCAGGAGTTTCCATAAGCACCAGTGAACCACACCTTCTACTACATTCTTCTCCTCCATCCCCATGCAAAGAACCATAGCATTAAGGACTCTAGGTTTTCATGGCCAGAAGAGTTGTCTCTAGATCAAACTTGCCTGACTCTTTCTTTAGAGTTTATTTGTATAAATTCATGTTTCCCTTTTTGCTTAGGCTACTAGGAAGCTTAACAATAAACCAATAAAAATTTACTATAGATTTCTGATATGATAATCTCTTTTTACCTCTCTTTAAAGTCAATTCCTCCCTCCAAACCATCACATTTTAGAAATATGTTAACTTTTTATTTTTTTTGGAGGGGGGTACTGGGGATTGAACTCAAGGGCACTCGACCACTGAGCCACATCTCCAGCTCTAATTTGTATTTTATTAAAGACGAGGTCTCGCTGAGTTGCTTAGCGCCTCCCGAGCTGCTGGGATGACAGGTGTGCGCCACCATGCCCAGCTGGACATATGTTAACTATTCTGTCCTACATGGCTTAAGATCTAATATTCTTTCTGGAACTAGACTGATGGGGAGAGAGGCGGTGATAAAGCAATGACTACCAGCAGACACTGGTTCTGCAGGACACAGAGAATACTGAGTGAAGAACATGTCTGCTGCTCAAGGAGCCGGGGACCTCCTAGCCACCTGCCCTTTCTTCTATCACACCAGGAACCCCATCAAATCCCGGGGAAACAGAGGGTCTGGTGGGGAGTGTCACTTGCTGCTTCCTCCACGCAGCTTTCTCTGCTCCCCTAGGGCAGGCACTGGGACCTGGGCCTCTGATGCTCCCTCCAAAGCCCCAGCCCAGGCCTCCTGGGAGCAAAGCTGAGTGTAATCATCAAGGCAGGGACCAGAAAAATCAATTGGGTGGAGGAGGGCAGTGAGGTCCTAGTGTCCTTGCCTATCAAGTGGGGGAGAATAAGAGGCTAAAAGGCCCTTGAGCCCACGGTGCACCTGACTGGTGGGAGCAGTTCCAGCTTTCCAGCAAGAGGAGCTAGCTGCCTTTGGGTGAACCCCTGGCTCAGGCCCAGTGGAACTACCCGTTGCCACGGAAACAGCTTCTCCAAAGAGCAGATTGGCTCTAAAAGGCCTTCAGAACTCTGACCCTCACAGGCAGTTCTTGCCGGCACACTCCACCACAGGAGTCCGGGCAGGTCCTACCTAGACCTCCAAGTCTACAACCTGTGAGGAGTCCTCAGGGCCAGGCTGCTGGGACAGCAGAGGACCCCAATCATCAAGCCACCAAGGTCCTTTCAAACCACAGAAGGCACCTCACTCCAGTCCCTTTTATCTCCCCTTATTGCAGTTTTCATTGTTCAAATGCAAAATGCTCCTGTCCCCTGAAACTCTTGGTTCACCCTGGGGGATGCAGTGAGCCACCCTCTCATCTGTCCAACTTGCTCCAAAAGCCCCTAAGGCTGCCACCAGAACCAAGTCCCTAATTCTGGCAGAGGTGTACAAGACTCTTGGTGACCACGTGGGGTGGGAAGATGCACACATGGGGACCACACCAGAGAGAGGCTTCAGCTCCAGCTCCCCCAACCTGCTGGCTACCCCCCAACTCCCGCATTCCTAAGCCTAAGTCACACAGTGCCCTGCCTTTGGCTCACCCCTTCTCTACCTCTGCCTCAGAAACCCCTGAAGCCCCAGCTCAGAAGCCACCTCCTCCAGGAAGCCTTCCCCTCAGCCCTGGCACCTTCCACCTGCCCATCAGGGTCCCACCAACAGCCCAGAGCTGAGCACTCAAGCTGTAGTGAGATCAATTCCCCCCAGAAGATTTAAATTAGCCCCAGAAAAAGGTCACCTCCCAGGACAGATACTCTTAGCAAAAATCAACAAAACAAACAAAAAACTCCCAAAACCCTGGCAGAAGAGCTAAACAGTAGATTTCTGGCGGCACTTCCTGGGATTCAAATAACAATCCCACATTTTTTCCGGAGGCGGGGTCCAAGGATCTGCATTTTAAACAAACCCGGGCTGGGGTCTGGAGGCTGGGGTGGGGGAGGTGGCCCTCAAAGGGAAAGGTGAGGATTCCTGAACTGGAGGCAGCACGGACCCAGGTGGAGGTGAGCGCTTTCCAAGTGGGTGGGAGGAGGAGACCTGATCTCCCACGAGGGTTGGGCACCAAATGACAGCGCATCTCCAGCCTGTGCCTGGTGGCCTCGGAAGCACCGGGCAGCCAGTGGGGCGGCGGGATGTACCCACTCGCTGGATGTTAAAGGAAAAGTGATCGCAGCCCACCTCCAAGTCCATGGTCTACTGACTATGGACCCTCAGCTGGTGGGGATCCCTCCCACAGGGGCAACCACCGGGTCTCCAGACCCTCCCAGGAGGGTGCTATGGGAGAAAGCCAGCACCCCAGGCCTGTAACTGGACCGATGGGGCGTGGCGTTCCCTTCGGGGTCTGCACCGAGGTCCGGGAGCGGTAGGAGTCTAGCCTGTGGCTTCCCATAAATCCCTGTCGCCAGCATGGAGAGCGCTATCTCGGCCCCGTGGGACCGGCCAAACCCGCTGGAACCCGGCAGGTCACCCAGAGGAAGCGAGAAGGGCCTGGCTCCGCGCGGGAACCCACAGAGCCGTGCCAGCGCGTACGTGTCGGGGGCACGGTTGTCGCCTCTTGCCTGGACCGGGAGAGCTCTGGAGCGCAACCACGCGGAGCGCCGGAGGCTGGGCAGAAGGGGGGCCGAGAGTGGACTTCGCCCGCTCAACCTGGGTCCCCTGGAGGACTGGGGGCATTGTCCTGACAGAGAGGGGGCAGGGAAGAAGAGAGCAGACGACAGAGGAGAGAAAGTGGTGCGCGGCGATTGCAGCTTATGTGGGCGCTTGTGTGCGGCTGGAGTGACCACCCGGGACCGGGATGATGCGCGCCGAGGCGTGAGCACCCTGAACTTGGGCGCATCGTGCACGTGCTCGCAGAGATGGCCGCAGGGGTGTTCCCCGGGGAGAAGGTTCCAGGGTGATACGGGGGTTGGTCCTGGAGGTGCCCCGGGGGTAGGCACTGCGCGCCGGTGCGCGCGATCCTGGCTGGGGGCGTACCGGGAGCGAAGAGGTGGAGTCCCGGCGGCCAGGACAGGACCCCCCAGCCCGCGGGCCCGCGCTCACCAGCTGCAGCAGCATGAGCACCCCGAGGCTGGAGCGCACGAAGTCCAGGTCCGGGCGCAGCGCCGAGACCGAGGCCCCGGCGCCCTGCGCGGGGCTGCTGGTCCGCGTGCTCACTTTCGACGGGAACTCGGCCATGTCGCCTCCCGAGGTGGCCCCGGCCGCGGTCGCCGCGCTCCCGCAGTGGGTGCCGCTGCTCCGGGGCTCGGCTCCCCTGCGGCTGCCAACGCTGCGCCGAGCGTGGGGCGGGACCCGGGGCCTCCAGGTGCGGCGGAGCCCGGACCCGCCCCCCGCCGGACCCGCCCCTTTAACCCTCGGCTCGCCGCGGGCCCGCCCAGAGCCCCGGTTCCTTTGCAGCCATCGTAGCTTCACGGAGGGGAAACTGAGGTCGGTGTGTGCGAGATGGCTCCGCCCGAGCCACACAGGCAGCTGCGCGTTTGTCCCGCGCGCTCCGTGTTTTTGCTCCTCTGTGTCCTCCTGGCCAGTGGCCGGGGCGACGCAGCTCTCCGCGTGGACCACTCTCTCGGCCGCTTCTAGGGCGCTGTGTGTCCTCGGGAGAATTCCTGCGCCTCTCTGGACGCCGAGCTGATCTCCTGCGAGACTCCGAGTACTGGGGCGGTGTCTGGGTAAACTGGGTATGCAGAAGGGGGTGGTCCTTTTTTGCGCTGATGCAGTCAGTGTTCACTTCCAAACACTACGGGGTAACTCGGTAGATGGCCGAGTTTCAGTTTCGTCTGTCATACGGAGGCAGGTAGGGCCTGCGTCTCACAGGGCAGTCGTGGGGAAGAAATGAAATATTTCATAGCAAAGCCCTGCAGGCTGCGGAGTGCGCTGGCGGGAGGAATCTCTTAGAAGAAGGGAGTTAATGTTGGGGTTACTCATGCATCGCCCCCTGTGCACCCTGAAGTTCTCGAGCCTCAGGTCACAGGTGTTTGCACGTGTATTTATCGATCAGTATTTGCCTCGCATCTTCTCGATGTCTGGTCCTAGCCCAGGCCCTGGGGACACAGCAGGGAACAAGCCAGACAAGGTCTCATGGGGCCCACTTTCTAGTAAGAGTGACAAGAAGAAGAAAAAAAAAAAAGAAAGAAAGGAAAACTAATTTCAGATAGTGACAAATGCTGTGGCTAAAGCAGAAAGATATGACAGACAGGGACCCAGAGGAGATTTTTAGATGGGCGGTCCAGGAAGATCTGTCCAAGAAGGTGACATTTGTGCAAAGACCTGAGCCATCAGTAGGGGTTACCCTTGGAAGCTCTGAGGGAGGAGCTTGGTGCTTGGGTTCCCTGGCTGGACCAAGTTAGCCAGCCTCAAGAAAAGAAGCCTGCTGCTGCCGGTAGAGGCTGGGCCCAGTCAACAAGGTTGACCCTGGCCACTGTGGGCAGAGCCAGATAATGATGCTAGTGTCCTCTGGCTGCTATAACAAATTACCACAAACTAAGTGGTTTAAAACAACAAATTTAAGCTGGATATGGTGGGGCTCGCCTATAATCCCAGCTACTGGGGAGGGTGAGGCAAGAGAATTCCAAGTTCAAGGCCAGCCTGGACAATTCAGTGAGACATAGCCTCCAAGTAAAACTGAAAGGGCTGAGATGTAGCTCATTGATAGAGTTCTTGCCCAGCAGGTGTGAGGCTCTGGGTTCAGTCCCAGTATTGCAAAACAAACCAAAAAAACCCATCAGAAATTTGTTCTCTCCCACTTTTGGAGGCCAACTATTTGAAATCAGTTTCATGGAGCCAAAATCAAGTCACACTGTCCTCTCCATGCTTCCTCCACCCCTTCCTCTTCCTCCAAGATCATGTTATTCTTTTCTCTTGTCTCTTATATGGATACTTGTGGTTGGATCAGGGTCTACTGAAAGAATCCAGAATAATCTTGCAGTACTGGGGGTTGAACCCAGGGCTTCACATGTTAGGCAAGCGCTGTACCCCTTGGCTACATCCTTATTCTCCCCCTACTCTTTTTTATTGGGGGGGGGGATAGGGGATAATGGGGATTGAAACCAGAGACACTCGACCACTAAGCCACATCCCCAGCCCTATTTTGTGTTTCATGTAGAGACAGGGTCTCACTGAGTTGCTTAGCGCCTCGCCCTTGCTGAGGCTGGCTTTGAACTCGCGATTCTCCTATGTCAGCCTCCCTAAGTGCTGGGATTACAGGCTTGTGCCACCACGCCCGGCTCCTTTTTACTTTTTATTTGGAGAAAAGGTCTCACTAAATCGCCCAGACTGGCCTCAAATTTGTGATCCTCCTGCCTCTGCATCTTGAGCGCTGAGATTACAGGTGCCTGCCACCCTGCCCAGGGAGACTCCATTTATTTCCTTTCTTTTCCTTTCCATCCTCCCACCTCAGTCCCCTCCATCTGGAACCCTTTTTTCTTCCTTCTTCCCTCCCTCCCTCCTTCTCTCCCTCCCTCCCTTCTTCCCTCCCTCCTTTCCTTCTTTCCTTCCTCTCTCTTTCTCTTTCTCTCTCTCTTTCTTTTTCCCTTTCTTCCCCCCCTCTTTCTCTCTCTCTTTCTCTCTCTCTTTCTCTCTCTCTTTCTTTCTTTCTCTTTCTATCTTCCTTCCTTCCTTCCTTCCTTCCTTCCTTCCTTCCTTCCTTCCTTCCTTCCTTCCTTCCTTCCTTCCTTTCTTCCTTCCTTTCTTACCAGGGATTGAACTCGGGAATGCTTAACCCCTGAACCACATCCCTCAGCTCTTTTTTATTTGAGTCAAGGTCTCCCTAAGTTGCTTAGGGTCTCACTAAATTGCTGAGGCTGGCCTTGAACCTGCAATCCTCCTGCCTCAGCCTCCTAAACTGCTGGGATTACAGGCATGTGTCACTGCCTGGCCCCTTTTTTCTTTATAAGGTAAAATTTACAGGTTCCAAGGGTGAGGATATGGGATATCTTTGGGTGGCCATTATTCAGCCTACCACAATAATGGAAAGGGGGTAACTTTTATTCAGAAGTAGAGAGTGTAGAGGTGTTGTGACACAGGCCTATAATCCCAGTGGCTGGGGAGGCTGAGGCAGAAGGATCGCAAATTCAAAGCCAGCTTCAGCAAAAGCGAGGCGCTAAGCAGCTCAGTGAGACCTTGTCTCTACATGAAACGCAAAATAGGGCTGGGGATGTGGCTCAGTGGTCAAGTGCCCTTGGGTTCAATCCCCAGTACCAAATAAGGGGAAAAGAGAGAGGCGGAGAGAGACTCAAACGGTGTTCAGACCCTCCCCTTCCTCACCCACTCATGTGTAGCAGGTGCTCTGAAATGAGAAGTACATTTTAGTAATTGCAAAATTGTTACCCAGAGACCAGCCCCTTTGTAGACCAGTCCCAGTGCAGAACAAAGCTCGGGTGAGGACATATAATTTTATCATGACACAGAAAACAAGAAAGTGATTGTTTCTGAGGCAGACTCTAAAACAGTAGGGTGTTTTTGCTTTGCTTTTGGTTTGGGTTTTGTTGTTTTGGTTGACCCCACTTTCATTCCATTCGAATGGCAGCGAGCAAGGCTGAATCGCGGCACTGTTTTTCTGCTTCGACATTTTCAGAAAAAGTGGGAAGGAACCTGTTCCAGGCTGGAAGCTGCTGCCCACCCAGATCTCTACTGGCACCATGAGAACCTTGAATTCTTGGGATGGGATTGGGAGTGGGGGACAGAGGACCAAGCTGGGGATGAGGAGTCAGCCTGTCCACTCCCAGGCCTGGTCTCCTGGGGTCTGAGCAGGCCATCCCCACCTGGAGCACCTGCAGCACAAAGGATCCTACTCTGGCCAAACCCCTCCTGTGTACTGGGCCAGGGTGTGCTGAGGAGGCCGTTGGAATTTGGGCCCTGAGAAGATGTTCAGTGGATACCTTGGATGCAGCAGGCCCTGGGGACAGCTGTGAGCTACGGCAAGAGGTCCACCCTCAGGGAGTCTGGGCAAGAGACAGAGAAATAGATAATCACTGAAAATGATCATGTTACTCTAGAAAAAGAGCAGGATGCCATGGGAAAGAGTAATTTTGAGGATTGAGATATTATTTAGAAAGCTAAATCAGAGAAAGTTTGAACATTTAAGCAGAGACCTGAAAGATGAGTGAAAATCAATCAGAAGAACATTCTAGGTAGAGAAAGCTGCCATACGTGTAAAGGTCCTGAGGCAGGAAATATATTGAGGTCTTTTGGGAAAGATGGAAGGCTATGAACTAGGGCCATGAAGGAGAGATGAGATGGAAGAGGCAACCAGGGGCCAGATTACCTGGGTTTTAAGCTCTTGGTAATGGACTGGATTTTATTAAAAACAAAAACCACAAGCCAGGTGCAGTGGCGCAAGCCTGTAATCCCAGCATTTAGGGAGGCTGAGACAGGAGAATCGCGAGTTCAAAGCCAGCCTCAGCAAGGGCGAGGCGCTAAGCAACTCAGTGAGACCCTGTCTCTACATAAAACACAAAATAGGGCTGGGGATGTGGCTCAGTGGTCGAGTGGCCCTGAGTTCAATCTCCAGTACCAAAACAAACAAACAAACAAACAAAAAACTCATGTTAATAGTGTTGAGAGGTGATGAGAGAAAAGAAAAGGAATATAAAGAACAGGCCACTGAGCTGGGCACAACAAGGGTGGTGCACATCTGTAATCCCAGCAGCCTGGGAGGCTCAGGCAGGAGGATTGCAAGTTTGGGCCAACCTCAATGATTTAGCCAGACTCTGTTTCAAAATAAAAAATAAAAAGAGCTGGGTGTGCAGCTCAGTAGTAGAGAGTCCCTGGGTCCACTCCCCAGTAATACACACGCGTGTGCGAGCATGCACACACACACACACACACACACACACACACACACACGGCTATTGAAGGATAGGTAAATATTTGATATATAACATTAAGAAGTCCACGGAGAGGTTGCTGTGGGCTTCATTTAACTGCTACTAGAAGCCAGCTTTGGGAAGGTGCCAGTTACAATCAGCAGATGACGGCTGAGGCTTTCCAGCCTGCCCTTCGCAGATGCCCTACTTGTGATGCTTTTATTCTCTTATTGTTACACAATTGACACATTAATTTATTTCATTGCCTATCACACAGACCTCTTCCAACCCGCACCTTACCCTCTAGGGAATCATGGCTAAGAGTTGACGTGTCCTAGCAGATCCTCTCTCTCTCTCTCTTCCCCTCCCTCTTTTTTTCCCCTCTTTTTACTGATATATGTATATGTGGAAATATAAGACTTATTTGTGTATTATTTAAACAAATTTTAATTCATTTTTACCAACAAATGAGATTGTACTGTACCTATTGAAACTCGACCCTTTTACTTAACATGGTTGGGAAGTATCTCCAGGACAGTACACAGAGACTAACCTCATTCTTTTTTACATGTTGTGTAATGGTTTGTAAGGTTCCTTATTTCTTTATCATTCTGCTACAGGTAGGCATTTAAGTGGCTTCCAATAATTCCTCATTATAAGCAATGTGTAAGGGTGTGTGCGCACATGCATACACACTAGGGATCAAACCCAAGGCATTACTTATGGTTCCATAAACATTCTTATTTATACATCTTTGCACATGCGTGAGACTTTCTGTTGAATACAATCTTTGAAATAGAACCACTGAATTGAAAGGTATTTGAAGTATTTGAATTTGTATCATTTTTAAAAATAGATACTGCCAAATTGTTCCAAAAGCCCATATTAGTTGACACCTCCTCTAACTTAACTATTTGCTATCCCTGGACATGTGTGATGAGCATTAAAATAAAAACCTTTGCATTTGCATCTTTTGGTACTTAGCCAGTGCAGTGGAGTCTCTTCTTAAGATTACTGGGTATTCACATTTCCGTTTGTATGAATTTATCATTTAAATTATTATTTTTTTAAAAATATTTTTTAGTTGTCAATGGACTTTTATTTTATTTATTTATATATGTGGTGCTGAGAATCAAACCCAGGGCCTCACACATGCTAGGCAAGCGCTCCACCACTGAACCACAACCCCAGCCCATCATTTAAATTATTTACCTTTGTATAGTAAAGAACTTAAATTTAAGCCAGATTGGTGGCACATGCTTGTAATTCTGGCAACTCAGGAGGTTAAGGCAGGAGGATTGAAGCTTGAGACCAGCCTCAGCGACTTAGCAAGATTGTCAGCAAGATTAGTGAGATCTTGTCTCAAAATAAAATATAAAAAGGGAATGAGGATGTAGTTCAGTGGCAAAGCACCCCTAGGTTCAATCCCAGTACCAAAAAAAAAAAAACAATTTAAATTTATGTAAAGAGAGATCTAGACTTTATAAGTAATGTATAAGGGTGTGTGCGCACATGCATAGGCGCTAGGGATCAAACCCAAGGCATCACTCATGGTTCCATAAACATTCTTATTTACACATCTTTGCACATGCATGAGACTTTCTGTTGAATACAATCTTTGAAATAGAACCACTGAATTGAAAGGTATTTGAAGTATTTGAATTTTTATCATTTTTAAAAATAAATACTGCCAAATTGTTCCAAAAGCCCATATTACTTAGTTCCAAAAGCCCATATCTAAACCTGTGGGATGTCATAACTAATAAAAATTCTTTTGATGAGGGTGGGGCTGGCCACAGCTGATAGTCTGGCCAATGGGATTTAGGGTGGGGTCTGGCTGCACCACTTGGGCTGACAATGTTGGGACACAGTGTATCAGATCACACAGCTGGACCTCTGGGGAGCTGGAGACTGAGACAGTGACATCACTGGGTCGTTAAGGCCCCCTGTGTACTGAGACACATCAGTCCTGGAACTTTCAGGTTTGGAGCTTTCCCAGACTCCATACACGGCTGGCTCCCTACTTCCTTGACTGATTTTATCGTGTATGCATCAGCTATAATAAATGGCAACTGTGCACACCCAGCTCTCAGCCTGTTCTGTTCTGTGAGTCCTGGTGAATTATGGGACCTGAGGGTGGTCTGGGGAGGCCTCGACTCTGCAGTTTTGGGAGCCGTGGTCCTAGTCTGGAGGACTACTGCTCTGCCTCAGGCTTTGCCGCAACTTTGTGCTTTTGAAACTATTTCCTCTTATGAGCTCCTTTTTCATTTGGATATTTATGCTTTGTCACTTTGAACTCCTGGGCTCCAGCGATCCACCCGCCTCAGTCTCCCTATATCCAGCTCTTTGTCACTCCCTGTGTTGCTATTGTCTCCTATTTGTGGCATTTGAACATATGTAGGACTGTGTAACCCCACCCAAATGACGGCATAGAACATTCTGATTACCGCTGCAGGAAGTGGAGGCCTGGGGAAGTCCATTGCTGTATCTACCCGATCCCAGAATGCCCCAACCAGCAGTGTCGGGACAGAAGCTTGAGGAATGGGGATGGGTGACAAGAATCCCCTTCAAAAATCTGAGGACAAGCCGGGCGAGGTGGCTCAATCCTGTAATCCCAGCACTTAGGGAGGCTGAGGCAGGAGAATCGCGAGTTCAAAGCCAGCCTCAGCAACGGCGAGAAGCTAAGCACCTCAGTGAGACCCTGTCTCTACATAAAACACAAAACAGGGCTGGGGATGTGGCTCAGTGGTCGAGTGCCCCTGAGTTCAATCCCCAGTACCAAAAAAAAAAAAAAATCTGAGGACAGAGCTGGATGTAGTGGTGCATAATCTCAGCAACTCTGGAGGCTGAGACTCAAGGCCAAGGCCAGCTTCAGCAAGTTAGCCAGAGGCCCTAGGCAACTTAGTGAAACTCTGTCTCAGCCATGAACACATCGTCCCCACTGGTAAAGACCATGTGAAGTGAGTTTTTGATGATCCAGGGACCTTCATCAGATAACAGGTGTTGGGAAACACTTGGTTCTGATTATGCCAAGGAGACAGCCTCAGTTTGGTGCTAACAGATCTTTAACATCTGATTCCTTAATCTCTTGTTAACCGCCCCTCCCTTTTTTTTGTTACAGGGATTGAACCCAGGGGTACTAACCACTGAACTATACCCCAGCCCTTTTCTTGTATTTTATTTAGAGACAGGGTTTCATTGAGTTGCTTAGGACCTTGCTAAATTGCTGAGAGTGGCTTTGAACTCGCAATCCTCCTGCCTCAGCCTCCAGAGCCACTGGGATGATAGGTATGAACCCCTACACTCAGCATATATTTTGCATTCTTACAAACTACTTCAACTAATGAGAAATAATATTGTTAATTTCTAAATAATGTGTTTTATTTAACCCCATTTATCCGACATGTTTTCATTTAAACATGCAATCAACAGAGAAATTATTGAGATTTTTTTCTTTCTTTAATTTTTGTGCAGAGGTTTTGAAATCCCCCACATTGCAGGAGTCTACACCTATAGCATGTTTCAATCTGACCAGCCTCCCTCACATGCTCAGTAGCTACCTGTGATTAGTGGCTACTACATTAGCACAGCTGGAGACAACACCCAACAGCACACTGAAAAATATCTAGGAACCTTTTTGCCCTTTTCTCAAAGTCTTTCCCCATTTTTTCTGACAGTTTTTTTTTTAACTAAAAATAAATTACTGAGGTAACCCATGTTCATGATGCTGATATCAAATGCAGGTAACCAAAGAGAAAAAAAAATTTAGAATCAATGCCACCACCCAAAGATAATCATAGGTGCTGATATTTCCATAGCCTCTGAGACTTTAATATATGTATTTTGTTATGAATACTTAAAACAAATAAGTTTATTTATGTGACATATAGATATATAAACAGCATAGCTATAGACTTTTTAAATTTGCATATTTTGTTAACATATAAACAATGAAATCATATTTTTTCCAGTTTAAATTGGTGCTTTTGGCTGTACATAATGGTAGTACTTGTTACTTATTAGTACATGCACATGATACAACTATATATATATATAGTTTTTTTTTGTACTGGGGATTGAACTCAGGGGCACTCGACCACTGAACCACATCCCCAGCCCTATTTTGTATTTTATTTAGAGAGAGGGTTTCACTGAGTTGCTTAGCGCCTTGCTTTTGCTGAGGCTGCTTTGAACTCTTGGTCCTCCTGCCTCAGCCTCCGGAGCCGCTGGGATTACAGGCGTGTGCCACCGCCCCTGGCTACAACAATATAATTTGGCCAATATTATTCCCCAGTATTTCCTTTTCCCTTTTCCTCCCTCCCCCAGTCCCTTTCCTCTATTCTACTGATTTCCCTTCAATGGAATCATATTTTTATTTAGGAATTTTTAAAATTTAGAATAATTTTAGATTTAATTATTGCAAAGATAATTCAGTGAGGTCACTTACACCATATACCCAGTTTCCACTATTATTAACATTTTACATGAATTGTGATATTTGTCACAATTAATCACATCATCAGGTGTCTTTAGGCTCCTCTTGGCTGTGGCTGTTTCTCAGACTTGTTGTTTTTGATGACCTTTGAGGAGTACTTGTCAGGTATTTTGTAGAATATTTCTATGGATTCACCTGATATTCTGATGTTTTTCTTAGACTTGCAGTAATGTGGTTTTGGGAGGAAGACCACAGAGGTAACGTGCCATTTGGGGCACATCATATCAAGGACAGCTACTATCAAATGAATTTATCACATATTGATATTGACCTTAATCACCTGGTGAAGTTATATTTACTTAAAAAAAATTTTTTTTTTCTGTTGTTGTAGATGAAACCCAGGCCTCACACACGCTGGGCAAGTGCTCCATAACCGAGCTACAAAGCCAGCCATTTGCATTTTTTGAGACTCTGTCTTTTGCTGAATTGACCAGACTAGCCTGGAACTTGCCATCCTGCCTTAGCCTCCCAAATCGCTGGGTATACAAGGGTGTGCCCTTCCCACCTGGCTCCCTATGTTTATTTTTGATTAGATACAATATGCACATGATTCAAAAATTTAAATGTACAAAATAAAGCCTCCCTTCTCCTTCCTACAGCTGGCATTATCCAAGGAGCTATTCACTGAGCAGTGACCTGCGTTTTCCTTTCTGAGGGTTGGTGTGCATATAAGCACATGTGGACATAGAATTTGTGTCCGTGTATGTGAGTGTGTTTTAATGTGTAAATGCAAGCCTTGGGGCTCTGGTTTATCCTAGTGTTTTTTATTTTTATTTTTGATACCAGGGATTGAACTCAGGGGCACTCGACCACTGAGCCACATCCCCAGCCCTATTTTGTGTTTTATGTAGAGACAGGGTCTCACTGAGTTGCTTAGCGCCTCGCCTTTGCTGAGGCTGGCTTTGAACTCGCGATTCTCCTGTCTCAGCCTCCCAAACTAGTGTGTTTTTATTTAACAGTGGGTCTTGAGTTTTCTCCACATACAAACCTCCTCGCCTACTTGTTAATTGGGACTGTGTTATTTCCTTCTTTCACCAACCGGCAGATAAGGACAGAGCTCTCTTAGGCGCTGGGCTTCAGCTCCAGGCCTTCAGCCAACCAGAGCCGTCACAGTCTGGTGGTGGTGGTGGTGGGGATGCTTCAGGGTGGCCATTAAACAAAGGATTGCCCCAATAATCTGTCCATGACAGGTGGGCTTGGAGGGAAAGCCTAGGGAGCTGGGAGACTGTAGCAGATGACCTCTAGGGACCGGCAGGGAAGGCCTCTCGGTGGCGGAGAGATCCGGAATATGAGCATGGTCCTCTTAAGGTCCATCAGAGAGAAGCAAGGCCCTGATCCGAGCTGCCTCCAGAGAAGGGCAAGAGTGGAGAAGAGCCCTCCCCTCACTTCCTGGGGCCCCTGAGAGCAAGCAGCCTGCCCACCCACCCATCCCTGCCTCTGTCCTGTGAGCCAGCAAGTCCCCCTTTTTGGTCAAACCAGGGCAAGCGGGGTTTCAGTTTCTTGCACCTACAGAAGCCTGATGGATGGCTTTAGCTTCCTTCCCCTTCCCCTCCTTCCTGTGGGCTCCGAGAGGGGCAGTGATGCACCCCAAGCCCCGCCCGCCAGGCGCAGAGCCTGGCAGGTGGCTAGAATTTAATAACATCAATGCGTTTTCCTCGTATTTTTACTTTATGGCTATTTCCTGATGGATGGCAAGGGAAACTGACTTTTCATTTTGCTCAGGCGGCGGGATTTCCATTTAAAATGTGTACGTATGCAGGTAGAAGGCAGCCAGTTTGAGTGGGGCGGGAGGTCTCTGCAGCCCCGGTGCTTTTCAGCGGTGCGTGACCCGGGATGTGGGTGCCACTCCCTACCCAGTCCTGCTGCTCGGCTCCAAGGCCCGAACCAGCCTCGTCGCCAA
>CM053414.1:24548836-24568205 GCA_028644305.1 Xerus rutilus | reverse complement strand
GGAGACTGCGACCTGAACGCAGCGCCTTAGACCGCTCGGCCATCCTGACTGCTCGGAAACCTGTGCGCGGGCAAACCTCTTCAGAAACTCTAAGTGTGCGCATGCGTAGCGATAGCGCTTTGGCAGGGCAGGCCGGGTTTTCTGCACGGCTTCGGGCGGGGCTAGACACCGGCGTCCCTCAAAAGGGCGGACCGAGAGGCACCGAGCGCGGCGCCTCGACCGACAGAGGGCGCTCGCCGCATGCTGTAGAATCCGAAAGGCCGGGAAACCAAGGACTGACTTTAACGTGTGTAAGTGCACTGTCTGCCTCAGCTGAGATTCCTGCACATCTGCAGGCAGCCTTGCCCTTCCACACTCATACCCCTGTGCGGCTTCTGCACGTTGCGATCAAGCTCGTACACCTGCCCCAGCCGGGTGCGGTAGCTCACAACTGTAATCCCAGCCACTCGTGAGGCCGACGCAGGAGGATCGCAAGTTCGAGGCCAGCCTCTGCAATTCAGCGAGGCTGTCTCCAAATCAAAAGCTCAGTGGTTGAGCGCCCTTGGGTTCAAAACCCCAGAACCAGCCCCAGAAGATCAGAGACTCCGTACACCTGCAGCGGCCTACGGTGTCCGGACCTGCTGGAGCCCTGGGCGGGTGGAGCCCGGGTTTGGCAAGGTCTCTGGCCCGCCTCAGCGCCCCTTCCGAACGCGCGTGGGAACTTGCCATTTGCAGTGATTTGCTCAGTCTCCCTTTCAGACCGAGCTCTGCAGCGGCACAGCCAGGTCCACCCTATTTCTACCCAGGTCCCCACTGCCTGGCACACAGTGGGCGCTGGGGGGAGATCCGCTGGTGCATTCCTCCCTCGCTTCCCGGGTCCCGCATTCCATCACGTCGTGACTCATTCCTCCTCTCCCCGCCTCCGCAGCACCTTCCTCCTTTTCTTTCCACACGCTGCTTCTCTTACCCCAGACTCACCCACGCACGCCTGTGTCCAGGGACCAGAAAAGCGCGCCCTTGCCCACGGAATTTCCAAAAGGCATCATCCTCCCCGTCCTGGGATCTCAGGGGCCCCATCCCCAGGCTCTCCCGAGGACCCCAAGATGCAACCCCTAAAGAAAGGCACACAGGCCGGGAGGCAGGAAGAGCCACTGAAGGTAACAGCAGGCGCTGCCCCTCTGTGCTGAGGGCCTGAGGGGACTTCTTTCTGTGAGTCACCCAGAAGTCCGGGGTCAGGCCCAGACCATGTAATCAGTGGGGACACGTGAACCCCAGAGTGCCTCAGCTCTTGGCTGAAGATGGTGTCAGAGAGCAGCCTCAGGAGGAGAACATTCTCAACCACTCCTGGGTCAAGTGCTATTTGAATCCTCGGGACTTGGCACGCAGCCTCTTGGGGCTGGGCAGAGGTCCTGGCTATTTGATGGATGATGAAACCCTGTCCCAAATGCCCCCTCCTGGTTGATGGCCAGAACTGATTCCTTTACATTGAGCATTGGCCTCCTTTGCGTCCTTTCCCAAATACAAATTGCTCCGGACGCTGGAAAAGGAGCCAGCATTTATTGAGCACTTGCTAAATGTCAGACGTTCTTCCCAACGCTGGGACCAAAACAGTGTCCACCCTCAAGGTACATTCCAACACAGAGCCACCGGGAGAGGTAAGAAGCAGGTGAATGGATAAGTTCAGGAGCTAATCAATACTGGAAGAAGCTTGTGAGAGACTCTGGAATAGGCCTGGTGTGGTGGCACACACCTGCAACCCTAGCCTCTCAAGATGAACTCCATCCAAAAACCAAAAACAGCAAAAAGACAAGCATCCTGTCTGGTGCACCCATCCGCTCTCTGCTTCTCTAGGGCCTTGCCTCTTGCATTACTTTCATGTGCAAATGATTCTTGTCCCTGGTCATGGAAGTGAATTTTGTCAGAGGGGATGCAATTGATTATCATCCTGTGGATATTGACCAGTTTCTCACCCATTCATGAATTCATCATGTCAGCATTCTCTCTCTCTTTTCTTTTTTTTTTTTTTGGTACCGGGGGTTGAACTCAGGGGCACTCGACCACTGAGCCACATCCTCAGCCCTATTTTGTGTTTTATGTAGAGACAGGGTCTCACTGAGTTGCTTAGCACCTTATCGTTGTTGAGGCTGGCTTTGAACTTGCCATTTTCCTGTCTTGGCCTCCCAAAGTGCTGGGATTACTGGCGTGCATCACCGCAACCAGGCCATGTCAGCATTCTCAATTGCCAATACATCAGTATCCTTCAGTTCTCCTTGGACAGATGATCATAGTATATGGATTCCCCCATTAAATATGACTTAAATAAAATATTTGGTATGGGGATATAGCTCAGTGGTACAGCAGTTGCCAGGCATGCCCCAGGCCCTGAGTTCAATCACCAACACAGCAAAGAAAAAAAGAATTTTCACATCTTCATTTTATATTTATATGAGAATCATTTTTCTTTTTCTTTTCTTTTCTGTTTTGTGTGTGTGTGTGTGTGTGTGTGTGTGTGTGTGTGTGTGTGTCATGCTGGGGATTGAACCCAGGGCCTTGTGCATGCCCCGCAAGTGCTCCACCACTGAGCCACACTCCTGGCTGAGAGTCATTTTTTTTGGTGCCAGGGATTGAACTCAAGGATACTCAACCACTGAGCCACATCCCCAGCCCTATTTTGTGTTTTATGTAGAGACAGGGTCTCACTGAGTTGCTTACCACCTCTCCATT
Organism: Xerus rutilus; assembly: GCA_028644305.1. Classification (NCBI taxonomy): domain Eukaryota; kingdom Metazoa; phylum Chordata; class Mammalia; order Rodentia; family Sciuridae; genus Xerus; species Xerus rutilus. The sequence continues at coordinate 24,565,502 of CM053414.1, read as the reverse complement.
GCTGAGGCTGGCTTTGAACTCCCAATTCTCCTGTCTCAGCCTCCCAAAGTGCTGGGATTACAGGCTTGTGCCACCACGCCCCACTGAGAGTCATTTTTAAATTATCTTAAAAATGATGCTTGGGCTAGGATTGCAGCTCAGTGGTAGAGCGCTTGCCTTGCATGTGGGAGGCACTGGGTTCGATCCTCAGCACCACATAAGAATACATAAATAAAATAAAGATATTGCGTCCATCTACAACTAAAAAAATTTTTTTTAAAAGATATTTGTGTTCATCTACAACTAAAAAATATTTTTTAAAAAATGCTTTAACAGTGATCAAGAATGACAAGGGGCTGTCATGGCTGTGAGGTCGGGGAGGGCCTCCTTGATGAAGTCTCACTGAGTTCAAAAGGAGAGAGATAAGAGAAGGGGGCAGCGGGCACTTGGAGGTGCTGTTTTGGGTCCTGTTTTCACCGCCTGGCCTGGAGGAAGGTTCACAGGACCTCATTCCAGCCCCAAGTCCTCAAGACCAGAAATGCAAAAGAAAGCGGCTGATACTCCTGTTTGTGTCCTTATCAGCAGCCTGGACGCCAACAATGGACCTCAAGGGACAGGCCTCACCCATTCCTGGCTCTGGGCCTTTGTCCAGCTGGGGAGAGAAAAATCCCCAACTTGGTTTGGAAAGCCCACCAGCAACCGGGGAAGTCCCAGCGTGGCTCTGCCTGCCCGCAGGCTTACACAGGACTGTGAAGTCAGTGAGCCAAGGAGAGACCTAGTGGTCATCAGTCAAGGGACCTGAAAAGGGGAATCCTGGCATTCCTGGGACTTGAGGCCATCTCACCAACCTGCCTGTAAAAAGGGTGGCAGGAAGCTGAGTTTAAGCACATGCTTCCTTTATATCCATTATTGACTTTATGTTCATAACAGCACCACAGTGATACACATTACTCCCACTTTAGAGATGAGGAAAACGAGGCTCAGAGAGACCAAGTAACTTACCTAGAGTCACACAGCCAATAAAGCTAATATGTCTGGCTCAATACCCTTACTTGAGAACTAATCTGACTAGCACTGTGCTGGGTGCTTTCTTTATATTGTCTCTCTCTCTCTCTCTCTTTTTAACATTTTTTTTAGTTGTTGATGGATCTTTATTTTATTCATTTGTTTATATGTGGTGTTGAGAATTGAACCCAGTGCTTCACACACATGAGGCAAGCGCTGTACCACTGAGGCCCACGTGGCACCCTCACCCCCCTTTTTAAGCGATAAGCCACCATCCCAGCCCTTAATATTGTCTCTTTAAAAAAAACAACAAGGCATGAGGGCTTTGCCAATTCAGGTGCCAGGCTGGACTTGGAGGTGCTATTTTTAGTCTTGTTCTCATTAGTGGAGGAGACTTAAAAGAAAGAGGAGACTCTTCCCAGCACCGCAGTGGGAATAGTCTGGCCAGGCTTTTGTACCACGGGCACTGTTTTCTTGGCGGAGGGTGGAGAGCAGAAGTCTAGGCTACGGGCGTGAGCCCTGGGCTGGGCTGCTCAGTGCTGAGAGGTGAAGCCAGGCCAGCCCTGGGGGTTGGGGGGCTGGGACTGAGGTGGAGGACGCAGCTGTGGCTTTTCCATGGGATGGGGTGGGTATGCTCATTCCCTCTGGAGCTGAAGCTGAAGACCCCCAGGTTCACCCTTGGCATGGAGAAAGGCAGGCAGCCTGGTTTCTCAGGAAACAATTCAATGTGAGCAATTCAATGTGACCAGAGTGGATCAGAGGCCAGGAGTTCACTTCCAAGTTCTCTGGACTGCTTGCATTGCCCCCAAAGCATTGGGTCACACTGGGAAGGTAATAGCTTGGACTCTTCCACCTAGTACTCCGATGCACAGGGGGCGCAGGGCCAGTTTTAATCAGGGGCAGCAGGGCTGACTGTGGGCTCTGGAACCATCCACGTTCAAATCCTGCTTCTTCTCACAGCCAGCTCTGTGACCTTAGGGGAGTAACTTAGCCTCTTCATTCCTCTGGTTTCCCATTTGTCAAATGGGTTTCCAAGGATTGTTGAGGAAGTCAAATAAGTTAATGCATGCTGAGCACTTGAGTGGCTGGAACTGAGTAAATGCTTTACATAACAGTTGACCCATCAAAATAAAGCAGTGTGACATCTTTCACACCTGGTGAGTATGTGGAGCAAGTTCTTACCTGGCAACCTCACTTTGCAGAGAGAATCTCCGTAGTGCCATCCCCATGACCCCAAGACACACTGCCTGCCTCATTGGAGCCAGCCTGGACCACCTGTCCAACCTCATCTCTTATCCATCTTTCCAATCTACTAATACACAAAGTCTATTCCTTCCTCAGGGCCTTTGCACATGCAATTTCCTCTGCCTAGAGCCATCTTTCCTCCAGGCAGTGCAGGACTGGTTCCTTTCATCCCTCCCCTGTCAGCACAAAAGTCTCTTCCTCAGTCCCTGATTAGCAGCCCCCTTCCCCCACCTCTTACTTGCTACCTACCCTCCCTGTGTCAGGTCTAATTTGCGGTCCTCATTTGTTAGCTTACTTACCAACCATCTGGCTCAGGTCTGGGAAGACATCTCCCATCTGGCTCAGGTCTAGGAAGACAGGGACCTTGGTGGTCTTGTTCACCATAGCAGCTCTGTGGGTATCTGTCTGTGAATGTAGCTCTGTGGCTTGGTGAGTACGTAGTGCATGCATGGACGGACAGATGGGTAGATGAACAAGTAGATCCCCTGGACTCTGGAAGCCAGTGCTTTGTCCCTCTTTGATGGAACTCAGGAAGTCTGAGGCCCCTCTGGTGAGGACATCGCTGATTCTCTCCTTCCCCTGGAGTCTTCCACGTCCAGTCTGCCCCACCGTCTCATCAGCTCCTTTGGCCCATCTGGACTGGGGACCACTAGACCCTCTTGAAATCTCTTCATATTTCTTCTTCTGTGAAGTGTCTGTTCAGTTCCTTAGCTCATTTATTGATTGGGTTCTTTGGTTTCTTTGGTGTTATGTTTTCTTTCTTTTTTTTTGGTACTGGGGATTGAACTCAGGGGCACTCGACCCTGAGCCACATCCCCAGCCCTATTTTGTGTTTTATGTAGAGACAGGGTCTCACTGAGTTGCTTAGCGCCTCACCGTTGCTGAGGCTGGCTTTGAACTTGTGATTCTCCTGTCTCAGCCTCTCTAAGTGCTGGGATGACAGGCTTGCGCCACTATCTCCGGCTAGGTGTTATGTTTTCTGAGTTCTTCATATATCCTGGAGATTAATGCTCTATCTGAGGTGCAGGTGGCAAAGATTTTCTCCCATTCTGTAGGCTCTCTTTTGTGTTCTTGATGGTTTCCTTTGCTGTGAAGAAGCTTTTTAGTTTGATTTCATTCCATTTATGGTTTCTTGATTTTACTTCTTGTGCTTTAGGAGTCTTGTTGAGAAATTTGGTTTCTAAGCCCACGTGATGGAGAGTTGGGCCTACTTTTTCTTCTAGCTACTGAACATTTGAAATGTGTCTCATCTGAATTGAGATGGATCACAAGTGTGAAATGCAAACAGGACTTTAAAGGCAATATCAAGACAAAAATGTAAACTATTTTTCCATTAATTTTTGGGGCATACCAGGGATTGAACTCAGGGGCACTCAACCACTGAGCCACATCCCCAGCCCTATTTTGTATTTTAGTTAGAGACAGAGTCTCACTGAGTTGCTTAGCACCTCACCTTTGCTGAAGCTGGCTTTGAATTTGCAATCCTTCTGCCTTAGCCTCCCAAGCTGCTGGGATTACAGGCGTGCGCCATCATGCTTGGCTATTTTTCTATTAGTTTTTGTTGTTTTATGGTCCTGGGAGTCAAACCTAGGGCCTCATGCGTCCTAGGCAAGCAAGTGCCCTACCACTTAGTTATGGCCCCAGACTTTTATTATTAATTTTTAATATTGATTACATGCTGATATGATAATACTTTGGTTGTGTTGGGTGAAATATATATATATTATTATTATTAAAGTTAATTTCATCCATTTCTACTTACTTTTTCAATGTTCCTTCTAGAAAATTTTAACTATGCTTGTGGCTCATGTTATATGAATAGCGCTGGCCTAGACGGCTCATCTACAAGACACCAGGACACAAGAGATCCAAGACTGCCTAGCAGAAAAGAACACCAAGGCCACCAAAGAAGAAAAACATGCAGGAAAATGTGGGCAAAGAAAGATAGGGCCGATCCACATGGGTTGAGAGGAAGAGGAAGGCATTCCAAGTGAGAGCCCAGCATGAGCAAAGGCCCTGGGGTGAGATTGAGAGAAGAAGAGTCCAAGGAGAGCCCAGATTGCTAGAGAGAACTGTTTTAGTCAGGTCCCCCCCACCCCACCATGACCAAAAGACCTGAGAAGAACAATTTTAGAAGAGGAAAAGTTTATTTGGCACTCACAATTTCAGAGGTCTCATTTTATAGCTGATTCCATTGCACTGGGCCCAAAGTAAGGCAGAACATCAAGGTGAAAGATGTGGTAGAGGAAAACAGTATAAGACATAGCAATAAGGAAACAGAGAGCTCCGCTCACCAGGTACGAAATATATAGCTCATAGGCACACCCCTAGTGACCCACCTCCGCCAGCCATATCCTACCTGCCTACAGCTCCCCCCCAGTTAATCCATTCAAGTGGATTAAAGCACCAGTTACACCTCTCATAACCCAATCATTTCACTTTTAAACTTTCTTGCATTGTCCTACCATGAGCTTTTGGGAGACACTTCATATCTAAACCATAACCAGGAGCCTTGAGGGTCAAAATGGAAGGAGAGTGTGGTGTGGCACACTTGTAATCCTGGCTACTTGGAAGGCTGAGGTAGGAGGGTTGCAAGTTTGAGGCCAGCCTGGACAACTTAGCAAGACCCTGTCGGAGAGGGAGTGGGAGAGGAAGAGGGAGAGGGAGAGGGAGAGGGAGAGGGAGAGGGAGAGGGAGCTGAGACATCTACTTCTCCGGGAAAGCTGGAAAAATACAAAGGGACAAATATTTCATTTTCCCTTAATCAATACATATATATTCTTCATGGAGGCCCCAAGCTCATCAAAGCAGGGTTTCCAAGGAGGGAGAAAAGGGCTTGACTCTGGGGAGGGGCAGGAACCAGAAACACAGTCATTTCCCACAGGCACGGAGCCACTTGGAATTTCAACACTTCCTCCTGAAATTCATCTTCAAATAACTCCCAGCTTCCCTTTGAACTTTTGGTCTGCCTAACGCTTTCTATCTTCTCTATGCTGCTTCCTGCAGACTTTCCATGGCTCCTGGCATCCAGAGTCTAGAAAACACACCTATGTCGTTGGTTCTGGGGACCTTGGTAGAGGACGTGTCAGTGGGGCATGGGTGGGATCTGCCCAGGAAGGTGCTGGACAGGTGACAGGTAGACTCACTGAAGCAGTAGGTCATCACTGGGCAGTAAAGGTCAGGTGCCCAGACCCCACCAGAGACACCTTGGAGAGGCCACCTCCCTCAAAATGCACTGCTTTTGCAAAAGGAAAAGAAAAAAAAAGCCATGAAAATTCTTTTTTATTCTAAAAAAAAAGCATTACTGACACCTTCTTTGTTCTCCAAAGGTGGCTGCTGTGATGATGTAGAGGCAGCGTCTTGCTTTATCAAGATCTCCATAAAAATAAGAGTATCCGATGCAATATTTTTATAGGTCAGGCAACATGGAAAAGGTTCAGAGTTGCTGAAGGAGCTCAGCGCCTGAACTTGGCCCTCAGCTCCACTGGCATCCCCTCCCTTCCTTGACCCCTTTCCTGGCTCAGCTGCCCTGTCTGTGCCAGAACCTTCAGCACTGCATGTGGCCATCAGGAGTGTGTGCATGTGTGTGTGCATGGGTGATCCTCAGGCCCTAGGTGCCCCCAACACAGCCCTGACTCCGCGTGGACAGGGCCTGCCTGGGCTCTTCGCTCCCCATTGATCTCAGAGCCTGGTACTTTGTGAGCATTCTGAATATTTATTATTTGAGCAAATGAATGAATACATCCCAAGTTCAGTGTTTCTGGTGGATGTTCACCACTGAGGACCGAGTCCCTGAGACTGCATCTTGAGGGGCCACCTTCTCACCTAGTTAGGGACTGTGAAAGGCACCCACTCAGCCCTTTGACAGATCACTTGGCCATTGGATTGAATCCCACTCTGTCCCTGCCTTGGGGACTGCAGGCAGATCCAGGGGCTGGGTGTGCATTTCCATGGAGTCCCCTGCACCTTGGGTGTGTCAGAGAGCCACATTTACAGGGAAGCCGAATGGAGCCAGACCCAGTGTGCAAGACTGTTGGGGGGACACGGAGCAAGGGACCTGGAGCTGTTGATGAGCAACTGGAGAATCCACAGGTGGCCAGGGCCTGGGGCTAGGCTCCACATCAGGAGCCCAGGGTCCCCTTTGCGGCGTGTGTGCACACCAACCTCAGGAGACAAGTGGGACTGCACAGTCCCTCACCAAACTGGATGAGGTTCTAGGGTCATGGTGCGGGTAAGGGCAGGAGCCTGAGACTCTGGGAGAGGACAAGGGCAGAGAGGAGGGAGGCCGGTGGGGCAAGGTGGCGCCGGGCACAGTTGCTCACTTAGAAGACAGCACCCGGAGTTCCCTCAGGTGGAAGTGGACGGAACTTCTGTGGTGACGGCTTGGCCATAAGGGATATGTGGCCTCTCTGAGGGGTGGGCTGTGACAGAGGGCAGGAGGGGAGGCTGGAGCATGTCTCTCCATGGATGGATGCACTGTGTGTGTTTGTATCTCTGCAAGTGAGGACCTGTGAGCAAGGGGTGTGCTTACCACCATTGCCCGCGTGTGAGTAAACATGGGTGGGTGTGCACGTTGGTTTGGGGATGGGTGTAGATGGGGGGAGCCGCCCTGCTGGGGGGTGTACGAGGGTCATTCTCATGCAGTCAGGTTGACCATTGTCTGCATGGCTGGGGATGGCCAGGTGGAGGGCTGGGGTGAAGAGGTGCTATGAACCTGGGGTGGAGTCATTCAGAGCCTGTACCCCTGGCAGACTTGTAAAATTGACTTGTGGAAAGTTCTAGACTAGGGGGCAGGAGAGCCGTGTCCAAATATCAACTTTGTGACCTCCATAACTCTTTCCCTTCATAACCCAGTCGTATCATCTATAAAATGAGCATTGTTACCCCTAGTACCTAAGGACAACTCTGAGACTAACCAAGAGACCTCGAGACTCAGTTCACTCTGAGGAAAGGGAATGAGAAGGATGCTCCACTCCTCTGTGCTCTTGGAACCTTTTGACATGAGCATGTGCTCCTTTTTGGGGGGAGGGGGTACTGGGGATTGAACTCAGGGGAGCTTTACCACTGAGCTACCTCCCCAGCCCTTTTCGATTTTTACTTTGAGGCAAGGTCTCACTAAGTTGCTGAGACTGGCCTTGAACTTGCGATCCTCCTGCCTCAGCCTCCCGAGCCACTGGGATTACAGGTGTGTGCACCACCGTAGCTTGGACCACTTCTATAATAAAAAAAGAAGTCAAAGGGGCTGGGGTTGCAGCTCAGTGGTAGAGTGCCTGCTTCAGATGTGTGAGGCACTGGGTTCTACCCTGAGCACCACATAAAAATAGATAAAATAAAAATATTGTGTTCATATACAACTACAAAAATATATATAGAAAGAAAAAGAAGGAGAAGGAGGAGGAGCAGCAGCAGCCACCACTGCCACCACTGCCAGAAAATGGCATCCAAGTTCTGGAAACCTTTACCACCTGTCTCAGCCTGGCTGGGGAAATGCTTGCGGTTCTGGCGATAGAGGACCAAGGTGACCACAGCCAGGGCATGAGGAGTCAGGATTTTAGGCAGAGCTGGCTCTTGGTGGCCTCCCTCTTAGCAGAAACCAGCTCGGATGTTCTGCCTAACCTGGAGAAGGTAAAGATACTGCTTCCAAGAGCACCCCGACCCCATGCGCCACCACATGCCCCACCGGGTGCTGGCTGCCTCCTGGCAAGGAGCCCGGTCAGTACCAGCAAAAGCAGGACACCATCTCACAGCCACAGCCCCACCAGATGGAAAGGTTACATGGAATGGAAACTGGTTTTCACAGGGCCTGTTTCCCTTCTCTTGGTTTATGTGGTTCTCCTGCCCCAGCAGTGAATCACCAAAAGCCTCTGATCACCTGGCCCCCGGGGAGGGAGGCAAATGGCTTTCACTCTCCTTTTGTACCTTTCACAATAAAGCATGAGTTTGCCTAACTTCCGTGTCTTTTTCCCTTTCTCTCCCACTCCCTCCTCCTGGCATTGTCCTGCCAGAGATCCTGACCTGGGGGTCAGAGTGCGGGAGGTCTTCGTTGAACCCCAGTTTATTAAAAATACACCCAAACAGCCATCAATGGTATATAATATTTTAAAATCTCAAATGCTGGCTTTCTATATGCTTTTATTATATATACTATATATTTTATATAATATATCATTACATAATATGATATGTATATATTATTATTTTTTAACAAGGATTATCCTTATATAATTCAACTTTCAAAAGGTACTAAAGAATCAACAGTGAGCTGGGCACAGTGACCCAGGTCTGTAATCCCAACAGCTTGGGAGGCTGAGGCAGGAGGATCGTGAGTCCAAAGCCAGCCTCAGCAACAACGAGGTGCTAAGCAACTCAGTGAGATCCTGTCTCTACATAAAACACAAAATAGGGCTGGGGATGTGGCTCAGTGGTTGAGTGCCCCTGAGTTCAATCCCTGGTACCAAAAAAAAACCAACAATCAACAGTGAAGCCGGGCACAGTAGTACATGCCTGTAATCCCAGTGACTCTGGAGTCTGAAGCAGGAGGATCACAAATTCAAAGCAAGCCTCAGCAATTTAGTGAGGCCCGAAGCAACTGAGCCCAAAATAAAAAATGAAAAGGAATGTGGCTCAGTGGTAAAGCGTTCCTTGGTTCAATCCCCAGGACCAAATAAATACATAAATAGCTCATTCACTGAATGAAATAGAACTCAGACCAAGATTTACATTGGTTTTAGGAGCAGCTGTCACCTCAGAAGTGGGAGAGGAGGCCAGAGCTTTCCGAATACCATGAACCCACAGCACCCCATTGCCTGGGGCATCCAGGCACCAGCACCTGCCCCTCCCTGGTGGCTGCTTTCCAGCCAGGGTAATGTGCCTCTTCCAGTGTATCCTGGGGCAAGCCACCGCCCTCTGTCTTGTCTTCTGGAGGGGGCTCCCCTCTAAGCCTCTCCTGCTGCATTCCCAACCATGATTTACAGCACTCTTTCCACCTCCACCGCCTCCTCTCCCCTGACATTATCTTTAATTGAGCACCTATGATGCCTCAGGTCTGTGCCAAACTAACCTCCTGTATTGATGGACTGAGGAAGTAGGGAGAATCTGGACCCATTTTACAGATGAGGAAACTGAGACTTAGGCTCAAAACAAAAGTTCTCTTAGGTCACACAGCTAGTTAGTGTCTGAGGCAGCAATAATACCAGGCCAGTTCTGTCTGCCGCAGACCCTATAGTGACCCACTTCTTCCCTGTGCCTTGATATTAAAGTGTGAGCTGAGACAAACTCATGTCCATCCCAGACAAAGGCTGGGCCCAGAGAAGGAAAGCAGACTGCACAAAGCCATACAGCCACTGGGTCCGAGTGGAAAGTAGAACACTCCTCAGGCTTTTGGGATATCTGTCATGTGCTGGGTGTTAGGGTCACCACGAAGAGCAGAACAGCTGCAGTGTTGCCCCTAAATTCCTCGGGGATGTTCTCATGTATACATGGTCTTGAAACGAAGGGGAAACCTGAATAAACTGTCAGATCTGATGGCTTCACCCGCTCCTAGTTACTTGCTCTTAGTTGACTTTAAGTCACCCATCTTAAAGGCACAGATAACACCTGTGGTGCTTGGGTCTCCACAGTCACAGCCGAGGAAGCTGGATCACGCATGCGCACACCACCGAGCACCTCCTAACCTCCAATCACCATTCGCAGCCACTGCCCCGAGGTCTCCCCAAGCCTGTCCTCCAGGAGGCAGATTTGAGACTTCCTCTTTGGTGTTCATGCGTAGCTGCCTCGTGAACAAACTTTCTCTTATTTGCGGAACTCCTGTGCTGGTGATTGGCACCTTGTGGGGAGAGTGAACCGGCCTGGTTCGGGAGCGGGCAGAGCCAGGTGTTGACAGATGCTCGGGCCAGACCACAGTGTTGAACCGTTAGGTGCTGTGTGGCTGGCATGCCTGTCCTTCAGAGCAACCTAGAGGAAAGGCGCTTGTTCCATTTTATGGATGAGGGGCCTGAGGCTGGGAGAGGTGAAGTGACAGCTGTAGCCTGACCCCAGCCTGTCACCCAACTTTCCTGCTGCTCCAGTCCCCTGGCCTGGGGCAGGCACAGCACTGGGAATGAATCTGGGAGGAGAAGTAGGTCCTTATTATTATTATTATTTTTTTAAAATATTTTTTTAGTTGTGGACGGACATAATGTCTTTATTTTATTGCTTTGTATGTGGTGCTGAGGATCGAACCCAGGGCCTCATGCATGCGAGGCAAGCGCTCTACCGCTGAGCTACAATCCCAGCCCCATGTCCTCATTATTATCAACAGGGTGGTTCTGCTCCCCAGGCCTGGTCAGGAAAAGCAAGATTTGGTCACAGGCTCAAGTCTTTTTATAGCCTTTTACCCAAGACAGGATGGTGACTCAGATGTTCCTTCAGGACAGTCCAAGTCCAGCCTGGGCTCCCAGAAAGTCCCACTGGCCCAGCAGCAGATCCCCAGGTCTCTTCCCACAGAGCCGTCCCTGGTGGTTTCCCCAGCAGGGCAAGATGGGGCTTTCAGCCACTGAGGCCAAGCTGAGCAAGTCTCACTCCTGGGAACCCCAGAGATGGGGAGACTGAGGTTAAAGAGGGGTGGCAATTTACCCAAAGTCCTCCAGAAAGTCACAGGCTGGGGCGGGCCCCGTGTGGAACATGGACACAGGTGTCACTGGCTGCTGTGGGCTGGAGGCAGAGGTGTCTATGATGGATGAGGCCCAGGGCGGGCCTGGAAGTGCTTGGCGGTGGTGAGACGCAGTCACTCTGCTGGAGGGATGCATACTCTCCTTTGAATCAGTTTTTTTCTTTTTCTTAGAAGACATTTTTGTAACTGGACTGGGGGGAGCGTCGGTGTGGCTCATAACTGGATCTGGACTCTTATTTGCTCATCTTGTCTCTGTGATTGGCTCTGTCTTGTTATTTTGGGCCCCAGGAAGCCCTCTCTCTAGCCTCACCCAGGACTGAAGATCCCCAAAGAGTTGAGGAGGAAAAGAGGAGATTCTGGGGAAAGGGATACTGGAGATTTGGAAAATCCCCAGCTACCAGATTGGCATCCAACCTGAAGCTCAGGACAGGACAGAAGAGGGGATTGGTTCTTCAGGGAGGGAGAGTATGGGAAGGGGGACTGTTCCAGATGGATGAGAGACACTGCACCCCTGCAGAGGGCTCCCAGCCTGAGGGCTCCAGAAGGAGGCCAGCTGCAGAAGGAGGTCACAGATTTATGTTCATCTGTGACCCACAAAGAATTTGCCTGAGCCTCAGTTAGGAACATGAAATTCTGAGGAAACTGCGGGGGCAGGGAAGAGATGGGGGAGCAGAGAGGCACTGGGCCCTTGTGAGCAGCAGCCTTTCTTCTGGTTTGGGGGTCCTCGGTCCTCCAGAAACAGGAGTCTCTGCTTCCTGCCCAGGTGCTCTGTCATCTCGTGACTCAGCATCTTTTTCTGCAGGAGCTTCGGCTGCCATCTCCCTAGATCAGCCATGGCTCCCACCTTCTTGCACCCTTCACTGTGGAGGCTTCTTACCGTGTTCTTTCAGGGACCCCCAGCTTCTGTCCCATTCTTTTCTTTTTTTGATACCAGGGATTGAACTCAGGGGGCACTCAACCACTGAGTCACATCTCCAGTCCTATTTTGTGTTTTATGTAGAGACAGGGTCTCACTGAGTTGCTTAGCAGCCTCACTTTTGCTGAGGCTGGCTTTGAACTAGCGATCCTCCTGTCTCAGCCTCCCAAAGTGCTGGGATTACAGGCATACGCCACTGTGCCTGCCTCTTCTTCCAGCCCATTCTTTTCTCCATGTCAGAGGTGCAGTAAGGCTAGGGGTGAGGGGATGGCTCCCCAACACATTCTCCCAGAGGGGGGCCTTCCCAGGAGTAATCTTCTCAACCCAGTTGTGATTTAATCTGATGCATTTATTATAAAAGAAACACTGTTTATTTTTGAATCAATGACGTGGGCAGGCTCTAACAGCGAAAATAAGGCTCCTGCCAATCCCCCAGTTACCCAGAGGTAAGGACTCCTGCCAGTTCCTTCAATGGTAATTTTTATGGTGATTTAGGATTAGAGACTTTTTAAGATGCTGATGAAAACTCCCTAGAGGAAGCAGGAAATGCCCAGGAAACAGCCAGAGAGGGGAGTCTTCTCTGAGCCGCCTTCCTTTTCAAACAATGCAGAAAGCACCCTGCATCCCAAAGGGTGGCTTCTTGCTGCTTTGAGAAACTGGCTATGACTCTCTCTATGGGCCCCAAAGTCTGATAAAACAGATTATCCCTCCATTCCTGAGCATTCCTGTCGGATGAGTTCTCAGGACAGCACATCACGCTGTCTAGAAAGGAGGACATGGGTCCCGGGGAGAGAAGGAAAACAGTGGGCTCTCGACTTTCACCATTTCCCAATCACAGTGGGCTTTGAACTTTCCAAACTTCTCCCCTGACTGCCCAACTGAAGCATTCTGCTACGATTCAAGTCTCACTTAAACTTTATAAAATCAGACCCCTCATGTAACCAGCTGCCATTTTATCTCCTGAAAATGTGCCTCTCTGGTGCTCCATAAAGGGCATCACTGACCCATTGAAGTCTGTCCCTTTTTGGTTATTTTTGCTCTCACTATGGGTTCTGCATTAAACCCACCATCCAATTAATTGTAGCTCTGATGATGGATAATCAGTTCCTAGTAGAGTCTTCCAGAAAGATTCAAGCAAATATGTGCATGCAGCCTCCCTCTCTCTTTCCCTCCACCCACAAGAGTATCCTGGACACACTGTTCCTTACGCTTCCTGACATAAGGAAAGAACTGAATGAAGGAGTTAAAAAGAGAGGTAAGAGGAAGAGGAGGAGGAGGAGAAAAAGGAGAGGGAGAAGGAGGAGAAGGATAAGAAGAAAAGGAGGAGGAGGAGGAGAAGAAGGAGGAGGAGAGGAAGAAGGAGAGGGAGGAAGAGGAGGAGAGGAAGGAGGAGGAGGAGGAGGAGGAAGAGAAAAAGGAAGAAAAGGAGGAGGCCAGGTGTGGTGCCTCAAGCCTGTAATCCCAGCGACTCAAGAGGCTGAGGCAGGAGGATCGCAAGTTCAAAGCCAGTTTCAGCAAAAGTGAGGCACTAAGCAATTCAGTGAGACATTGTCTCTAAATAAAACACAAAATAGGGCTGGGGATGCAGCTCAGGAGTCGAGTTCCCCTGTGTTCAATTCCCAATGCCAAAAAAAAAAAAAAAAGGCTGAGGGGAGGAGAAAGAGGAGACTGTCCTCCTTTAGAGCCTTGGGAAATCAAGAGGAGTGAGGGAATGGGGGAATTTTGGCCGTTGCTAGGGAAGGTGTCAGGGAAAAGTCCTTGTGTTCCTCACCTCCATTCTTTGAGGCACTTGTTATCCCAATGTCTTACCAGGGGCTTTTCAGGATTTCAGTTTGAGATAACAATTTCCTTTCTTTGTATGATGGAGTATTATTTGGGTTTTCTTTGTATGATGATGGGGAATTGTCTGGGGTTTACCTGAGGTGAATTTTGTTCCAAGATGGAGGATATGTTTCAAAATGGCGTTGCCTGTGTCAAGTTCCTCCTCACAACTGAGAGTGACTTAGACCAATCCACCACCTCTCTTTAACACTGTACTAGAAGTTGAAGCCAATGCAATAAATAAGGAAAAAGAAAAGGCATAAAGAAAGGAGAAAAGCGAAACTGTCAGTATTCATAGGATAGAATTGAGTATAGAGAAATTTCTGGAAGAATATACAGATGAACTATTGGAATCAGTAAGTGGATTTGGCTTGGTTGCTGTCTGTATCCAAGGTCAATACTGGAAGGTCAATTATATGTCTATAAACCTGGAATGTACAAATAGACTTTTACATTTAAAAATGAAACAACTAAAATTTTAGGTAAATTTTTAAAATGTTCTACAATAGTCCTGTAAGGGCAGAAAGCTGTGATACCTTTCCTCACCTGTCCTAAGTGTCACAGCCAACATTACTAAGCAAAAGACTGTTTAACAAGAGAACAGCATGACAAATTTATTTAATCAAAGTTTTGTGTGAGGGGTTGGGGATACAGCTTAGTAGAAAAGCACTTGCCTAGCTTGCACAAGGTCCTGGCTTTGATCCCCAGAATCACTACACACACCACAAAGTTTTGTATGAACCTGGTATGGTGGCACTCACCTGTAGTCTCAGACACTTGGGAGGCTAAGGCAGGAGGATCCCAAGTCCAAGGCCAGCTTCAGCAACTTGGTGAGACCATCTCAAAATAAAACAAAAAACAGGATTAGGGATGCAGCTCAGTGGTTAGAGCATCTCTGGGTTCAATCTCCAGTGCCAAAGAAGAAAAAATGTTTTGTGTGACAGGGGAGCTTCTAGAAACAAAGACCCAGAAAAAAGCTGCCTAGTTTTACACTTAGGTTTGATGAAGAATGGATAGACAGCCATGCAGAAATGTGACTGGACAGAAGGAGGAATCTAACGGGAGCAGACTGAGGCCTGTCTATTCAGATTCATCTTGGCCTCTTTGTTCGCATTCTTTCTGTCCAAGTATGAGGCAGGATGCTTCCAAGGGAGAAGGGAGAAAGTGATCTTTCTAGGTTTTGTGATTTGCTTTGGGGGAGAACTACAGCTTCTATGAATCACCTTTGGGAAAAGGAATTCCAGTTTCTATGACTCACACTGAGGGACACAAAGTCAGGAGAAGGAGGGCAGGAGCGAGACCTTGCTTCTTTGCCTTTCCATCTTCTTTACATTTTAATTTAATTTAATTTTTTTAGTACTGGGGATTGATTCCAGGGAGCTTTACCACTGAGCTACATCCTCAGTCCTTTTTATTTTTAAATTTGAGACAGGATGACAGGATCTTCCTAAATTCCTGAACTTGCCATCCTCCTGCTTCTGCCACCTGAGTCGCTGGGATTATAAGTGTGCGTCATTGAACATCTGGCTTCCAAACTCCTTTAGTTCCAAGTATGCTAGAGTGGCGTGCTTTGGGGTATTGTTTTTGGAGTCTCAATAACACAGACAATTAAAAACTTAAAATAAATCTAATGAAAGATATATAAGATCTCATCATGGAAAACTACAAAATTATTTTCAAAAAAATTAAAGGAGCCAGGTGCAGTGGTGCCTGCTCTTAATCCTAGCAGCTCCAGAGGCTGAGACTGGAGGATCTCCAGTTCAAAGCCAGACTCAGCAATGGTGAGGTACTAAGCAACTCAGTGAGACCCTGTCTCTAAATAAGTTACAAAATAGGACTGGAAATGTGGCTCAGTGGTCAAGCACCCCTGAGTTCAATCCCTGGTACCCACCCTCCCCGCAAAATTAAAGAATAGTTAAGGGGGAATGGAGGTTAGTGGCAGAGTGCTAGCCTAGTGCACAGGAGGCCCAGGGTTTGATCCTTAGCATGAAGAAAAAGAAGAAAGAAGAAGGAGAAGAGAATACTTAATTAGATTTAGAGATATACCATGAGCCTGGGTTGGAAGTCTCAATGTTAGAAAGAAAGCTGATTTCATCAAATTGATCTACAGATTTAATGCAATTCTAGTCAAAATCCTAGGCTAATTTTTATTACAAACAGATTTTAAAATTTATATGAAGAAGCAGAAGACCAAGAATGGCTAAAGCACTCCTAAAGAAGAACAATAAAGTTGGAGGATTTACTCACGAGATTCAAGTCTTACTATACAGCCACAGTTTTAAAAAGAGAAATAGAATTTTATTAGTTGGTTATCCAAGTGGAAAAATATGAATATTGATCCCTTACCTCACATTGTACATAAAATCAACGTCAGATTGTTGATCTAAGTGTGTTAGGTAAAACGATAAACCTTTTAGAAGAGGAAAATGTCTTTATGATTTCAAGTAGGTAATGATTTTTTAAAAGGAACATCAAAACACACTAACTGAAGCCGGGCAGGCTGAGGCAGAGGGATTGCAAGTTGGAGGTCAGCCTTGGCAGCTTAGAGAGAACCTGTCTCAAAAAAATAAATCAAATAAAAAAGGGGCTGGGAATGTAGCTTAGTGGTAGAGCGTCCCTGGGTTCAATCCTCAATACTGCCAAACAAATTAACTGGAAAGGGGAAAAATGCATCCACTAGACTTTTTTGGGGGGGGGAGGGGGAGTACCAGGGATTGAACTCAGGGGCATTCGACCACTGAGCCACATCCCCAGCCCTATTTTGTGTTTTATGTAGAGACAGGGTCTCACTGAGTTGCTTAGCACCTCGCGGTTGCTGAGGCTGGCTTTGAACTTGTGATCCTCCTACCTCAGCCTCCCAAAGTGCTAGGATTACAGGCGTGTGCCACTGCGCCCAGCAGCCTTCATCTTTAGTGAAGTATCGATTTAGTTGTTTTGCCTATTTTATTTTTGTTAGGATGGCGGCCAGACAGACACGGACACCTCATGCAGCCAGGAGATCCTTTTATTCAGGGGATGGGCGCCTGGGCGAAGGAAGGAGTAAAAAAGGG
>CM053414.1:24529823-24548336 GCA_028644305.1 Xerus rutilus | reverse complement strand
TGTGATGTGGGTGTGGGAGGGGTGGGCTGTGGGGAAGGGAGAAGGCCTGAATAAAAGGCATCTCCGCCCATTTTTTCGATGGCACGCAATAATTATGTAGGTCTAAGGAGACTAGGATCTAGGGAGCCTGTAGGTGGCCAAGGGTTAGAGCTATCTAATTGATAGGTGGGCCAATCCTGAGTGCAAAGTTTTATAAGTTTCTTTGGTTTAATATCAGGAAGACCGAGCATGGAAAGATTTTTAAGAAGGCAATGTAATGGGGAGTCTGCTGGGAGGGAAGAGTTTGATCCCATCCTTGCTACCTAAAGAAAATGCCTATTAGTACAGCTTCAGGAGTGTCCCCCTGAAGCTATCAATAAGCAAGGATAAGACCAGACAGGGGGAGAAGGGTCATCACCCGAGTCCCCTTGGGTCTAACCTCTCCTGGAGAGGAGGGGCCTCGGATCAACCTGGCCCCAGGATTTTTGGAGACCCCTCCCGGAGGAGTCGGAAAATTTGATCCGGGGCAGATGGAGGTAAACAGGGAGGGATCGAGCTACTCCCAGCCAGCAGAATTTGAGCTAAAAGGAAAGGAGAGAGAGAGAGTAAATGGGCCTGAGCGATGGAGAATCTAAGAAAATAGGGTGGAGATTTTGGAAGTCCACCGTAACCGTGAAGGTCGTGGTGGGGTGTGATCTTCCCTTTGAGGCAGTCAGAGGACGGTCATGGCTGGTCACCTCTGAGGCTCTGCCTGCAGTTTCAATCTCCTTGAAAAGGGGGACTCACCGAACAAAGGTCATGGTGGGCGCGGACACGTGGCGATCGAAAGAATGAGCAAGGCTGTGAGGTGTGGTCGGCAGTTCAAGATGAGGGGTCTCAATGGAGATTACTTCCCCATCTGAGTCACCAGCACCAAATGTTAGGATGGCGCCAGACAGACACAGACACCTCATGCAGCCAGGAGATCCCTTTATTCAGGGAATGGGCGCCCTGGCGAAGGAAGGAGGAAAAAGGGAGGGGAGGGCAGAATGGATGTGAGGCAGGGAATTTGTAGAGCCCGCTACAAACCACGTGGTGAGCTTTGGATTGGTCAGTTCAAAACTGGTGGGGGTGATCTTCTTTGATGTGGCCGGAAAGGTAACCTGAGAGGCCAGGCTTTGTTCTCCCTGGTGGAATACTCAGGAGAGGAACTGCCTGGGGCAGGAGCTGCCTTAGGCTTTTGGAGAAGGAATGTGAAAATTAAATAACAAAAGGGCTGCTTTTTACCTTACAATTTTATTTTTGTGGCGTTGGGGATTAAACCCCAGACCTTGTGTATTCTAGATGAGGGCTGCCCCACATATCCACTTTCTCAGCCCTATTTTGCCTGCTTTGAAGTTGGATTATTTGACTTTTTATAACTGGGTTGTAAGTATTTTATGAAGTCATTCATAAATTTTGGATACAAGCCTGTAAGCAGATATATAATTTGCAGATATTTTCTTCCAGTGTTTAGTTCTTAATGGCCTCTTAAGTCACTAATGTTGATGAAGTTCAAACCATTAATTTAAAAAACTTTACTGATTTGCTTTTGCTGTCATGTCTAAGAAAACTTTGCCTAACCTAAGGTCACAAAGATTTTTTTTCTTGACTTTTTATAGTTTTAACTTCATATTTAGGTCTCTGATCCATTGCTAGATAAAGTTTGCATCTGGTGCAATGTAAGGGACCAGCTTTAATCTTTTAGTTTTTTGGACTGGGGATTGAACCCAGGGGCACTTTACCATTGAGTTATATACTCAGCCCTTAAAATTTTTTATTTTATTTTTTATTTTTTTATTTTTTTGATGGGGATGGGCTAGAGGGCACCCCGAAGAGGGAAACCAGTGGCCCCCAATGAAGCACCTAGCCGCGTTGGGGGACGGTGAGGTGGTGCAGTCCTCGGGCTTCAGTGAGGTAGGGTGGGGCACGGTGAGCTTGCAGAAGCTAAGCTCCTTCATCAGGGTTTCAGGGGCCTGGGAAGGCCACTGGTGAGGAGAGGGGACAGCACTCAAGAGTCCTGTGTAAGGGGGCATGAGGCTCAGGAAGGAAGCAAAGTGGGGTGAAGCCACTATAACAGCTCCAAATTTGGGGGCAAGGAGAGCACACAGGAAGCCAGGAGAAAGAAGAACCCCAGGCCCATGGTGGTTAGGGTGGGGGGGAGGGTGGTGGGAGGAGAGGCTTGGGTGGGACAAGGCTGCAGGCACATTGGGAGGCTCTCTGCAGAGGGAGGCAAGGGGCCTGGGGAGCAGAGTCTGGATGTCTTGCAGGGCAGCTGAGGCTCAGGGAAGTTGACCAGGGAGCAGGGCTAGCTAGAGAGCTGTGGGAGAGCACCAGTTTGACCTGGGCCTGGCGGAGCTGCCTATGGGCTGAGGACCCTGAGACACAGGTCAAGCAGAGATGGAGATCATGGAGAAAGTAGTACCGGGAAAGTGCTCCAAAGACAGGCCCAGGGGCACAGTCCCAGGAAGACCCCAGGATTCAGGTGTGGCTGGGTCAGCCCTCTGAGGCCAGGTCTCAGGCAGGGCAGGCTGAGGGCCCAGGGGAGGGGGCTGACAGCAGGGGCACTACTTGAACCTCTGAACCCGCCCATGCCCAGGCCTTGCAGAGTGGGCTCTGCAGGAGATGCAGTTTCCTGTCCAGCCACCGCCTTCCTGAGAACAGGCTCCTTATGGCTCCACTGGCCAACACCCATCTGCCTCATGTGAAGGCAGGTGTGGCACAGGGCCTCGGGGGGCTTTAGCTCAACCTTTATTCTTACTGGTATCAGCAGGACATAGGGTTGGAGGTGTCCTCAACCCTCCGACGTTTACTGAGCGTCCACCCTAGCCTACGAGTAGCTGGGCTTCTCAGCCAGGGCACAGGGGATTTGAAGGCCTGTAGGCTGGTCTGGTCTGAGAAGCTGGCAAAGGTGGCTCTGGACTGCCAAGTTGAAGGGACCTTAGGTGGGTGCAGTCCCCTCCACTCTCGGCTCTTGGGTCACCTTCTGCTGCTCCTGGCTGTGCAGCTGCTGCAGCTGCCGGTCCACATCCTCAGGCACCTGCACCTTCAGCAGGTTTTCCAGGCCGCATTCTGGCTCAGCTCCAATTAGCACCTGGATGAGCTTGTCACATGCCATCCTATGCAGCTCTCCAAGGATCAGGTAGGTTCCCTGGTCCCGCCTCTGCTGCCGACCAGGTGCAGCGGCTGTCAGCAGCATGATGGCTTCAGTGAGCATTTTGCAGACGTCAGTATCAGGTTCAAGCTGCTTCTCTGGCGGCAGGTCCTGCAGGTCAACAGGCCACCGGCTCATCTCTTCCTCTGAGGAACCCTCAGGCCCAGCCAGAAGCAGTAGCAAGAAGGGAAGAATGTCGACCTCAGGCCCAAGCAACCACGCAAGGTGTCGGTGCTCAAAGCAGCAATTCCGCAGTGTCCTTACGCCCGATCCCTTCCCCCTGAGCACTGGGGAGTCTGAACACTGGATGAGGGGCAGCCGCCGCTGGACCACGCTCCTGCACTACTCGGTCCTCCGGCATGGCAAGCGGCCTGGGTGCTCTAGGTGCCCGGCGCGCCGCCCTTGAAATTTTTATTTTGAGACACAGCCTCGCTAAGTTGCTGAGGCTGGCCTTGAACTTGCGATCCTCCTGCCTCAGCCTCCTGAGTAGCCAGGATTACAGGTGCGTGTCTCTGTACCTGGCACTCTCAGTAGTATTTCTTGTAAGTAGGTCTGTTAATGAAAAATTTGCTGTTTATATAGAGATACATTTATCTCAAATTTTCTTTTGAAGGATAGCTTTCCTGTGTATGGAATTCTTAGTTGAGTCTTTTTCTTTCAGCACTTTGAATACATAATTTCACTGCCTTCTGGCATCCATGATTCCTGGCAGGAAGCAGCTGTTCGTTTTATTGAGGATCTCTTGTATGTGGCAAATTGTTTTTCTCTTGCTGCTATTAAGATTCTTTGTCTTTCTCCAGTTTATACATTTTGATGTGTGTAGATGAGGATCTCTTTAAGTTTATCCCTCTTGGAGTTTACTGAATGTGTGGTTAATATTACTTATCAAAGTGGGAAGTTTTCAGCCATTCTTTTCCCCTTCAAATATTTTTTCTGCTACTTTCCTTCCTCTCCTGGAAATCCCACTACACATATGTTGCTATGCTTGATAGTGTCACCTACATCTCTGAGGCTCCCGCTTCCCAGTCTCCTCCCCCTCCTCCTCCTCCTTCCCCTCCTCTTCCTTCTCTCACTTCTTCCTGTTTCTTGGACCATACACTCTTAACTGACCTTTCTTCAAGTTTACAGGTTCTTTTTTCCTACCAGTTTGAAGTTGTTTTTTGAGTCCTTCCAGCACATTTTACAATTATTATATTTTTCACCTCTAGAATTTAATTTTGGCTCTTATTTTATAATATCTACCTCTTTATTGATGTTCTTTGTTGATGAGACATTTTCCCCACAAGTTTGCTTCTTTAGACATGGTCCTTTTAGTTCTTTGAACATATTTACAATAGTTTATCTAAAATCTTTTTTTTTCCAGATAAGAGAATCTTTATTGCATTCATGGCTTGAAGAGCGAGATCTCTAAAGAAACTTGGCTGACTACAAAGTTTTGAGAAAATGTATCTTTTGTCTTTTGAGCACTATTTTTCTGTCATTTTTATCAATGTGCTTTTCTAAAAAATGCATTTATTCTAATTAGGTATATGTGACAGCAGAATGCATTTTGATTCATTGTACACAAATGGAGCACAACTTTTCACTTCTCTGGTTGTACACAACTTAGAGTCACACCATATGTGCAGTCACACATGAACCTTGTCGTCTATCACATTCCACCATCTTTCCTGCCCCCATGTTCCCTCCCTTCTCTTCCCTTTGACCAAAGTTCCTCCGTTCTTCCCATACCCCCTCCCCCATTATGGATCAGTATCCACTTATCAGAGAGAACTTTTGGCCTTTGGTTTTTTGGGATTGGCTTACTTTGCTTAGCATTTTCTCCAACTCCATCCATTTACCTGCAAATACCATAATCTTACTCTCTTTTAATGCTGAGTAATATTCCATTGTGTATACATACCACAGTTTCTTTATCCATTCATCTATTGAAGGGCGTCTAGGTTGGTTCCACAGTTTAGCTATTGTGAATTGAGCTGCTATAAACATTGAAGTGGCTGCTTCACTGTAGTATGCTGTTTTTAAGTCCTTTTGATATACACTGAGGAGTGAGATAGCTGGGTCAAATGGTGGTTCCATTCCAAGATTTCTAAGGAATCTCCATACTGCTTTCTGTATTGGTTACACCAGCAATGTATGAGTGTGCCTTTTCCTCCACATCCTCGCCAACACTTGTTGTTGTTTGTATTCTTGATAACTGCCATTCTGACTGGTGTGAGATGAAATCTTAGAATGGTTTTGATTTGCATTTCCCTAATGGCTAGAGATGTTGAACATTTTTTCATGTATTTGTTGATCAGTTGTATATCTTCTTCTGAGAAGTGTCTGTTCAGCTCCTTAGCCTATGTATTGATTGGATTTTTTTTTTGTTTTTGGTACCAGGGATTGAACTCAGGGGCACTCGACCACAGAGCCACATCCCCAGCCCTATTTTGTGTCTTATGTAGAGACAGGGTCTCACTGAGTTGCTTAGCAGCTCGCCATTGCTGAGGCTGGCTTTGAACTCATGATTCTCCTGTCTCAGCCTCCCTAAGTGCTGGGATTACAGGCTTGAGCCACTGCGCCCAGCTGTTTGTTTTTTTGATGTTAAGTTTTTTGAGTTATTTATATGCCCTGGAGATCAGTGCTCTATCTGATGTGCATGTGGCAAAAATTTGCTCCCAGAATGTAGGCTCTCTGTTCACCTCATTGTTTCTTTTGCGAAGAAGAAGCTTTTTAGTTTGAATCCATTCTGTTTGTTGATTCTTGCTTTTATTTCTTGAGCTTTAGGAGTTTTGTTAAGGAAGTCGGGACCTAATCCAACATGGTGAAGTTTTGGGCCTACTTTTTCCTCTGTTAGGCACAGGGTCTCTGGTCTAATTCCTAGGTCCAAAACTTTTGTTTATCATGGGAGGTTTTTATTTCATCATCAAATCTGAAGCTTAATTTAGCTGGATATAAGATTCTTAGTTGGCACCCATTTTCTCTCAGAGCTTGGTATATGATGTTTCAGGATCTCCTGGCTTTGAGGGTCTGGGTTGAGAACTCTGCTGAAATCCGAATTGATTTCCCTCTGTATGTAATTTGAACTTTCTCTCTTGCAGCTTTTAAAATTCTATCCTTATTCTTTTTTTTTTTTAAATATTTTTAGTGCCAATGGATCTTTATTTTATTTATTTGTATGTGGTGCTGAGAATCGAACCCAGTCCTCACGCATACTAGGCAAGCGCTCTACCACTGAGCCACAACCCCAGCCCTATCCTTATTCTTTATGCTAGGCATTTTCATTATAATGTGCCTTGGTGTGGATTTGTTGTAGTTTTGTACATTTGGTGTCCTGTAAGCCTCTTGTATTTGATTTTCCAATTCATTCTTCATGTTTGAGAAATTTTCTGATATTATTTCATTGAAGAGATTGTGTATTCCTTTGGTTTGTATCTCCTTCCTGGTCCTGGTAGTTGTCTCTAGACAGAAACAGGCCAGGACAGCCACGCACTGGTAGATGGTATTTGGTTTGTATTTCCTCTATCCTGATAATTCTTAGATTTGATCTTTTCATGTTATCCCATAATTCTTGAATGTTCTGTTCATGGTTTCTTATCATCTTCATTGTGTGATCAACTTTATTTTCAAGATTATGTATTTTGTCTTCATTGCCTGAGGTTCTGTCTTCCACATGATCTAGTCTGTTGGTGATGCTTTCTATTAAATGTTTTATTTGGTTTATTGTTTCCTTCATTTCAAGGTTTTCTGTTTGTTTGTTTTTTTCAGAGTCTCTCTTTCTTGAAGTAATCTTTTGCTACCTATATTTGCTCTCTAATCTTTTTGTTGGATTAAACCATTTTTGCCTGTAATTGCTCTCTTATGTTATTCTGTACTTCACAGATCATTTTAATTATGTACGTTCTGAACTCCTTCTCTGACATTTCATCTACTGTGCTGTCTATGGATTCTATTATTGTAGCATTTGGTTTGTTTGGGGCATTTTCTTCCCTTGTTTTTTCATGTTGTTCATGCGTCTTCCTCTCTAGCAATGCCGACCTGAGGTATTACAGTTTCTACCCTGTAATCTTGTAGTGTCCCTGCAGGTTACCAATACCTCTCCTCTGGTGTAACCAGGCCTGCAGGGACCTTGGTGATGGTCTTCCTGGTCCTGGTAGTTGTCTCTAGACAGAAACAGGCCAGGACAGCCACGCACTGGTAGATGGAGGGCTGCGGCATGTGCACAGTGGGTCTCTTCCATGACTACAGAAGGGGTCAATCTCCTCTATCTCTTCCACACGTGGGGCCTGGGTTGGTCTGCCTATCTAAAATCTTTTTCTCACACTTCAGATGTTCAGGCTTCTTTGGGAGACAGCTCCTTTAGGTTATTTCCCGTCCCTGTGTGTGGGCCATTCTTTCCTGCTCATTTGCATGTGCATACAATTTCTTCTCTTTTCTATTCGCAGTGCTGGGATTCATGCATGCTAGGCAGATGCTGTATCTCAGCTATGTGCCTGGCCCTTTTGTGAAAATTTAATTTTCAGACAGGGTCTCACTAAGGTGCCCAGGTTGGCCTTAAACTTGTGATCCTCTCACTTCAGCCTCCAAAGTAGCTGGATTACTGGTGTGCATGGCTTGCCTATTACATACCTTTTTTGATGAAAACTGAATTATAAATGGTATAACACAGAAACTTTGTAAATGAGATTCCTTCCTTATCAGGATTTCTTATAGCTACTTATTATGGACTGAAGGTTTGTGTTCCCCCATCCCCATCCCTATGGTGAGACCCCACACTCCAGAGTGATGATATTTAGAGATGGAGACCTCTAAGGAGATTATTAAGATTGAATAGGAGCTGGGCACAGTGGCGCATGCCTGTAATCCCAGCACTTTGGGAGGCTGAGACAGGAGAATCGCAAGTGCAAAGCCAGCCTCAGCAATAGTGAAGCACTAAACAACTCAGTGAGATTCTGTCTCTACATAAAACACAAAATAGGGCTGGAGATATGGCTCAGTGGTCGAGTACCTCTGAGTTCAATCCCCAGTACCAAAAAAAAAAAAAAGATTAAATAGGTCAGTTGGACATCATGGTGCATGCCTGTAATCCCAGCGACTCTGAGGCTGAGGCAGGAGAATTGCAAATTTGAGGCCAGCCTCAGCAACACAATGAGACCCTAAGCAATTTAACAAGACCTTGTCTCAAAATAAAAAATAAGAAAGTCTGGGGATGAAGCTCAGTAGATCAATCCCTGGTACCAAACAGACAAAAAAAGATTAAATAGGTCCTAAGGATGGGGCCCTGATCCGATGGGATTAGTGTCCTTACGAGGAGAGACTCTTGTACTTAAATGTGAAGTACATTCCCAGTGTTGTGCACCCAGTCTCCAGAACTTTGTCATCTTACAAAACTGATACTGTGTCCCCATTAAACAATAACATTTAATTCCCACTTTCCCCCAGCTCCTGGAAATCACCATTCCACTTTCTATGAATTTGACTACTGTAGGTGATTTCTACTATAGTGGAATCACACAGTATTTGTCCTTCTGTGACTCATTTGTTTCACTTAGCATAAGTCAGTCACAAAAATATTCATACCTGTTGTAGCATGTGTCACAAGTTCCTTTATTTTTAAGGCTGAATAGTATTCCATTGCATGTATTGACCCCACTTGGCTTATCCATTTGTTTGATGCCTCCATCTCTTGGCTATTGTAAAAAATTCTGCAGTGAGCATGAATGTGTAGCTGCTGCCTTCAATTCCTTTGGATGTATACCCAGAAGTGGAATTGATGGCCCAGAGAACAATTCAACACTTATTTCCCTCCACCATTCTATTTCCATATAGCTAAACAAATTTTGTATCCCTACCACCTGTACACAAAGGATTCCAATGTCTCCACATCCTTGGAAACACTTGTTATTTTCCTTTCTTCGTTGTTGCTTTTCTCATGGGAGTCCTCCTAATGGACATGAGGTGATATCTCATTTTGTGTGTGTGTTTGTAGAACTGGGGAGTGATCCTAGGGGCACTTTACTACCGAGCTCCACCTCTAGCTCTTTTAGTTTTTGTCTTGAGACAGGGTCTCTCAAGTTGCTGAGGCTGACCTTGAACTCACCATCCCCCTGCCTCTGCCTCCTGAGTTGCTGGAATTACAAGTGTGTGCCACCAGCCTTGCTCATTGTGGTTTTGACTTGCATTTTCCCAGTGATTTGTGTGCTAATCAGCTTTACTTCACACTGTGACCAAAATGCCCAATGAAATCAACTCTGAGGGAGAAGAGTCTATTTTGGCTCATGGTTTTGGAGGTTTAGGCTATGATGGGCCAATTCCAATTCCAATGCTCAATTCCAATGAGGTAGAACACCATGATGGAAGGGCGTAGTAGAGGGCAGCTGGGAAGCATGGAGACACACTCTTCCAGGGCACGCCCCCAGTGACCCACCTTCTCCAGCCACACCTTTTAGTTACCACCCAGTTAGTCCATTCCAACTAGGATGCACTGAATTGGTCACAGTTCTTATAATCTAATCCTTTCACCTCTGAATATTCCTACATGAACATAGGAGGTTTTGGGGGACTCTAACAATTTTTGATGGGAAGCACCATTTCATATGCTTATTGACAATTATGTATTTTCTATTGAGAAATGTTCATTCGAGCTCTTTGTTTATCTTAAAATTGGATTATTTGTTTTTTTCATTGCTGAGTTGTAGAAGTTCCTTACATATTCTGAATATTAACCCTCTATCAGATATATCATTTACAAATCTTTTCTCCCATCCTGTAGGTTACTTTTTTTACTCTGTTTATTGTGCCTTTGGGGCATGAAGGTTTTTAATTTTGATGTAATCCCACTTATTTATGTTCCATTTATTTATTTATTTATTTTGGTACTGAGGATTCAACCCAGGGGCACTTAACCACTGAGCTACATCCTCAGCAATTTTTAAATATTTTATTTAGAGACAGAGTCTTGTGGAGTTTCTTAGGGCCTTGCTAATTTGCTGAGGTTGGCTTTGAACTCACAATCCTCCTGCCTCAGCCTCCCAAGTTACTGGGATTATAGGTGTGCACCTCTGTGTCAGGCTTATGTTTACTTTTGTTGCTGATGTTTTTGGTATCATATCTAGAAAATTCTTACCAAATACAATGTCATGAAACTTTCCCCCTATGTTTTCTTCTAAGAGTTTTATAGAGTTTGATCTTATATTTAGGTCTTTGATCCACTTTGGGTTACTTTTTGTATATGCTAAAAGGTTTTAATGGTTTCCCAACACCATTTGAAGAAATTGTCTTTTCCTTATTGTGCAATTTTAGTATCCCTGTCAAAAGTCATTGATTATGCACACAATAGTTTATTTCTGGATTCTTTATTCTGTTTCATTGGTTTATAACTTTGTCTTTGTTCTTGTAGTACACAGTCTTGATTATAGTTTGTAGTATGTTTTTATGTCAGGAAGCATAAGATTTCCAGCATGTCCTTTTTCACAATTATTTTGGTTATTTGGGATCCCTTCAGAATCCATATAAATTAGGATTGTTTAAAAAATGCTATTGCAATTTTAATAGCAATTACATTAAATCAATAGATTGCTTTGGATGGTATTGACATCTTAAAAATGACAATTTCATGAACAGGAGATGTCTTCCAATTCATGAACAGGTGATGTCTTTCTCTTGATGTATAATTGTTCTTAATTTTTTTCTGCAATATTTTTTAGTCTGCTTTCAGTGTGTAAATTTTTCACCTTCTTGGTTAAGTTTATTCCTAAGTATTATTCTTTTTAATGCTATTGTAAATGGAATTGTTTTCATAATTTGCTTTCCGAATTGTTCATTGTTATTGTATAGAAAAACAAGTGATTTTTGTTTGTTGATTTTGTATCCTTTAAATTTGCTAATTTTAAAATTAGTCCCAACAGGGTTTTGGGTGTGTGATTAGGGTTTTCTATGCGTAAGATCATGTCATCTGTCAACAGGGATGATTTTACTTCTTCCTTTCCAGTCTGGATCTTTTATTTCCTTTTCTTGCCTAATTGCTCTGAAGGACTTCTAGTTGATTAGAAGTGATCAACACAGGCATCTTTATCTTGTTCCTGATCTTAGAGGAAGAGTTTTCAGTCTTTCACCATCAAATATGATGTTAGTTGTGGGTTTTTAATAAATGGACTTTATTATGTTGAGGTGGTTTCCTTCTATTCCTACTTTGTTATTTATTTTTCTGTATTTTTTGACAAATTGTAATGTATTAAACTTACTGTCATCACTGTGTATATGATGTAT
This sequence comes from Xerus rutilus, assembly GCA_028644305.1. NCBI lineage: Eukaryota > Metazoa > Chordata > Mammalia > Rodentia > Sciuridae > Xerus > Xerus rutilus. The sequence continues at coordinate 24,536,935 of CM053414.1, read as the reverse complement.
TTTTTTCTTCTTTCAAGTTTTTCTCCTTGTCTTTCCATAGTTTAACTGTGATGAGTTCATGCGTGAATCTCTTTGAGTCTATTCTACTTCAAGTTCATTGAGCTTCTAGGATGTGTAGGTTAATGTTTTCCTTATATTTGGGAAATATTCAGCCATTTCTCCTTCAAATATTTTTTTCTACTCCTTTCTCTCTCTCTCTCTTCTTTCTGGGGCTCCCATTACTTGGTGGTATCCCACAGGTTTTTGAGGCTCCATTCATTTTCCTTCATTCTTTTTCTTTCTACTATTCAGATTGTATCACTTACTTTGAGTCATTCTCAAGTTCACTGATTCTTTATTCTGTCACCTCAAATATGTTTTTTAATTTCTCTAGTGAAATTTTCATTTTGCCTTTTTCAAACCCAGATTTTCTATTTTCTTCCTTTTTTAAAAAAACAGTTTTAAAAATATTTTTATTTTAAGTTTCAATTTAAGAAGCCATTGTCATTGTACTTCAGTTTTTTTTGTGGGTTTGGTGTGTGTGTTTCAGTGCTGGGGACTGGAATCAGGACCTTGCACATGTCAGGCAAGCATTCTACGATGAGCTACGTCCTCAGCCTATCACTGCAGTTTGATTCTTTCTTGGAACATATTTAGAATGGCTATTTTGAAGACTATGTGCTAAATCCAACATATGTATTCTGCAAGACAGAGTTGCCATTGACCACTTTGTTGCTCATGTATCGGTCATTCTTTGTTTCTTTGCCTGTCTTATAATTTTTTGTTGAGAACTAGACGTTTTTAGATACTGTAGCCACCCTGGAATTCTGTTCTTCCGCCACTTGCCCTGGGGGTGCTTAATGTTGGCCTTTGCTGGTTTGTTCCTTTGATTGGTGTTGTGTCTGGATGGTTCTGTGGATTCTGTTTCTTGCAGAGCATGTGGCAATGATGTCTCTGCTCAGTTATTTTTTATGCTTGTTTTTATTTTAAAATCTAATTCTAAGGGTGGTCTCTGGGTCAGTATTCCTTGGTAATTTGCCAGAAGTTGTGCTTAATATCTCGAGCCAGTAAGACTTCTCCCTTTTGCTCAATGACCTGTTTGTGTTTGGGAGGGTGCATTCAAAGTTCAGCCCATTCATAAATCTGACCCAGATTTTAACTTCTGTGTGTTAAGCTCATGATTGATAGCTCATCAGAGCCTTCTCCAGTATTTCCTGATACCAGCCCAGCCTTGCTCATTAGCCCACCAGACTATCAGACATAGTAGAATCTCATGGAGAACCACTATCTGTCTCATTTTCCGACCTCCCTGTTAGATTTATGGTGTATCTCTTGGTCTGCTTCTTTCCACAAACAGTATCAAGACCTCAGGCTAGCTGTGATATTTGCCTTCCTGACTGTATTCTCCTGAGATCACTATTGTTTTTGACAATACCCTGACATTTTAATTTTCTGCAATCTGCTCCAAATAGTCACCCCTTGCTGACCAATTTGGTAGAACTTCTACACCAAGAAACTGAGGAGAAGGAACATAGGAGTACACTGATTTTCTTTAGGAAATGCTTTTCAATATCTTACATGCTGTATTAGTTTTGTTGTTGCTGCTGTAACAAAATTTAGTGACTTAAAAATAACACAAACTTATTCTATACAGTTTTATAGGTTGAAAATCTGGAAGACGCCTCACTGAGCTAAAGTCAAGGTGTCAGCAGGGTTGCATTCCTTCTGGAGACCCCAGGGGAATATCCATTTCCTTTCCCTGTCCATATCATTCCTTAACTGGCAGCTGCCTTCCATATTCAGAGCCAGTTATGGCCAGCCAAATCTCTCTGTGGTCCACATTTAATAAACTCCTGTGATTACAGTGGGCTCACTAGATAATCCAGAATAATTTCTTTTTTTTTCTTTTGGTACAGGGGATTGAACTCAGGGACACTACTCCACTATTAAGCCACATCCCCAGCCCTATTTTGTGTTTTATGTAGAGACAGGGTCTCACTGAGTTGCTTAGTGCCTTGCTTTTGCTAAGGCTGGCTTTGAACTCGCGATTCTCCTGTCTCAGCCTCCCAAAGGGCTGGGATTACAGGCATGAGCCACTGTGCCCAGCTCAGAATAATTTCTTTAAGGTCAGCTGATCATTTGCAATCTTAATTTCCCCTTGCCATGTAGCCTGACATAGTCATACCTCCCACAGACACTTTTGTGGGGAGGGAGCATATGCTAGGGATTGAACCCAGGGTTGCTTTACTACATCCCCAACCCCTTTTTCTAATTTTGAGACAGGGTCTTGCTAAATTGCTGAGAGTCTTGCTGTGTTTCTGAGGCTGTCCTCACACTTGTAATCCTCCTGCTTCAGCCTCCCAGGTTGCTGGGATAACAGGCATGTGCCACCATACTCAGCAACACCCACTTTTGATAAGCTTCCAGTTTTGACATGATTATTTTTGACCATTGTGTGCAGTTTGTCATTGTTCTGTGGGAGGAGAGTTTCAGCTCCTTACCCCCTACATGACACATTCTTACAGTAGAAAATTATATAGTCATGAAAATGACTCCACTAGAAATACAAGCAATGACATAGCTGTCTCATAGGCATAACTCTGACTGAAAGAAGTCAAACCCAAAAGAATGGTTTTTACGTGATTCAAGTAGAAACACCTAGACCAGATATGAGGAGTGACGGCTTCCCTTGGGGGAAGAGGTCTATGATTAGAAGAGATCATCAGGGGTTTCTGTGTACTGATGCATTCTGATTTCATTTTTTACTTTTTATTTTGAAGTCATTCCGAACTTAAAGAAAATTCACAAAAATGGAATAAAGAAATCCTGTGTTCCTATCATCCCAATTCACCATTACCGACATTTGGTCACTTAAAAAAAATCATTCTGTCTGTCTAGATAAGGACTCCAGACCCAGGCAGTAGGGATAGTCTCCCTGTGGCAGTGACTCTCAGGTTCAGCATGAAATGGTGCTAGGGGAGCATCCTTCTTCTTCATGGCTGGTCCAGGAGGACCCGTTCTTCCCATAGTCATCCTCATGCCTGTAGTCTCCTGGGAGTTCTGGATGCTCTGGATTCCCCCTGGATTTCTCCATAGTCCTCCCTCCGTGCCTAGATCACCAGGCATCAGGGCAAATAAACAACAGGAAAGTGAGGGTTAGAACATTCTATGGAAAGAACCTGGGGCATGGGGATGACTGTCCTTGGGTTTTCTTCTTTTCTTTTCCCCCCATGCCACTGGCCACCCTTTCCCACTTCCCTTTTCTGCTTCCCTCCCTGCAGGATGTCACCTCCCCTCCTCCTTGTGTCAGCCAGCACCTTGTCTGGGGACTGTGAACAGGGGCTTCCCTGGGCCAAGCATGTTGCTCCCTCGACTTGGGCCTTCCCCATGGTGGTGTGAGTGACAGCCACCCATGTGCTTCCAACACCAAAGGGCTGCTGTGGGGATCGTCTGGAGCACAGCATGCAAGTCCTGGATCCTCAAACAACTTGGCCGGGCGAAGGTTTCTGATCCACGTATCACAGAGTTGGAGCCTGAGTCCCTCCAATCCAGCTCTCACTGCCAGTTGGGACTATGTGATTCTGTTTCTTGCAGAGCATGTGCTAATGATGTCTCCGCTCAGTTATTTTTTATTGTTGTTTTTACTTGAAAATCAGTTGGTGACAGAGCCCTGGAGCAGTCTGGATCTCTAGAAGTCACGGTTCCACCCCATTGGTCCTAACCTATAGGCTCCAAGGGGTCTGCCATTTTATGCAAAAATATAAAACCCACAGAATATATCAAAGGGCAAAAGAAGTAGATGAATGTGGGGTAGATGGAATATTTTCTTTTCTAAGGGGCCATCTTGGATGAAAGCTATCTCCGTTTTACGATGGGTCAGGCTCTGGGAAATCCGGCTGCAACATGCACCTGTCAGGACGAGGTCCTGGAGGCTGAATCATCTCCTGGCTCAGTCATTGCTCCTTAGATGATTTCCAGTAGCTCAACAGATTCAGAGACTGGCTGGCTCTTCACTAAATCAGTTTCCTTTTCCTCCTGGGCCCTCAGATCCGTGGCTTCCCATTCTTCCTTATAGGTAGATGAGGCTACGTGTTGGAATTCCAGCTAATGGGATGTGATCAGACCCCATGGACCCACCTTGTAGACCTGATCCAAAGAGCTTCCCTCACTCTGGGCTCTTTTCTATTTTTCTCTTTCATGTCTGGCTGCTGATGAGCATGTCCAGGTACCACAGAGCCGCAGAGGGGAGGACCCTCGTGCCCAGATCACCACTCGGAGAAGAGCCGCCCAGGAATCAGGAATAGCCTATTTGGACTTTCTGTAATGAGAAATAAACTTTATGTGTCTGAGTCATTGTGTGATTTGGGTTTATCTGTAGTTACATTTTTTTTTGTACCAGAGATTGAACTCAGGGGCACTTAACCATTGACCCAAATCTCCAGCCCTTTTTAGTTTTTATTTTGAGACAGGGTCTTGCTAAGTTGTTTAGGGTCTTGCTCAGTTGCTAAGGCTGGTCTCAAAATTGCAATCCTCCTGCCTCAGCCTCCAGAACTGTCGGGATTTCAGGCGTGCACAACCATGCCTGACTGTTAGTTAGAATATTTGACGTTACATTATCTAACACGTGCTGGCCAACCCAATTCTAATGCTTTCTTTTCTAAACTACAAAAAAAAAATACATATAAGTACTTATATCCTTTATGCGTTCAACAGTTTCCCCATGCCACATAAGCCAAAAAAAAATTTTTTTTTGGTACAAGGGATTGAACCCAGGGTTGCTTAACCACTGAACCATATTCCCAGCCCATTTATATTTTTACTTTTAAGACAAGGTCCTGCTAAGTTGCTTATGGCCTTGCTAAGTTGCTAAAGTTGGCTTTGAATTTAAGATCCTTTTGCATCAGCTTCCAGAGCCACTGGGATCACAGGCATGCGCCACTGTACCTTGCCAAGAATGTTTTCTTAATCCTCTGTCCATACCTCAGAAACACGATATGCTCCAGGGGTTTGTCCCTCAACGCCGCGCTGGAGTGACCATGCCTCTCATGAATCCACCCTCACAAGGAGCTCCCAAGGGATCTTTGGAACTGGAATTGGAGAGAGACTAGGGGGAGGGAGGGGTGGGACACAGCGAGTAGATACCATTCCTTTGCGCTTTCCTATGAAGGTCCAGTTTCTGAAAGGGGATGTGGAATCCAGGCACTCTTCTCTGAGGATGGGAGAGAAAACCAGTTTGTTGCATGCAGATGAGATGACACAGTAGAGAGGGGCAGGAAAGAGGTGAGGGCGTTGGGGTGATGCCCTTGAGGAGGAGAGTGGCTCTGGAGCAAGGAAGACGCATGTCTGTGGTTAATGCACTCACTGGTTGTGGGAGGGTGTGGTCTTCTGGCAACTTCTCTTTTCTCAGGGAGACAGGATTCAGGGTCACTGGTTGCCAGGGAGGACCATGGAGGGTGTGAAGTTTGAAAGCACACTGAGGTCAAGGAGGGCGGGCAGGGAATGAGTCAGCACGCGCAGTAGGGATCCGGGCAGCACACAGGCCACCAGAGGTTGGTGATCTTGAGTTGACAGTTGGCATGGCTGGGTCTTTTCTCTGCCATGTCCCGCTGCGTGGTATAGGTGCTGGACTGGAGGGGAGAGAGCAAGAGTAGGAGAGTTATCTGGGAAAAGAGCTGGGGGTGTGGCAAACCAATCCTGCAGGCCAGACCAGGAACATGGAGAAAAAAAGAATGTGAGGCGGAGCGAGGGATGGGGACCAGGGGCAGCAGCAGCCTGGGGGCGTCAAGGATTATTGGTGTCGGATGCTCCAGGCCATGAGCTGGACTGTAACTTGATGGTGCTTGGACAGGGGTGTTTGAAGCTGAGATTATTCCAGAGCAGTTGCTGGTAATGACTCCGGAGTGAGTGACGGAGGGAGGTCACGGAACAGAGACTGGTACCCAAGTCACCATGATGGTAACAGAGTCGCGTCAGAGAGAATGGCGAGGGCTGGATGCTGTCATTGTCAGTGAGGAGATGGCTGGTAAAGCCTGCTGACAGCATTTCCAAGAAGGGAGGAGAAAGGGGAAATGGACAATTTGGAAGCAGCCAGGAGGAGCAAGAAGGATCCTCTCCCATCCCAGGCCCCGTGCGATGCTGTGGTGGGGTGAACAGCCGCCCTAAGCAGGGACCTCAGGGGAGAACCAAGTTTAGAGCAAAAGATGAGTGAAAAGTTGAAGAAAACAAGAGGCACACATGGGGACGGCCACTCATTATGGAAGTGTCAGTAATAGTGAAAATCTGGAAACAACCTAAATGTTCACGGCATGAACAATGGATAGTTCCAACACAGGATCGGAGGCTGGGGGTGTAGCTCAGTGGTGGGGCACTTGCCCAGCATGCACAAGGCCCCAGGTTCCATCCTCTGCACAGCAAAAGCAAGCAAACAGACCAACTCAGCTAAAAAACAGGATTAACTGCTCACAACAGTGAAAAGAGAAAGTGCCAAAGCCATCAGTGAGGAAGAAAATCTTACTGGAGTGAAACAAGTTGTCAAAGGTGACATTTGGCATGCTACCACTTACATGAAATGTTAAGACCCACAAAACAGTGAAGTGTAGTCTATTTATAGGGCCACAAAAGCACAATGACACCCTTGGGGAGGATCCCCAGCAGCGACAGGGTGGTGTTTTGTGGTTGTCCATGGAAAGAGAGGGAGGGAAGAGGGGTTCAGTAGAGAAGCTTCTGTTGCTTCTAAAATACTTTATCTCTTCATGAAAAATAAAAAAGGGTGAAGAATGCAAACCAAAATAGAGGGAAATGTCAACTGCTATCAGATCTTGGGTGTGGGTCTTGGGATTTATTTTACTTTTTTGTATATTTGAAAGATTTCATTTAGAAATTTAAAGGATAAGAAAACCTGGGGAGAGGAAATTGCTAGAAAGGACAATGATCAGACCGGGTGAGGTGGCACAAACCTGTAATACCAGCGGCTCTGGAGGCTGAAGTAGAAGAATCTCAAGTTCAAGGCCAGCCTCAGCAATTTAGAGTGTCTGAGCAACTTAGGGAGACTCTGTCTCAAAATAAAAAATAAAAAGGGCTGGGGATGTGGCTCAATGGTTAATACCTCTGGGACCAATCCCTGGTACCCACCC
>CM053414.1:24499071-24529323 GCA_028644305.1 Xerus rutilus | reverse complement strand
ACAGTCAATGCAGTCCATTTCGACATTTTTGCTGTGTCTCCTCTTTCTCTCCCTGGGACACACGTGCTCATACACACAGCCAGGCACACACACACACACACACCTCTACATGCACACACACACATGCTACATAGATATGTGTATGTGTGTGCATTGAACAAAACACTCAGATGGACACATATGCATATTTGTATACCTGCACACCCACATCAGCACATACACCACACACACACGTTTTCCTCTGATCGCTTTGAAATTAAGGACATCATGACCTTCATCTCTAGATACTTCAATGCATATCTCTTAAGAATGGGACCTTTTGCTGGGTGCAGTGGTGCACACCTGTAATCCCAGCACTTAGGGAGGCTGAGACAGGAGAATCGCGAGTTCAAAGCCAGCCTCAGCAATGGCGAGGCGCTAAGCAACTCAGTGAGACCCTGTCTCTACATAAAACACAAAATGAGGCTGGGGATGTGGCTCAGTGGTTGAGTACCCCTGAGTTCAATCCCCAGTGCCAAAAAAAAAAAAAAGAATGGGACCTTTCTTCTGCAACCTGTAAAGTCTTTAATGCACCCCAGGAAATCAACAACCCTAATATTGCCCAACATCCAGTCTATATTCAACTTTCCCCAAATGTTCTCTCAAGGTCTTTTACAGCTGTTTTTCAAAACTAGAATTCCTGCTAGGCATGGTGATGCACACCTATAACCCCAGTGGCTCAGGAAACTGAGGCAGGAGGATCTCAAGTTCCAAGCCAGCCTCGACAACTCAGCAAGGCCCTTAACAACTTAGCAAGATCCTGTCTCTAAATAAAATATTAAAAAGGCTGGGGATGTGGCTCAGTGGTTAAGTGCCCCTGGGTTCAATCCCTGGTACCAAAATGAAAAAAACAAAAACAAAAGCTAGAATTCAACCCAGGTTCCCATACTGCATTTGGCTGCTATGTACCTTACACCTCTAGTGACTGACACTAAATGTCCTAGCCACTTAACGGTTTTCTTTTTTTTTTTTTTGGTACTGGGGATTGAACTCAGGGGCACTCGACCACTGAGCCACACTCCCAGCCCTATTTTGTGTTTTATGTAGAGACAGGGTCTCACTGAGTCACTTAGCACCTCGCCATTGCTGAGGCTGGCTTTGAACTCGCGATTCTCCTGTCTCAGCCTCCCTAAGTGTTGGGATTACAGACGTGCGCCATGCGCCACCGCGCCCGGCTTAATGGTTTTCCTAATGGCATTAACCTTTTGCTGACTCTGGGAAGTTGCCTTGCAGAGATCTAAAGGTCCCCTTGTCTGTGTTGCGTGATTGTTTCCTCATTGGGTTATTTATCTTCTTCAAGTTCCTGTATTTTTTTTTTACACTGGAAGTTAGTACTAACAGCATACTTTTTAAAAACTGAACATTAGTTCTAGTGGCTTGTTTTGATTTGGAGGGACACTTTATTGATAAACAAACAAACAAACAAAAACCTGGGCTGGGGCTCAGTGGCCTTGCATGCGTGAGGCACTGGGTTTAATCCTTAGCACCACATGAAAATAAATAAATTAAAAAAAAATAAAGATTAAAAAAAATCCCACATAACACACATTTACCACTGTAGCTGTCCAATGCGGTGACATGACAGATGCTCACACAGTCGGCAGCCATCACCACAATCCGTCCCCAGAACTTTGGATCTTGCAAAACTGAGACTCTGTCCCATTAGACACTGTCAATCACCTTCCCCGTTCCCACCACAGCCCCTAGCAACCACCATCCCATCTTCTGGATTTATGGATGTGATTACTCTGGGGACTTGATAGTTGTGGAATCAAACATCGTCCTTTTGTGACTAGGTGAGTGAAACACCCTTGGACAGGAGTCCTCCAAGGCAATGCTGTGCCTATTGTGTTGAGTCCTTTCAAGAGGCTCATGGGCCATCTGCCTGAGCCTGGCTGTCAGCCTCTCCCCTCTGGCCGCCCTGCTGGGTCAGCACTCTGCCCCAGCTCTCACTGCCATACACCCCTGACTACCACCACAGGGCCTTTGCACTTGCTGTTTTCTCCTTGGCAGGATCCACCCTGTTTTCTGGATCTCTCCTGGAATGTCACTCCCTCCTGAGGCCTTCCACGTCCATGCTGTGCACAGCTGCTTCCCCTGGTCTGCCTGTTCTTCCCTTTCCTATTGTCTCTGTGGCGTTCATCACAGGGACATGCCCTTGTCTGGCATAATTTGCCTGTTGTCTGTCTCAGAGGCAAATGCCATGAATGCAGGGACCTCTGCTCTCACCTCTGTGCCCCAGCTCTCAGCAGCTCACCCGCACATAGTAGGTGCTTGTATTAGCTTCCTTTTGCTGCTGTAACAAATCACCACAAAACCACACAAGCGTATAATGGTATGGTTCAGGAAGCTGACGTCTTAAATCTGTCTCATTGGACTAATCAAGGCGTGGCCAGGGCTGTGCTCTTCTGGAAGCTCTGGGGTACGCTCCAGTTCCCCAAGGTCCCCACTTGCCTGGGTCCATAGTCTTGCACTGTTTGGCCCCTGCCTGTCATCCTGTGTCCTCTTCTGACTCTGACCACTGCCCTACTCTTCCAATGACCCTGTGGTTACCCTGGATAACCTGAATGGCCCAGAACATCTCCCTATCCCTATTTTAAGATCTTCAACTTAACCTTATCCACAAAGTCCTTTTTAGCATGTAAGGTAACACATTCACAGGTTTTGGGTTTAGGATGTGGATATTTTTACAGGGCCATTGTTCTATCCAGGATTCAATGGCCATTTGTGAAATGAATGCATGAACGAGTATGGATGGGTCCCCTGGCACCTGGAATCCTGAGTCTTGAGGTTCAGGCCTGGCTCAGGCTCTGCGAGGCCGTGTCATTTTGGACAAGTCCCCTCTGGCTCCAAGCCTCAGTTTCTGAGCTCCCACCCTGTGCCTGGTCCTTGGAGGGCACTGGGGATGACAAGAAAGGAGATGCTAACCCTCTGAGCACTGGGAGGTTGGCTTCTGAGGCGCGTGAGGAGAAAGCCCGACACTGCGTGCTTAGGTCACTTGGGACAGTGGAACGCCCTGAGGGAGTGGGCTCACCAAGGAGGTGACATTTTCAGCAGCTCCTGACGCATGACTTGGAGCTTATGTGGTGGAGAAGTGGAAAGTGGAATTCACGGCCCGGTGGGCCGCAGATCTCTTTGAGGAACTGTGAGCAGCGTGGTGCTGTGATCCGCGGGGTGGGAGGCCATGGGGGCATGTCTGGAAAAGAGGCCTGGGTGGCCACTGTCAGGGGCCTGGGCTCTGCCCAGGTTCATGGGGAGCATAGCAGGGTTTTGAAGTGGGAGAGAGAGAGGTGTGCAGAGGCCACTCACTCTGGCCACTGCCGTGTGGGGAAGGGATGGAGGGGGCAGTGTCCAGGAATGAGGTGGAGGTGACCTCAGTGGAGACAGGGATCAGGGGGAGGTTGAGGAAGTAGAATCAGTGGTCATGGTGTCCGATGAGAAGGCGGCGGGTGAGGAAGGAGAACCGGCAAGATGGGGGCGTGTGTGGAAATTCCTCACAGACTCACAAGTGGCCCACAAACTCCAAGTGGCCCAGGTGGGGACTTAGTGAGAAGCTAGAGAAGGGGCAGAGAGACCAATCCCACCCTTCAAAGAGGGTGGCCGATGTGGGCCAAGTCCAAGATGGGCCTCAACTCCAGGAGATGCCTGTCACACCCTCACTCGATTTACAAACAGCCACTGAGGCACAGGGGTCTGTGGAGCCACCTCCCGTTTCCACCTGGGAAATCGGCCCTGGAGACCTCCAGGGACAAGAACACACGGCAAGCAGACCCTGGGGAGGAGGTGCTAGGAGGCCCAGCTCAAGGGGGATTTTGCAAGTCTCTTGAGACCCAGAGGTGGAACAGGATGGGGGTCCCCTCTGAGTGGTTCCCCGCCACAGAGTCTCCCTTTGGAGGAAGTAGGGACTTCTCCTTTCAAGATCTGAATGTCAGAGGCTCTGGGCTCACGGGTGACTAAGAGATGTCTGAGGCTGGTGGGTGGAGGAATGGCTTAAATACCAGGTCTTCCCATCCTCTGGTGACTGCAGACACCTGGGACGGTACACACGGCGCAGACCATGGCCAGCCTGCAGGCGCCTCTCCTGGTGATCCTCATCTTCCTTTCTGTGGCATTTCAGGCAACTGATGCAGGTGAGCCTGGGAAGCAGGAGGGCTCCCCACAGAGGCCAGGTCAGGGCTCTGGGCATCTTCCTCCTCTCCTGGAGAGAGCAGAAGAAAGCCTGCTGTTGGTTCTTCTGGCTTTGGGTTGGTTGCAGCACTTTCCTGGGCCTCAGTTTACACGACTATTGAATGGGTAGTCTTGAGGGCTTGGCATCTAGATCTGTCTCAGCTAGGTTGGGAGGTTGTGGTAGACAAGACCTAGGGATCCCCCATCCCTTGAACATAGGGCCCTGGGGGTGCAGATGCAGAGCCCCCGAGGGCCAGGCCTGAGTAGAAAAGGCAGAGCAGGGACAGCTTGGAAAGCGGGTCCTGCTTCCACCACCCTGGGTTCTCTGGCACCTGTCCTCAGTACAGGGTCCAGGCTTCCCTACACCCCACCATGGACTCTCCTGCTCTGGGTTGGGTGGAGGAAGGAAAGGGCGCTGGAGCAGGAGTCAGACAGCCACGACCCTCACTGCTCACAGGTGTGGAGTCTCCTTGGAGCTTCCTCAGCATGGAAGGCTCATGAAGTCGGGACCACCACCACTCCCTTGGTCAGAGCAAGGACCTGGGCCTCAGAGATGTTCAATGAGGTGGCCCAGGGGCCTGGCAACTCAGGGCAGGGTGGGACCCAAACCAGGGTGGTGACACTGTCCCCTGTCTGAGCCTTGCCCCTGACTCCCCCACAGTCTCATGTGTGACCTTGGACAAGGATTCCCCCTCTCTGGACCCCTAGCCTTACCAGGAGGCTGCAATAGAGCTGGAGGGACCTCTCACAGGCCACCCTGAACGCACGTGGGGGTCGGCTGTCTAGGGCAGGGCCCAGCATAGGTGAGGAGCTCCCAGTGAGCTCCTGCTGCTGGTCCGCAGGCCTCAACCTGAGCAGCAAATACCAGGTTCCTTCGGGTTCAGAGTTGCTGAGACCCAGCTGAGGCTCCTGTGTCGGCTCAGCTGTTCTGATCCCACCCTAGAGTGTAGGTACTGGGTCCTCAGTGACTTCTCAGCGGTTAGGGTTTTTGAAGGCCTAGAATCTTCTGGACACCACCCTTCCACATGAAAGCAGAATCTCTTCCCTGGAGGGGCCCTGGGTCTGAGTCTGGGGCCAAAGGTGACTTCTTTGTGCATCCTCTGGGCGTCCGTCTCCCAGGTCCCTATGGTGCCAACGTGGAAGACAGCATCTGCTGCCGGGAGTACATCCGCCTCCCGCTGCCCCAGCGTCTGGTGAAGAGTTTCTACTGGACCTCGGACTCCTGCCGCAGGCCTGGCGTTGTGTGAGTGGGGAGCTGGGGCCACAGGGTCTTGGAGGGGATAGCCCGAGGTGGCCCGGATGTAAGTGGGTGGTGCAGACTCGGGATGGAGGAATGCAGCTGAGCCTCTGGATGCCAGCTGGAAGAGTTGGCTGGAAGACATGGCTCACCCAGGCTGGCATGTTCCAAAAACAAAAATAATGTGATCATTCAACAAATATTATAGGACATTATACTACTCACGCCAGAGTCTGAGGAAGCACAGGGTGCTGTCCCGGCGTGGGCACAGCAGCGTGGGCAGTAGGCAGCTACAGGCTGGTAGCTCTGGAGAAGAGTACTGGGCACAGGTGGCCGGCCTAGAGCCGCTCCCACCAGAAGCATCCGGGTCCTGCCCAGCCTCTGGGAGCTGTTCAAGGACGCCCATTTTGATCAGAAGAACATTAAGAGCTAGCACTTGCTAAGAGCTTCCGGTGCCTGGCCTGGCCTGAGCATTGCCTGTGGCGACTCCTTCAGTCCTCACAGTGTTCATTCCAGAAGCTTCCATCATTCCCGTTTTCCAGATGCAGAGGCAGGCTCAGCAAAGGGAAGGCCCAGCTCAAGTGTGCCCAGGACTTCTGGGGTCTTGTGCTGGCCTTTCTCCTGAGAGTCCTGTCTGTGCTCTTGGCTGCCTTGACCATGGCCCTGCACCTGGCTGAGAGACCCCTCTTTCAGTGGTAGCCCTTTGACTGCTTCCAACTCCCAGGGTCTGTGGCTGCCATGGCACATGCTGTGGGTGGAGCTGGGCTGGGGAGCTCAGGACCCCCTTTGTGCTCCCTTACCATCTCCTTCTCATCTGCCTCCTCTCCACTGCAGACTCCATCTCTTAGGGGGGTCTGCAGGTGGGTGACAGAAAAGGCCAGAGCAGGAAGCCCTCTTACCATTCCCCGTCCCCGAGCCTCAGTTGCCTGTCAGTACAGGGAAAGGAATAAGCTGTGTTGATCAAATACACAGCGTGCTTGCCAAGTGCAACATCAACTCATTTATCCTGGAACCCACCTGGTGCAGTGGGCACCGCCCTCGCCTTTCCAGGGGTGAGGAGATGGCACAGAGGAGCTAAGTGGCCTCTTGAGCATCACAGGGCACACTGACAGCAAGCTGGAGGTGTAAAGCTCATTGCCTGGCATATAGTAGGTGCTCAGTGAAAGATGGCACATATATGATCCTTGGATTCTGAGCCAGAAGGGGCTCTAGAGAGAATGTGGCTTGACAAATGGGGAGATGGAGGCTCAGGGAGGGTCTGGGTCTTGCTCACGGAGCACAGTGGCTGGGAGGCTGCTCAGGGGCCCAGGTCAGCATTGTTGCCTTCTTTATTTTTCCTGTGTGCTGGTGGTCTGTGCAGTGGACAGACCAGGGGGTGAGGGGAACCAAGAGCTCCTGGGGCCGGATGACAGGGTCTTGAGAGGCAGGAGGGAATCCTGGAGTAGGGGTATGGTTCCCACCACCCACCTGCCCTGAGCCCACTCCTGCCAATACCTGCTAGAGGGCCAGCGCCTGGATGTTTGCTGCAGTGGGGAGGCCAGGAGCCGAAGCCCAGGCCAGAGCCCACCTCTCCTCCTTGTGCCTCAGGCCTCTCAGAGGGGCCAGGAGGCGATGCTTTTCAGACACTGAGTCTGGGCTCCAGCTTCATGGTCACGGTGCAGTCAGTTACTTTGTCTGTAGACCTCAGTTCCTGTTTTCTTTTTTACCTGGGATTGAACCCACGGGTGCTTAACCACTGAGCCACATCCCCAGCCCTTTTTATTTTTTGAGACAGGGTCTTGCTAAGTAGCTGAGGCTGACTTTGAATCTGTGAGCCTCCTGCCTCAGCCTTCCAAATCACTGGGATTATAGGGATGCACCACCATGCTTGGTGACTTCAGCTTCTTTAGCTCTCAAATGGGTTGAATAGTAGGGCCTCAAATGGGTTATTTTGGTTTTTTTTTCCTTGTTTGTTTGTTTGTTGGTACCAGGGATTGAACTCAGGGGTATTCGACCACTGAGCCACATCCCCACCCTATTTTGTGTTTTATGTAGAGACAGGGTCTCACTGAGTTGCTTAGCGCCTCGCCATTGCTGAGGCTGGCTTTGAACTCGCAATCCTCCTGTCTCAGCCTCCCAAAGTGCTGGGATTACAGGTGTGTGCCACCACGCCTGGCCCTCAATGGGTTATTGTAAGGATTAAGAAAATCAGTGTAAAAGATTTAGGCCAGCTCCTGGCATAACTACATAACACTTACTATGTGCTGCAGCACTTTAGTGGCTACTTTTAAAAAAATATTATTGTATTTTTATACCTTTATTTTATTCGTTTATATTTATCTGGTGCTGAGGATTGAACCCAGTGCCTCACGCACACTAGGCAAGGGCTCCACCACTGAGCTACAGCCCCAGCCCCTAGTGGATACCTTGTGGAGTACTTCAGTTTGCATTAACTCATCAAATCTTCATCAAGTTTACACTATGATTATCATCCCCATTTTATACATGTGGAAACTGGACTCAGAAAAGTTAAGTGACTTGGTAACAAGTGGCCAGGCTAGAGTTGAACTCAGGCTGGCTCTGAAGTCCGCTACCCAATATTCTCTTCCCCAAAGCAAAGACAGAGGTATCCTGCAACTCGGGGAGATTCTGGAGCATGGCCTAAGCTGGCACTCAAGGCTGGGACTGAGGAGCTGAGGATCCTCAAAGTCCTTGCTGCTCACCTCCTCTTCTTCCCCTTGAGAAATGTGGTTTGCATACAGTAGGTGGGTCATAAATCTAAGGTCCCTGGGGTGTGTGCTGGGTGCTAATGCTGCCACACATCTCCCTGGCATCTCCTCCCTCCAGCTTGCAAACCATCAGGGACCGGGAGATCTGTGCCAACCCCAGACTGCCCTGGGTGAAGAAGATTCTTCAGAAGCTACAAGCATGAGAAGGTGACCATGGCCTTGGCTTCTCCAGGAAGGCTCAGTGAGCCCTACCTCTCCACCATTATAGCAGCTGACAAACAGAAGCCTGTGACAGAGACTCTGCAGTCCCTGAGCTCCAACCCTGCAGCTGTCCCCTCAGCCAGGCCTCCCTGTCCCTCCCCCTCCCCTGTGGCAATCTCTGCCCTGGCTCCCCACGGCTTCCTGGCTCCTGGGGCTGCTCCCAGCCTCCAGGTCTGCTGCCCTCTGGCTCCAGCCTCTTCTGCTCCCTTCCTGCTCACTGTCTCCCACCCAGGCCCTCACTTCTACCCCGGGCATGTCCGGCTGCACCAGCCAGCCCTCTAAGGCCTGGCTCATCTTGGCAGGCAATGACCAAGCTTCATTTTGTGACTTCCCTGGTCCTCAACAGACTCAACCTCCGTCTGCTCAGAATTTTGGTATCTGGGGGCTGCTTGCTGTCCAGCCCTGCTGGTTAGACCAAGGTCTCCATCTGCGTTACTCTTGTCTCCTGGCCTCCAGGGCCTGGGCCTGAGTCCGAGAGTAGCAAGGGGTCACAGACTGAATCAATAAAAGTAACGTCCCTCCATCTCTTAACCCCCCAAAAGGGACGTTACCCGTTAATGCAGACTCAGGTCACTAGAAAGGGGCCAGCTGTGTCAATTGTGAATTCCCAAATTTGTCCAGAGTCACCTTTCCCCCCACCATTTTAACTACATACTGGGTCTTTTAAAAAAATTCTTATTTAAATTTTTTTTTTTTTTTTGGCTCTGGGGATTGAACTAGGCAAGTGCTCTGCTGCTGCTGCGCTGCGTGCCCAGCTATCTTGGGGCTTCTTGCTCTTCCTCTTCCCTCAGACTGTTCATGGTCCTCCAACATCCTGCGCTCAGGTCTAACCTCCTCAGAGTCCACTCCACGCTGCCTCCCCACCTCCTTCCCTAAATAGCTGAGAACTGAATTCATGCTATAGTGTCAATGACTACCTGAGTTGGTATTATAAGCTCCAGTTATATTTATATATGAAAAGAATGTAACTACGTAAGAGGGAATGTGAAATGAAAGAATGGGAGAAGTTTAGGAATTGTGTGGGAGGGGACAAGGTGGAACCGTCCTGGCCCGTGAGGTGGCTGGCGTGGTGGGGCAGCTGTGTGTGGGGGTACAGTGAAGTAAAGGAGTCTTGTTCGCAGGTGGTTGGGCCCAGGCAAAGAACTGGGATTTGGGACTTCCCTGTGCTTCCCTGGGGCCAGCAGCGTCCCAGGTGGCAGGAGTCCTTTCTGAGGGACTCAGTGGGTGATTGGAACTGTGTGACCCCTGAGGAGACGAGTGCCCTCTCTAAGCCTCACTTGAGGGGTGAGGATGCGAAGACCAGCCTCCGGGGCTGTGAGGGCTCAGTGTCCACGAGCAGGGGGGAACACTGCCAGCCGTGCCCTGGGGCCTCCGTCCCTCCAGGAGCCCCGGGTTGTCTGCCTGCCACAGGCCCTGCAAGTGCTCACCTGCCTGCTGCCTGCCTCGCGTGCCCTGGGGTCCCCCCTCGCGTGCCCTGGCTGTCCCACCCTTGCCGCCAGACCTTCTGGAAAATAAATCCTCCTCAATAGTGTTTGCTGTGGTTTCTTCATGGCATTTGCTGTTCCTGCAATATGGAGCACCGTGTCCCCCTCTCTTCTGCTGGGGAAGCCTTGACATTGATATATGAGAGGACCTACCCAAGGTCCCCCAGAGAGCGGATACAGGGCTGGGAGGCAGCCTCGCAGGTGCCCACAGGGAAGCCCAGACATTCCCTAGAGCCCCAGCCACCAGGCCCAGCCCACACTGGGACCCTCTGTCAGGAGGATTTGAAGAGACCATTTATTTAGTCCCCAAGTCGAGAGCCTGAAGCAGCAGTCATTCAACTACCCAGCCTGAGCCTTCCTGACCACAAGGGATGCTGTCGGAGCCAGCTGTGTGTCCAGGAGGAGGGGGAAGCGGGGTCCAGGGCTCACAGGGTGCTGGACTCCTCGGGGATCCTCAGCTCTCCATGTGCCTGGCTCCCTTCCCTGGAGTTCTGGACACAACTCATTCATTCTGCTGAGACAACAAAGAAGGCCTTTGGCCCTGGGATGCCTTGGTTATTTCCTGAGCATAAGCAAGGGTTCCATGGACGTCTTGTCACAAGTGCCCTTTGTCCCCCTCCTTATCTGCCTCTCGCCAGGCAATTTCCAGGGCAGCAGCTCCAGACACCAGAGTACTTGCCAGAAAAAAGCATCTGGAAGGGCATATAATGTGGATTCCACAGACGTAGGAACGCTCTTTGGCCAGGCAGCTGGAGCAAGGTGCTGTGTCCCTCTGAGTCTTAGTGCCTCTCTGTGAACAGAGAAGTCTATGTCAGTGCATGTGACTATCAGAATCCAAAGAGATAGGAAGGCAAAGAGCCCAGGAACAGAGTAGACAGAGGACTTGTATAGATCTTTCTCCAAAGAAGATACTCAAAAGGCTAAAAAGCACATGAGCCAGGTGCATACCTGTAACCCCAGCAGCTCGGGAGGCTGAGGCAGGAGGATCGCGAGTTAAAAGCCAGCCTCAGCAATTTAGCAAGGCACTTAGTAACTCAGCAAGACTCTGTCTCTAAATAAAATATATAAAATATAAAAAGGGCTGGGGATGTGGCTCAGTGGTTAAGTACCCCTGGGTTCAATCCTCAGTACCAAAACAAAACAACAAAAAGCCAGGCATGGTGGTGCATGTCTGTAATCCCAGTGGCTTGGGAGGCTGAGGCAGGAAGATCTCGAGTTCAAAGCCAACCTCAGCAACAGTGAGGCACTAAGCAATTCAGTGAGACCCTGTTTCTAAATCAAATACAAAATAGGGTTGGGAGTGTGGCTCAGTGGTCGAGTGCTCCTGGTTCAATCCTTCAGGGTACCAAGAAAACAAAAACAACAAGAAAAACACAGGAAAGATACTCAATGCCACCAATCACTGAGGAAATGCAAATCAAAACCACAGTGAGGTACCACTGCACGCCCATCAGGATGGCTACTATCAAACCAACCAGCAAAAAAGCTACTGGGGCGGCTGAGGCAGGAGGGTTCCATGTTTGAGACCAGCCTCTCAAAATCACAAAGGGTTAGGAATGTAGCTCAGGAATCAAGGACTTGCCTAGCACGCCTGAGGTCCTAGGCAAACCCCAGCACTATAAAAACAGACAAAAGACCCAGACAGTAACAAGTGTTGGTGAAAGCGTTGAGAAATTGGCACTCTTTTATGCTGGTGATGGGAAATAGAAAATGTTGCTGCTGCAGTTCTTTCAAAGAATTAAATAGAATTATATGATCCAGTAATTGCACTTCTGAGTACGTCTACAAAAAAAATTGAAAGTAGAGTGTCAAAAAAATATGTGAACATTCATGTTCATTTGCAGCATCCTTTGGAACAGCCCAAAAGTGTGAACGGCCAAGTGTCCATCAATACACGAGATGATACACAAGGGATGTATCCATACAATGGAATACTACTCTGCCCAGAAGGAAGGAAATCTGACATGTGACACCTGAATGGACCTGGAGAACAGTATGTTAAGTCAAATAAGCCAGTTACAAAAGGACACTCGTCGTTTCTTCTTGAAGGGGGTTCTTAGAGTAGTCAAGATCTCGGAGGCAGGAGGTAGAACGGTGGCAACCTGGGACAGCGGTGAGTGGGGGGACGTGAGGGTGGGGAGTCATTGTTTAATGGGTTAGAGTTTCAGTTTGTGAAAGTGAAAACCTTCTGGAGAGAGATGGCATGTAGTGCAACAGCGTGAAGGCCCTCGCTGCCACCAAACGGCACACTTCCTGAGCCGGGCGCGGTGGCGCACGCCTGTAATCCAGCACTTAGGGAGGCTGAGACAGGAGGATCGCGAGTTCAGCCAGCCTCAGCAACGGCGAGGCGCTAAGCAACTCAGTGAGACCCTGTCTCTACATAAAACACAAAATAGGGCTGGGGATGTGGCTCAGTGGTCGAGTGCCCCTGAGTTTAATCCCCGGTACCAAAACAAAAACAAAAACACGGCACACTTCCAATGGTGGGTGGTACCTCTTATGTGTATTTTGCCCCTCTTCCCACCCCCTGGAGATGGCAAGCACGGCACCATCCCTTCTTTCTCCCTGGGCCCTGCAGGAGCACCCCAGGCTCCCCACCCTCCTCTCACAGTCTGCTTTGGGGGTTAGGGACCCCCTCGTGCGTCACAGTCATAGCACCAGCTCTCTGGGGCACCCAGAGTCCCAACCATCTACAGCCTGGCAGTGTGTGGGGCAGGGACACCTCCAGAGGAAACCCCCTGCGGCAACCTGGGGACGCCCACTTTTCCCCAATTGTCACTCTAGTGACCCCTCAGCTCGAAGCCTTCCCAGTCTCCTCCTCTCAGCGTCAAAACCCTCCACGGCCTGGTGCAGCCACGGCTCCCCCACAAGTCGGTTCTAAGAGCCAGTGGCGTCCCACGACTCCCAGCCCCGAACGAGTCCACCTTGGTTAGGGTTTTCCCTCTGTCAGGAAGGGTCTGTCAAGATCCTGCCTGTGCGTATCGCACTCCAGGCCCCAGGTTGCTTGCAAATCACAAGGGAAGTCATCTTCCTCCCGTGAGAAACCCAACACGCTCCCATCCATCGATCAACCCCACTGCGCCAAATAGCGGAGCAGCCTGCTCTCTGGCGCCCCCTATCGGCGCCACGCGGAGTGCACAGAATTACTCCGGATGGATTGCTGGCGAGATCACTGTCACCTGAGCCTAATCAAGCCTGTAGATCTAACTTCTAGTTTACAGGAAATACATAGGATAAAGGAACAGATTAGATGACTCACAGGAAATAACCAGATAAATTAAGAATGAGAACATTATTTTAAAAAATGGTCTTGACTCTTCAAAAGGTCAGTGCCTGTAATCCCAGTGGCTCTGGAGGCTGAGGCAGGAAGATGGCAAGTTCAAAGTCAGCCTCAGCCATTTAGGGAGGCCCTAAGCAATTTAGTGAGACCCTGTTTCAAAATAAAATATAGAAAGGGCTGAGGAAGTTGCTCAGTGGTTAAACACCCCTGGGTTCAATCCCCAGTACCAAAAGAACAACAATGTCATCAAAAAATGTGCAGGTGATCTAAAAAGAAATACCCATATGTAACACATAAGCCTCAACTGGATCCTCATTCAAAAAGTAAAAGCCTCATTCAAAAAGAAGGACTAAAGGGAGGAAAGGAACAGGAAGGAGGGAGAGAGGAGAAGGTATAAAATACACTTTTGTGCTGTCATAGTGGCACACATCTGTAATCCCAGCAGCATGGGAGCCCTGGGACAGGAGGACTGCAAACTCGAGGCCAGTCTTAGCCACTTAGCAAGATCTTGTCTCAAAATTAAAAATAAATACATAAATAGATAGATAGATAAGACAGTGGTAAAGCATCCCAGATTCAATCTCCAATTTAAAAAAGAAGAAGAAAAGAATAAAACCCTAAAACCACTTTAGGGATAATTGGAGAAACTGGAATTTGAACTCCAGAGCCAGACGGCTGGGGCAAACCCAGGTTCCTTCACTTCCTAACTGATATTGTCATATTGGAGTTCTTTTTGTTTTGTTTTATTTTTATGGTGCCGGGGATTGAACCCACGGCCTTGTGCATGCGAGGCAAGCACTCTACCAACTGAGCTGTACCCCCAGCCCAGGAGTTATTGTTCATGTGACGTGGGATGATAGTATCATGCAGTGCTTTTGATCTAGGAGAAGCATGCTGAGGTATTTAGGGGCATAGTGTTGAGCAGTCATAATTTACTTTGTAATTATTTAGCTGAGAGAGATGAAGCAGATATGGAAGAAACTCACCATTGAATCTTGGTGGTGGAAATACGAATGTCCTTTGTATTATACCTTCCTGTGTATTGTTTGAAATTTTCCAAACCAGAATGTTAATGGAATAAAACTTCCCTCTACTCAGCTTTGGATTGAAACGTCCCCTCTCTTTCTCCCTCCGTTCTTCTCCTGCCCCAGGCCCACAGCCTTAGCGCTCCCAGAAGCCTTCTTTCTCCCACTGGGCTGAGCTCCTTGGGGGCAAGGACTTCAGCATTTTCCCCTCTGGGTCTCCTCCCACCACGGCCCCCAGCATCAGGGCTTAATAGCAGACACTAACAGCTCTTGCACATCGGGCGCCGCCAGCGTTTGTAGTTTTATTTACTCCTCCAGTGACTTGATGAAGTGGTCATTTTACTGACGGGAAAGCTGAGGCAGAGAGAGTAACTTGCCCGAAGCCATACCCCCATGTGTAGTAAAGTGATGTTTGGCGACAGGTCTGGCTGACCCCAAGGCCTGGTTGCTGTGTCAGTGTTGAATCTAAACTCCAGGATGGGGTGAACTCCATGATGGGGTGGGGTGAACATTCCCATCTTATAGGGAAGAAACTGGGCCACGAGAGGGAAAAGAATGTCCCTGAGGCCCAGTGAGGAAAAGCAGGGCTGTTTTGTGTCTTGGCACCTTAAGGACCTAAACACACTTACCCCTCACAGTGGGGGTGGAGGCAGGTGGGCAGCCTGGGGGTCTTGAGCCCTGAGTCCAGAGCCAGACGGCTGGGACAAACCCAGGTTCCTTCCCTTCCTAGCTGATGGTCTTTGGGAAGTTTCTTACCTTCTGCACGTGCCTCAGTTTCCCCTTCCACAAAATGGACTGAGAGTGGTATTTTTGCTTATACTCTGGGTTTGTTGGGATGATCACATAAAAACAGTTAAAAAGGTTTTTGCTTGTTTTCTGGTGCTGGCCGCAAACTTAGGGTCTCTTGCATGCTAGGCAAGTGCTCTACCACTGAGCTACACCCCAGTCCCAAGGAAAGCTCTTAAAATAGTGCCTGGTGGTGCACGCCTGTCTGTAATCCCAGCGGCTGAGGAGGCTGAGACAGGAAGATTGCAAGTTCAAAGCCAGCCTCAGCAAACACGAGGCACTAAGCAACTCAGTGAGACCCTGTCTCTAAATAAAAAATACAACAAAAAAAATAGGGCTGGGGATGTGGCTCAGTGGTTGAGTGCCCCTGAGTTCAATCCCCGGTACCAAAAAAACAAAAAAAATAGTGCCTGGCTTAGAGCACGTGTGTGTGTGCAACGCCACGTCCACTTTACAGAGGAGGAAATGTGTGAGTGAGGCAGGGAGGTGCTGTCCCACATCACACAGAAGTAGTGGCAGGGCCTTAGCGGCTAATCCCACAGCCCTCACTCTCTGAATATTCTTGTCTCCCCAGTGCTGGGGATCAAATCAAGGGCCCTGCAGGGCCTCACACGTGCTGGCAAGCACTCTATCTCTAGGCTACACCCCCAGCCTGCTCTATATTCCCCTGGAGCCTAGTCTGAGGCCAGAGGAGCAAGGGCCTCTGTTCCCAAATCCTGGTCCTTCATGAAGTCGGGGCTTCCCAGGACACCTCCCCCATCTCTTTCCTCCCTCCCTTCCTTCCTCCTTCCTCACCTCCTCTCTCTTTCTGCGTTCTCCTCCTTTTTCCCTTTTCTCTCTATTTTTCCCCTCCTCATCGTCTCCCCCTCTCACGTGGCAGAGCACGGTCTCCCGAGGTTCTCCCTCACTGGGCTCAGTTTCTCCAGCTGTAAGATGAGGTGTCGGATGGTGCAAATGTGAAGTTGCCAAGTTTCTTATCTGTAAGGCCTGAGGTAGGTTCTCTGGGAGCCAGTGGACATTGACCTTGCCGGGGAACTCTCTCAGTTAAGGAGTGTCCAGCCTCTCGGGTCCACACCCCAGGCAGTCCATCTGTGCCTGAGTGGGGGTGACTGAGGACAGAGAGGGTCTCCTTGGCCATGGAGTTGTGGTCACTCTGCTCATCCCAATCTGTACCAGCTGGCTTCCCAGCTGGGGACACTGGCTCGTAGACAAACTGCTTTTCCCTCTGGCTGTTAGCCCAGTCTGCTGTGGGCCTGAGGCTGGGCCAGTCTCCTACTGAACAGTTCTGACTTCTGGGGGTTGTTGTCCCTGACAGGGAAGGCTGCACTGGGGCAGGCCTCAACCATGTGCCTGCTGGTCCTGCCGGTTTCTTGGAGGGCACACCTGGAAGTCCCAGAGCCAGGAAGTCCAGCCTCCAGTGGAGGAGCCAGTCTTCTTCCTTGTAGGACCAAGAATAGAAGTCCCGGGGCTGGGGTGGTGGCTCAGTGGTAGGGTGCTTGCCTAGCATGCGTGAGGCCCTGGGTTAGATTCTCAGCACCACATATAAATAAATGAATAAAATAAAGGTATTGTGTCCATCTACAACTAAAAAATAAATAAAAATAAAAATAAAGAAGTCCCAAAGGAAGCCAGGCTTCTCCAGGGCTCTGCTAGAGAACTAAGGAGGAGCCATGCAGTTACCTGGCTGGGTTGGCAGTGCGTTCCCAGGGACTGTCAGGGGCCACAGCAGGAGATGGGAGTGGATGCAAAGCAAGAAAGAAGGCTGAGGACCTGGAGGCAGGGAGGCCAGGGTTCTCTTCTATGTCCCAGGCTGCTGGGCGCCTGCTAGTCTCATCTCCATGGCAGCAGGGGGTGGCTTCTCCACCCTGATATTCTGCATGACCTGGATGTTTCTGCCACTTCTCTGGACCTCGGTCTCCTTATCTGTCCATGTGTAGTGGGCCTGAGTCCTTCTATCAGTACACACTGCATGGAGCGCCTACTGTTGGCCCGTCTCTGTGCTGGGCTCAGGAGATGGGCAGATGCACAAGGTGGCCAGAGCTCACAGTTTGAGGTTGGGGGCCCATCACCGTGGGAGAGAGACTTCCCAGACCTACAGGGAGCATGTGAGGCCCAGATGCGCGGAGGCTGTTCTGCTGTCCTCTTGCTTATCTAGTGTCCCCCGTGCCACATCCCGGGGGAGGTGGCCTGTGCGCCCGGGAAGAGACACGCCCTTTGAGCCCTGGCGGCCTAGCGCAGGCCCTGGGTGGCTAGGCCAGCGCACGGCCGGGACCCCCGCCGCCCCTGGCTGCTGGTTCCCTGGCAACCTCCGCGGAATCCAGCGCCGCTCCTTCCTCTCCCCTCCCCGCCGCCCGCGGGGGTGGAGGCGGAGGCAGCCGAGCCCATTATAAAAAGCGACAGAGCTCGGGCGGCGTAGGGACAGCACTGAGCTCCTGAGCTCCGACGCGAGGACCCCGCCGCCTGCCCGGCCCGAGCCCAGACCCTCGCCGGCCTCCGCCATGGCTCCGACCCCGCTCGCCTGGCTGCTTCGCTTGGCCACCCTCTGCCATCTGACCATCCTGCTGGCGGGTGAGTGGGGCCTGGCCTGGCCAGGTGGCAGGGAAGCCAGCCCCTCTTTGGCGCCAGGGCTTGACCTCAGGACCCCTAGCCCCTGCCTGGGGAGGACCAAGGGATGCGCGGGAGGGGGCTGGGCTCCCCTCTGGCCCAGGGTACAGGCTGCTTCTCCCTGGGGGAGATTTGCACACTCCAGCGACTGTCCCTGCCTGGCCCTGTGGACAAGGTGGCTGCTCGCGAGGGTGTGGGTGGCACAAGGGTTCCAGGTGTGGGAATGCCAGGAGGGTGGGAGCTGGGAGAAGCCTGAGGAGGCCCCTGTGGTGCAGGGTGGGAGGCCCTGGCTGGCAGTGGACTAGGTTTTCCCACTTAGGTTTAAAGTGTAACCTGCAGTCTTGGCCGGGGGCCAGGGTATAGTTAGGGCTTTCTCCTGCCCGATGTCAAGGCCCCCAGGAGTAAGGGAACCAGGGCCAGTGAAGGTCAAGGTCACTGCAGCTGCCATGGGCTTGTTGCTCTCGTGGTCTGTAGCAGCCCCAGTCCTTCTGCCTGGGTCTTCTCCATCCAGCTGTCTTCCTCCTCCAAGCACAGCTTAAATGGTGCTCTGGCCTCCAGTCCCTTGCTCTCTGGAGCCCAGGACCTGGTAGGACAAAGTGTAGCCCTCCCACCGGACAGAAGTCAGACAGAGGCCCAAAGAGGTTTGGAAACTGGCCTGAAGATGGGACAGGGGAGGGCAAGAACTTTGGGACTTAATGCAGGAGACACGCACTCTCCACCTCTGTGGGCCACTGGCCTCCCCTGTCCTCAGGTAGGTCCCTGGCCATCTGGCACATGAATGCTCAGAAAAGACAAGACTCTGCCTTAGGAAGAATGAGAGAGAATGCGAGAATGGGAACCAGTGGCCTGGGTCCAGGATATCTCCATGGAGCAAACCCACAGTGGGACCAGGGACAGGCAGGTGTGTGGGTGGGTAGGTGGGGGTGGTGGCAGCCTATGGCTGCTGGCTTCCTGCTGTCTAAGCTGGGCCTGGAAGTCTGAGACGTTTGGGGACATTGAGCACTGAAAGGTAAGGAGTCAGGAAGAATTTCCTTTGCTATCACCTTGCTGTGTGTCCCTAAGCAGGGTCTTGTCTTCTCTGGTCTCATCCACTGCACCTTTAAAAATAGCTATTGCTTCCCTGGTAACGAGGCTGCAGTATCTAGGAGGATATTTTGGAGAGGGAGGAGAATTACCTTTACTAAACTAATGTGGGTAATTCTATGCTAGGAAAGAATGCTGGAGAGAACTCGAAGGGCTCTTGAGGCTTGAAGACCAGCCGATTCTTGCCCTAGTCTTGGTCATTGCTGTTGCTGGGCATCCTTTCAGCCTTTCTGAGCCTCTTTCTCCTATAAAACTGAGCATTCAACTCAGCCCACCCTGGAGGTCTCCTCCGCAGGGGACTGGAGAATTCATGGTCGCTGCCTGGCTGGTGCAGGGCAGCTACGTCAATTCCCAAATGTGGGTTTGCAGGGCTGTCAGGCGGGGAGCTTCTGCGCTTTATATAACCAACCTGCAGATGCAAGTCGGAGCAGAGAATTTTTCTCAGCAAGCACTGACGCATTCACTCCCACTCAAGTCCCAACAAGAAAGAGGGAAAAAAATCTGTTTTAAGCAGCTATAGTCCCCACCCCTTAGCGGTGGAGGGGAGGGGGTGGGCAGGGGAGGAGAAATTCAGAGTGTCAGATCCAGGTCGCTGTCAAACTTAAATGAAAATTCCTCTAGTTCTCTGCTGGGTAAGGTTTTCATATGCCGTGAAGCGCTTCCTTTGGCGTGCCTACCGCCTACCGTTTGTTGAACAAAAATGGATTGGGCGTGGATTAGGTGCAAGCCCGGTTCTAGATGCTGGGGCCACATCAGCGAATGAAAGGGTCAAAGATCCCACCCCAGTGTGACGAAATTTAACTGGAATAGACAGACAATAGCAAAATAAAAGCTTAAAAAATTTAAAAGGTAAAATAAACAAATAAAAAACACCATGATTAAAAAAACTAGAGGAGAGGAAATATTAACATATTAAATAGGGTCACCGTGCTTAATAGGGAGATCTTTTGCAGTCTTGAGGAAGACGGGGCAGTGAGCCATGGGTGCAGTGGTCCAGGGCAGTGTCCTTCATGGGTGATTTTGCACCCGAGGCGGGGGGACATTTGGTAATTTCTGGAGACTTTTTTTCTTTGTTTTTCTTTTTTGACATTGGGGATTGAACCCAGGGGAGCTCACCTGCTGAGCCACATCTCTAGACCTCTTTATTTATTTATTTTATTTTGAGACAGGGTCTCACTAAGTTGGTGAGGCTGGCTTCAAACTTTTGATCCTCCTGCTTCAGCCTCCCAAGTCTCTGGGATCACAGGTGCTCATGGCTCTGCCCAACTTGGAGACATTTTTTGGTTGTTGCAAAGGTCCCAGTGTTTGTGGTTCTGGATGCTACTAACATTTAGTGGGCAGAAGCCAGGGGTGCTGCTGACGTCCTGAGCTCACCAGATAGCCCTACTCAACAAATAATTATCTTCCCCCAAATGTCAATAGTGTTGCTGAATGGCAGAAAGCTTCAGACATTTAAAAAATTGTTCATTCTCAGCTGAGACAGGAGGATCACGAGTTCAAAGCCAGCCTCAGCAACAGCGAGGCGCTAAGCAACTCAGTGAGACCCTGTCTCTACATAAAACACAAAATAGGGCTGGGGATGTGACTCAGTAGTCGAGTGCCCCTGAGTTCAATCTCCAGTACCAAAAAAAAAAATTGTTCATTCTCACAATCTGCCTGTGAAGCTGGCATTGACACGCCCATTTTATAGGGAAGAAAACTGAGGCTCTTAGAGACCGAGGACACACAGCTGAGCAAGGGCTCAAGCCCTGTCTTTAGCACCTTGCCCAGGGACCCACACCATGCCTGCCTTGTAGGCCTCTTCGCAGGCCTGGAGGGCCAGCCTAAAGGATGCTTCCTCCAAGGAGCCTCCCTGATCACTTGCAGTTGGAAGTGGTCTCTCCTTCATATCAACCCCAGTATGTTTGTGGTATGTTCTGGAACATGGTGTTTCTACCAGGTGTCTGTGGCAACCTAGAATACTGGGACAACTGGGGGCTGGGTGGAAAACCAGCTCTGTCGCTGAGCAGCTGTGTGGCCTTGGGCAAGTGGTTTACCTTCTGATTCTCAGCTTCTGCATGTGGAAAATGGGAGTCACGATATCCCTTTGCAGGGATGTTAGGAATTAATGAGAGCAAATATGTATGTGCTGCACCCTGGGTCTGTCGCACAGCGTGCTCAACAACAACAGTACAACAGTTTGTTTCCATATGTGTGTTTTGCCTCTCAGGCGGGGGACCTTCTGAGGGCAGAGGCAGTCCTCCTTTACCCCCCGTGTCTCCTAGCACCCAGCACAGGGTCTGGTGAGGGGAAGGAACTAACATTTGTGGTTAACTGAATAAATATGGTGATCTGGTGTCAGTCCCAGTTATTGGGACTGAGATGCTGTCTTCAGTCCCAGCACCTGTAGGGGAAGAGCCTACCAGGGTTAAGGAGAACAGGATCCCAATCTTTGTATGTCCTCAAAAGTAGTTCGAGCGTGCTGGCTGACTCGGGATGGCGGGTGGAGGGACGGACGCAGGATGGGTGAATGGGCCAGGGAGGGACCCTGGGCAGCAGAATGCAGGTGGGCGGGTGAGATGAAGGGAAGCTGAGGATGAACCGGGGGTAGGTGGGTGAATGGGAGGCGGGCAGATGGATGAATGGGGAATGGGTAGGGAATGAGTGGCAGGTAGATAGTGGGTGGGGCTGAGTAGGAGATTGACAGGAGGCAGAAGGTAGGTGGGTGGGTGGATGGGGAGGGAGATAGTGGGTCGCAGGGATGAGTGGATGGTGGGGTGGGTGGATGGTAGGTGGAAGGATGAATGAATAGTCAGATAGAAACATAAAGGAGGGACAAGGAGATGGAGACATTAGTTCATTTTATGAATATGGAGGGCCGGGGATGTAGTTCAGGTGGTAGAGCGCTTGCCTCCCATGCACAAGGCTCTGGGTTCAACCCCCAGCACCACACACACACACAAAGTATGAGTATTGAGTTCCCACCGTGTGCTGGATGCTGGGAAAACTGTGACAACAAGACAGACAAGGTCCCTGCTGTCCTGACACTCATTTGATAGATAGTAGGTGGCTGGCTGGCTGGCTGGAGGCATTATCTCCATCTATAGAAAACTCCAGCCCCCAACATGAAAGGCCTCCCCTCAGCTTAGTGACACAGCCATCCTGGTGGAACCCGTGGCGGAGGGTGGGGCTTTGGAGCAGGGTGTCTCTGTGGCTTTTCATGGCGCCGCAGCCTCAGTGGCCCCCGTCCTGGATGTGGGGCTTTCTTCCCACCTCAAGCACTGCTTGTCTCCTGTCACTCGGGCACTGTTTTTCTGGGGCTTCCCCAGGAAGACACTGCCATACCGGCTCAGCGGCTACTGCCGGCTCCTCTCAAGAGACCCTGAGAGGCTGCTGCTGAATCATTCTGAGATCCCACAGGGGAAAAGGAGGGTGACAAGTCCACACGGTGACTTTCACATCCTGGCTCCTTGCAGACGTAGAGCAGCCCCCCCTGCCTGTCCCAGGAACTGCCCTTAGGTGACCCAGCCCAGACCTGTGGGCTCTGCCTACCCTCCCCAAGGTGGCCTGGGCCAAGGTGAAGGGGGAGTGTTGGGGCGCGGAGGCAGCAGATTCTAGGAAGTGAGTGTGTGTGTGTGTGTTCGCACGTCCACCTGTGTGTAAGTACACACTCAGGGTGTGGTTTGGTGGAACCCGGGGATCAGCCCTGAAGAGCTAGCTCAGATCAGCTCGGTCTCTCTCCTCTACTGCCCTGGAAGTTCTGGCTTCTACATGTTGGCAAAACTCTCAGGGGTCTTTGCTTCTGCTGGACGTAACCTTGACCCAGATCTGAAACTCAAGCTCTTCCTCATTTTGACACCCATTTTCCCTGAGCTTCTACCAAACAGACAAAATTCTGCTGGAGATTTTGGAAAAAAGAGAAAAGGCAGAAATGCAATGCAGACAACTTCAAATGTTTCCATCAAATAATTGGGTTCAGTTACCCCATCCTGCCCTGGGCTTCCGCTCTGGTTCCACTTGCCGCCCAGCGTCTGCACCCAGACCATGCCTGCCCTTCCAGCGCCGTCCCTCCTTCTTCCTCTTGCTCCAGGGACTGCAGGTGCCCCTTTCCCTCTCTAAGACACATTCTACAAAACAAAAAGCATCAACTCAGCAGACTCCACCTTCTTAGAAGGCAACTAACTGTACCTACATGTTTAAAAAGTGTACTACCTGCCGAGTGCAGTGGCGCACGCTTGTAATTCCAGCAGCTCCGGAGCCTGAGGCAGGAGGATTGCGAGTTCAAAGCCAGCCTCAGCAATGGCGAGGCACTAAGCAATTCAGTGAGATTCTGTCTCTAAATAAAATACAAAAAAGAGCTGGGGATGTGGCTCAGTGGTTGAGTGCCCCTGGTTAAATCCCCAGTACCAAAAACAAACAAACAAACAAACAAAAACTAAGCACTTGCTATATGCCAGATAAAGAGCTTTGCAACTTTTTTTTTGGTGGGGGGAGTATTGGGGATTGAACTAGGGGCACTCAACCACTGAGCCACATCCTCAGCCCTATTTTGTATTTTATTTAGAGACGGGATCTCAGTTGCTTAGCACCTTGCTTTGGCTGAGGCTGGCTTTAAACTCGCTATCCTCCTGCCTCAGCCTCCCGAGCTGCTGGGATTACAGGCGTGCGCCACCGCACCTGGCTAGATAAGAAGAGCTTTGTAAAGAAGAATTCACTTCCCTTAGTCCTTACCACAGCCTTAGCAGGTGGATGCTGTTCTATTTGGCAGGAAACTCGGGCCTAGTGACATCAGGAGGAGGAAGCTGAGTCCAGTGCCTCGAAAGCCAGCACGGGGCGGGAGCTCTGGCTGAGGTGGTGCAGCAGGGGCGGGTTGGCCTGGGGACGGAAAGCCAGACACCATGGAGAGTCTTGCTGACTGGGGCCTCTGTTGACACAGGACAGCACCTCGGTGTGACGAAGTGCAACATCACATGCAGCAAGATGACCTCAAGGATCCCTGTGAATTTACTTATCCACTATCAGCAGAACCAGGAATCCTGCGGCAAGCGTGCTATCATGTAGGTATTACCCTCATGGCCTCCCCGGGGTCGGTCCCAGGCCTCTGGGTGGTCCCCATCTGCACCTGCCCACCTCACCCTGCGCTCCCCACCAAAGGCCTCAGCAAATGCTCCCTTGCTCCTGGGCTGTGGGCCACTGACCTTAATATCTGGGCCAGCAGATGATGGTAGGGAATGGCTTCCTGAATGGCCTGGTGTGGCCAAGGGGCAGCGCCTTGACTTGTGGCCTGTGGCAGCCACCAAGGACTCATTCCTCCTGGGCTGAAGTGTGTAGTACACAACCCTCCACCCCTGCTGGACCCCGAGGGAAGGAGCATGTGGTATCCCTGCAGTGCACGGTAGACCCCGACAGACTGGGTGCAGATCCTGCCTTTGCCTACAACTGGCCGGGTGGCCCTGGTCACACTGCTTAACCCCTGCACTTGGCTTCCTCATGGGTAAGATGAAGACAAGATGAAAGAGACAATGTAATTAATGTGCTTGGCGGGATGCCTGGAAGTGGCAGGGATCATTATCTCCCTTTGGTAGATGAGGAAACAGGGCCCTGTGGGACTCTGGGAAGGGGTCAAGCTGAGCTGTTTTCTCCCTGGCCATCCTGGTCACTTAATCTTAAGGCCCCTTGGGTAACTGCCTAATTGCTCAGCCCTGAGGCCCTTCCCCTGGACTGTCCTTGTGGTCCTCAAGCAGCTTTAACCAGACCACAAGCCAGTGACGAGAAATAGGCAGTGGCCCTCTGTAGTCCAGGCTCTGCTAAAGGAAGTCCAGCCCTTCCTGCTCTTGGCTGTGCAGCTCTCGCAAGGCACAAGATGCAGCGCATACTCCTGCCTGACCTCTCTGCTGGCTGGTCAAAGATCATTTCTGCCAGATGTCCCCACATAATTATTTCTGTTTTCTAGGTAAAAGGGAAATGGGGGAGGGGATCATGGTGCTGCAGGGGGGCTACAGGGTCACCCTGGCTTCCTGGAGTTCTCTGGCTTCCTAGCATACCAGGGCTAGGCTCGTCTGAGCCTCAGTTTCCTCATCTGGAAAATGGGCATGACCAAGGCATCAGGGTTGCAGGCTGGGTATGAAGTACACAGGCCGTGGCACAGAGTGAGAGCCCCAGGCTGCTCGGAGCTTTAGACTCAGGGGTGGTCCAGCTGCACGCAGCTTCAGAGGGAAGCTCAAGATTTGGAAGACACTCAGAATCCCAGTGGGGCCACCGTATGTGTGATTTTAGCTCACAGAGGGCCTTCAGCCTGAGCGCATGCAGTACGGGGAGAGGGGAGGGGTCTGGGGTAGCGGTGCCCATGAAATGGAAGGAGAGGAGCAACAGGGCTTTGTGACATGGGGTCTTTTCCAGAGTGAGGAGGGCCCACCATTGAGCTTCCCTGTCACACACCTGACTTCAGAAAATAACGGTGACGTTCCCTGCCAATCAGGAGACTCTCCACCCCGAGCCCCCTGCCTTCATGGTGACCACAGGATTACTAGCGTTGTTATTTTCAGCTTTTACTGACTTCCTACTCTGGGTACTCTTTTTACATAACTTCATTTTCTTTTTTTTTTTTTAAACAATATAAGAAGTAGGGTGACCAACCTGTCCCCTTTTGCCTAGGACGTCCCTGGTTTTAAAAGAGAAAAGGGGGGTCAGCCCCATCCTGCTGCTGGGCACTTCTACCTCCAGGCTCCAGTGAGGCTGTGCAGGCCGGGGGTGAGCCTGAGGCCCTCTGGCTGGGGAGCCGGGACTGAGCCCATTGCCGCCTCCGCCCTCCTGGTCTCTGGCATCAGCGGGTCCCTGTCTTCCTCTCTTGTAGCTTGGAGACCAAAAAGCACAAACTCTTCTGTGCCGACCCAAAGGAGGAATGGGTCCAAAAAGCGATGGAGCATCTAAACCGCCTGGCTGCTGCTCAGACTCAAGATGGCCCCACCTCTGAGAGGCTAACTAGCAACACGAAGCCTGAGACTGCCCCGGCCACCACCGGGGGACAGTCCTATCCTGCAGTCTCCGAGCCCGAAGCCACAGGGGATAACAGTAGTTTGGAGGTGACTGCTTCTTCCCAGGAGGCCCAGAGGCCCATGGGGACTTCCCCAGAGCGGCCAGTGGGAATGGCTGACTTCTCAGGGCCCAGGTCACCCCCAACCTCGAAGGCTCAGGAAGAAACGCCCCCCGCTGGGCCGGAGAGCACCGAGCCAGAGCCCGACAAGGCGGCTGCAGCCTCCACCACTGTTGCCTGGCAGAGCAAACCTGAGTCTGACCCGGGAGCCGAGGGAAAGGCCACCGAGGCCCCCTCCACCCAGGTCCTCTCTACGGAGCCCCCTTCCACTCAGACCCCCCGCATTTCATACCCAGCCCCCGAAGAGAACGTCAGGCCTGAAGGCCAGCCCACGTGGGTCACGGGACAGAGCCCTAGTCCAGAGACCTCTCCAGGGCCTCAGGAGGGGGGTCCTGTTCCAGCACACACGAAAGCGTTCCCGAACTGGGGAGCTGGCAGCATGACCCCTGCTTCTATGGTCCCTGTCTCCTCTGAAGGGACCCCCAGCCGGGAGCCAGTGGCTTCAGGCAGCTGGGCCCCCAAAACTGAGAAGACCGTCCATGCTAACATGGATCCCCAGATTCATGTCCCTGACACCCAGGCAGCCACCCGAAGGCAGGCAGTGGGGCTTCTGGCCTTCCTGGGCCTCCTCTTCTGCCTGGGGGTGGCCATGTTCGCCTACCAAAGCCTCCAGGGCTGTCCCCGCAAGATGGCAGGAGAGATGGTGGAAGGCCTCCGCTATGTCCCCCGGAGCTGTGGCAGTAACTCGTATGTCCTGGTGCCAGTGTGAGCTGGCCGCCTGCCTGTGTCCGGTTCTTTGATTCAGACAGCTGCCTGGGGACCCCCATCCTCATTCCCACCCTCACCCAAGGGCTTGGCCTGAGCGAGGACGATGGAATCAGGGAGGCAGGATCTCCTGGTGCACGCTGCTCAGAGCCCCAGGTGTGGCCCTGAGAGGCCACCCTTGACCATTCTCAACCTATGAGGGCCCCGAGGGGGCGGCCTCCAACTCACCCAAACCCGAGAACGCTCCTCTGCTGCTGGCTGGTTAGAGGCTCCTTTGACACTGTCCCAGCCCCAGTGAACAATTATTTATTGAACGTGCAGCCCCCTCGGCCCCTCCCTGTGAGGATGCACTCCTCCTGTTTCAAGATGAGTGACAGGCGGGCCTCAGTCCCCTCCCCGACCTCCCGTGTCTCTTGGTCTTGCTGCACTTGCCAGTCACCCCGGCCAGCTGCGGTGCTATCTTTCCCTGTCCCTTGTACAGAGCCCACCCCCAAACCCGGGCCTGTGTCTTTCTTGCATGAGGCTCGTGTGGTGTTCCCAGGACCTGCTCCGGGAGAAGCCCCTGGCCCTGTGGGGAAGGGGAGATGGGGAGATTCAGTGGCGTTGATGTTTTTCCTCCTGGGTCTCCACTGTGTAGTGAAGGAACTATGAGTCTGGTGGCGGGCGGGGGTCCCGGCCCCAGCTCCACCCACCTGTCCACCCAGCAGGGCGTCCCATCTGCAAAAGGAAGGAGGAATGGCAGATCCATGGCCATAAACTGCACTGCTGACCCCCCCACCCCCCGGACTTCCCGCGAGACCCTTTCCCCAGCTCCTCCATGCTGCCTGAGCCTCACCTGCGGAGCATCTTAGAGGTCTCTGCCATTCCTGTCACCTGGGGGACCTGCAAATGGCTGTTGGATAGTTCAGATCCTGTGCTGTGGGTCCCCAAGTGGGGCTGGGCTGGGGGACCTTCCTTGTCCCGGCTAGCCTCTGCTCTGCCAGGAGGACCAGTGTGTGTGGTGGGGGGAATTGTCAACCCCCTCCACACCCAGGAGGGGCCAAGGCAGTCTGTGAAAGGAACCAAGGAAAAGTCCCTGGAGCACATTCTGTGGGTGTGACCTAAGGGACTTGTGCAGGGGTGGCTCCCTGTGGCCTCACACTTCCTGGGTCCCTCCCACCTCCCTCACTCCTAGAACGCCCAGCTCTGTGTGTTCTCCCTCACCTTCTTGGCCCCACGCAGGGCCAAGAATTCCCATGATGTTCTCCAGTGTTTAGTTCTGGAAGGGACTCTGCCCCGGGGGGAGAGGGGCAAGGGAGGGAAAGTTGTGACCATAAAGCCTCCAGGTGCCCTTTTTGGCTGCTGGAGATTCTGGCAGATCTGGAGGTGAGCAGTCCAGCTGCATCTCCCAACCAGAGCTGGACCTGCAGACCTGGACCCCCAGGGCCCTTGTGGCTGCTCGCCACTCCCTGTGGGTGTCCCCAAGGATGACCCTTGCCCTCCACCTAAGGAGCCTCTGCTGGGCTGGGCTGCCCCAGGTGGCTTCTCAGAGAAAGTCAACACAGCTGACTGTCCTCTTGCCCTTTACCTGGCTTCACCTGGCTCGGGCAGGAGCCTGGCCCAGGTGGGGCCTCACCCCTCAGGTGGAGGCTCATGGGCACTCTGACGGCTCAGAGGGCAGGGCTGGGTGCACTCTGTGCTGGCTCCTGGGGGCCAGAAGGGCCTTCAAGGTTGGGACACCCCTCCTGTGTGAGAAAGCTGCTAGGGCTGAGGTCCTCTCAGCAAGACATGCACAAGGACAATCTGGGAAGGACTTTGAAGGAGTCGGTTGATCCTTTTGCCTGTTCAACCCTCATTACCAATGTCCGTGCCATTTTGTATTTTATTAATAAAATTTCAAAGTCTTGTGAATCAAATAAGGGTGATTTCTGAGGGGGATGGAACAGGGAGGGGCCTAGCCCTGTGTGGGCCCTGGGAAACCCTGTCTCCAGCCTGCCTGGAGCAGGGGACAGGAACTTTTGCAATTAGCAGGAGGGAGAAGGGGTGCGGGGAAGCTGGTTAGGAAGGTTGGGCTCTGGCTTGGTGTGTTCCTCCCAGCTGTGTGATGCTGGCCAGTGTCTTCACCTCTCTGAGCCTGTATTCAAGTAGATGTAAGGGCTGGGGACATAGCTCAGTTGGTAGAGTGCTTGCTTCACATGCACAAGGCCCTGGGTTCAATCCCCAGCACCACACACACACACACACACACACACACACACAAAGTGGATGAGATGTCACCTGTCTGGCAAGACTCAGAGTCCCCTGTGAAGCTGCGCCCCAGGCCCCCTGAGCCACCCTGACTTCAGGGACCCTGTTATCACTGTCAGTGACCTGGTGACTCATGGAGCAAACTGTGCCACATTTTCCTCTTGACTACCTCAGTTCATTCCTGGTTAAGATAAATATTAAAGAGGGAGGTCCATGGATGTGACCCAAGTGGGAGCCTCCTGGTGGCCCCTCAGCTGCCCCAGGTCAAGTCCAGCCTGTGGATAGACAGTATGGACAGGCTGGGAATTGGAATTCACTTTTCAATCAATAGCTTATCGTAGCTTCATTAGTAGGGCTTTTTCTTTCTTAGTGGTTTATTAGATATCAGAACATCTTACCACTAATAAAATTTTCAATTCAATGCCCACATGGTATTTTTAAAAATTAGAAGCAACATTCAAAAATCAGGAAATGCACACGTGGACTCCCCTTTCCTACGTCCCCACAGGTGTCTTAGAAGATCTGACCCCACAGACCCACACTCCCCCAGCGGGGCAGTGGGCAGGGCCGCAGGTGGGGCAGGCCAGGGTGAGACCACCCCCTCTCCCTGGGTACTTCAGGCTCCTGTCCCCCATCAGTTACCATTTACTGTTTCTTTTCTCTTGTTGTCTTATAAGAGTATTTTCTCTGAACCCAAGTCTCCGTCAAAAGTAGGTAAATCAGCTAGGTGCGGTGACTCATGCCTGTGATCCTAGTGGCTCGGGAGGCTGAGGCAGGAGGATGGCAAGTTCAAAGCCAGCCTCAGCAAAAGTGAGGTGCTAAGCAACTCAGAGAGACCCTGTGTCTAAATAAAACACAAAATAGGGCTGGGGATGTGGCTCAGTGGTCGAGTGCCCCTGAGTTCAATCCCCAGTACCAAGAAAAAAAAAGGAGGTAGGTCAAGGAAAGGCAGACCACGATGGGCACACAGTGTCTTTGCGCTGACGTCCTCTGAGCCCCTCATCTTACTCCCTACCAGGCCCATGGAGACTTGGGTTTGCAGTTCCTGCAGGAATGTGCCTTTGCTGCCACCTGCGAGCAGCGGAGGCCTATTGTCATCATTGATTGACGGCATCATGTGACAGGCAGTGTGCTACATTATCTGTGTATGACAACCCTCATCTCACCCACGGTGAAGTAAGGATGTGGGACTTCCTCAAGGTCACACAGCTTTTAAGCAGCTGAGCTAGGACAGGACCCAAAGTCTTTTTCCAGAATTCGAATCTTTTTATTTTTTTTAAATTTTTTTTAGTTGTTGATGGACCTTTATTTATTTTTATTTATTTATATGTGGTGCTGAGGATCGAACCCAGTGCCTCAGGCATGCTAGGCAAGCGCTCTACCACTGAGCCACCACCCCAGCCCCAGAGCCACCACCCCAGCCCCCAGAATTCGAATCTTAAGTGCTTTTTCTTTTCTTTTTTTTTTTTTAATATTTATTTATTTTTTTAGTTATAGGTGGACAGAATATCTTTA
>CM053414.1:24457867-24498571 GCA_028644305.1 Xerus rutilus | reverse complement strand
TGGAAAAACTAGGGAGCAGGAGCAGATGCAGGCTCCTTTCTTCTTGAGCAGGTGCTCGATGGCTGCTGCGATCACCTGGGGACCTCAGACTCCAGCTCTCTCGCTCTTCCAAAGCAGACTCTGACCAGCGGCTTCCAGGGAGTTTCCAGCCTTCAGTCCTGGACTCAGGCTGCCTCATTGGTCCCTCTGGTTCTGAGGCTCCAACTGCTTGGACTGAGCAGCTGCTGATCCCTCCAGCTCTCCAGCCTGAAGACGGCCATTGTAGACTATCCAGCTTCTGGTCGTGTAAGCAAATATAGTAAAGCTTTTTTTTAATAATCTCAGGTATGTATGTGTGTATGTACATACATGTGCATTTACATTTTTCTGCACCCTGCCGGCTGTTCCTCTAGAGAACCCTAACACAACGAGTGTCGGGCCCGGGGCAAGCCCAGCTGAGAATGGAGGCCTCTCGGCTCTGCTGATAGAGGAACCAAGAAATGTCCTCTTTAAAAGGAGAAGTGTGTCACTGCTGTGGGCCCCGGACACATGTACCCCACCTTTGTCCCC
Organism: Xerus rutilus; assembly: GCA_028644305.1. Taxonomy (NCBI): domain Eukaryota; kingdom Metazoa; phylum Chordata; class Mammalia; order Rodentia; family Sciuridae; genus Xerus; species Xerus rutilus. The sequence goes on along the minus strand of CM053414.1, from coordinate 24,498,022 downwards.
ATTTGAATGTCCATTCTCTGGAAAGCCACAAACATTCCAAGACTGGACTTTTACTGAATCATCTCAAATTCTTTGAATTACCCTAGTTTAGGAAGGATGTGAGGGGAGGCGACGAGAGGCGGGGCAAGACCCCCAAAGAGGTTAAATAGGTCACCTCCATGCTCCGTTGTCACCCTCATCTCCCCTGAGGCACCAGATGCAGAGACCTTCTCCTGGGCTTCCGGCACCATGTCATCCCTGAAGAGCCTGCTGCTGGCCACCCTGCTCCTCGAGGCTTCTCTGCAGAGCATCCATGCGGGTGAGAGCAGGGCACAGGTGGCCTGGGAAGGGGCAGGAGGCAGGGACAAACACACATTCGTGTATTATTTACACTCCCTCGACTCCCACAAAGGACAGGAGGGGCTGGCAGCAGTGACATTTTGAGGAAAGCAACACAAGGAAAATAATGACGTGCACAGTGACGATGATGCTGGTGCTGCCCCTGCCCTGGGGCTCCGTGTGGCGAGGAGCCCGTGCAGCCGGCTCAGCTGCAGTGCTCAGGAGGCCGCGGCCACTGTGGGTTAGACTGCAGAGGGGATCATCTTCTAAGTTCTCTCTTAGCATCTGCTTTATTAATGGGTTTTATGTACAATGAGGAAACCAGCATAAGGACAGGAGAATTGATTCCAAGAACATGAGAAAATATAAAATATTTTAATAATATCTTATAAATAAAATATTTTATAAAATATAAAATATTCAGCTGAAATAAGGTTGCTAGGTATAGACACACAGGTGCACACACAGACACACACAGATGAAGAGACACACAAACATACCACCGCCCACCCCCCGCACACAGACCTCACATGCACACACACAAGGGACAAGGCGCCCCAGACACACAACATGGACTCAACCCAGAGGCCCCCAGACACAAGCATGGGGACACTTATGCAGTCACCACATGAGGACGCCCCCAGACATGTGCCTGACCCTGGGAACACTCTGGCTCCTGTTGTCTCCGTAGCTCGAGCCACCAACGTGGGCCGAGAGTGCTGCCTGGAGTACTTCAAGGGGGCCATTCCTGTCAGAAAGCTGGTGGCCTGGTACAGAACCTCAGCCGAGTGTCCCAAGGAGGCCATTGTGTAAGTCCTTTTCTGCCCAGCACTACTCCTGGGACTGCACACGGGGAGCAGGTGGCTGCTGGAGCTCCCTGGATGGCCAGGAAGAGGGGAGGGGAGGGCGACCCTTCCTCCATAGACCAGCAGCCTGCCCTGGGGCAGCTGCACAGCCTGCATGCAGGCCGAGGGCCTGAGCTACAGCTGTCCCTTGACTCAGGTGAAACCGAGGCCCTGAGAGGGAGGAGACAGCTAGTCAGTGGCAGTGCAGTCCTTCCCTGTCCTGAGCCTGAGCTGGTGGGGACAGCTCTGAGCACCGGGCCCCTCTGTTACCTCTACTTCCCAGGCTCCAGGTGGTCTGGGAGCAGGTGGTCTGGGGCGGGGGGCACCAGGTCCTGCAGCCCTGGCTCTCTGGGAGGGCTGTGACAGAGGGGGCCCTGGGAGAGTTGAGCATTGAGCACTCAGCCTCATGTGCCGGACCTGCCACTGATGGCCTATGTGACACCACACACATCTCGCCTCTCTGGGCAGAGGGCAGGACTGGCCCCAGTTCTCTGGCAGGCTTTTCCGGCCCCAACACACCCTGTGGCTTCCCCTCGGTGCAGGCTTGTAACCACCCAGGACAAGTCCATCTGTTCGGACCCCAAGGACAAGCACGTGAAGAAGGCAGTTAGACACTTGCAGAGAATTGTGAAGTCACCCGGCACCATCACCCAGACGTCCTGATCTCCTCTGGACCATCTGGAGACTTCCAGCACCGGAGTTCACCACCCCAACCTGGAGCCTCCCAGGTCCCGTGGAGGCTTCACGAGGACAAAGGGGAGGAGCCAGGAGACCCTGGCCCTTTTGCTGGACTGAAGCCACGGGCATGAAAGCCCTGATTAAAGTCTCCTCCTCAGCCTGGGTCGTGTGTTCTGTCCCCACAGTACAACACACGCTTCCACTCCGGCCTCCACTCTGCAAGAGTCCTCAGAGGACATTTGGCCCCGCCCTGCCCAGGTCAGAAAGGGAAACCGGCTGACAGGGGGCGTGGCTGCTGCAGCCACGCACAAGCGAGGGGAGGACCTGGCGAGAGAGGCGGGGCCGGCAGGTGCGCGCGGAGCTGTGTGCGGGTGGCAGAGGATCGGCCCCGCGGCCCAGGCTGTCCCCTCTTCCCTGCTGTACGCGCTGGCAAGTGGGGGTCCTAGGCAGGATCAGCTCGATTCTTTCCTATCTTATGTGCCCTCCAAATCTCTCAGTCGCGCCCTCAAATCAGCCGCTATTCTTGCCAGATGCAGGGCTTAGGTCGGGCTTCCCCTCCACATGAGATTCAATTTCACAAATGTTTCAAGGATTCTTCTGCAAGTCCCGGGAGCTGCCTGGCGGGGAGTAAGGAAGGCAGTTCCTGCAGCCCAGCCCTAGCTCCCACTTCTGGGCCCCCAGCGCTCACTGCAGCCCGCTGGGAGATCTCGTGGCCAGCCCCTCCCGCGTCCTGGCTGGCCCTCCCAGCTCAAACTGCAGCCCAGCCAACCTCCTGCTCCACTTCACCTCCCTCCTCTCCAGTCCCCAGGCAGGCTGGCCCAAGATCCCACAGTTCCTCCAACCCGAGTGGACATCCCACCCATTCCGTGCAGCCCAGCCTGAGCAGAGCCACTGCCCCAACCTCACGCCCGCTGGGATCCCCTCCACCTCCCTGGGGGTACTGTGGCACCGCCTCTGGTGCAGCATTGCTCTCCCAGCGATGCCCTGTGTGCCTGTCAGTCCCAAATCCTCCATTACAGCGGGAGGAGGAGCCACTCTGGGAACCCACATGTGCTCTGAAGGATGGGCACAGGAGCCTCTGGACACCCCACCCTCAGACCCCTCTGCCCAGGCCCAGCTCCAGTGCTCACAGTGGGTAGCAGAGCCAGAGTCTCTGCATTCCAGTTCTACCACTCACCCAGCCAGCTTCCCTGTCTGAGACCTCGTGCAGGGACAGAAGCATTGGGTACTCCTCTCCCTAGGATGGGCTTAGTTTTTGGCCCGGCTGCTATCAGGAGTTTTCAGGCAAGGTGTTTGCTTCCTGCTGCCCCCTTGTGGCCAGTTTTCTCAACGCAGGGTAGATGACCGCCCAAGGCGACTACCAGTAGAGGTAGGACCGAAACAAAAACATCAGTAAGCACGGTGATGGACGGGCTTCTCTGTGATTCCGGGTCTCCTCCACCACAGAGGGGATCTCCTCTTGCCTTGAACAACTGCCTCAGACCGGAGTACTTGGGGCAGCCCTGAGTTCTTTGTGGAAAAACGTGTTCTGGACCCACATAGTGGAGGAAGAATAATTTTAAAAAGAAGGGAGGCAAGGAAGAGCCCCTAAGTCAGCATGGAGAGCAAGGCTGAGGCCTGGACCCCTGTGTCCTGCACAGAACCAGGACTGAGTATGATCTGGGCATTGCACTTTTCTCAAAAGAATCAAGATCCCCCCACCCGCCTCCAGTGATACCTTACTCAAACCCTCATGGTGAACTGGGGAGGGGAAGAGCCCTTGAAAGCGAGCAAGCAGGGGGTTGCTTCAAGGCTACTGGACAGGGAAGAAGTGGAGCCAGGACAGGCAGCAAAATGCAGGGTTCAGACCCCAACTGCTCAATAGCAGTGTCCAGGGTGTAGGGTGGGTGGGGTAAGATGCTACCATGTTTCCCTGGGGCATTTTGAGGAACTGGGACTTGGAGACTCCCATAATGGGTGAGCAGGAGGGAGGGACAGGCAGGGACTGAGGAACAGTGAGGAGGGGCCCCCCCATACACTGTTCCTTCCACCTGGAAGGCACCGTCCCTCTCCTTCTGAAATCCAGTTCCCCTTCAGAGCTCAGTGCCAATGACACTTTCTCCAGGAAGCCCTCCCTGGTTTCCTTGGTTGTCTCTGCCCACTCACTTCCAGCCTTTGTCTTCTACTTATTTGATCTTGGCCACATGCTGCCACTGTCACCGTAGCAACTTGAGAATTGGATTTGCCCAATAAGCTCACTGTGGCAGGTATTTGGGTCAGTATGTGAATCTTCATAAGTGGGAGAGGTGCTCTGCATAGTGGACGTTTGATTTATACATTTTAATCAACAGCACCTGGATGAATTCCACAAGGGGCACTAGCGGGGGAAGAAATTTCCCGGGAGCCCTAACCACTTGGTTTGAATGGTTCCACTCAGTAAGCAGTGGAAATTAAAAGGGGCTGTTCCATAATCTCCTCATAGAGGGCGCTCTAGTCCCACAATAAAGTTGGGAGCTTGCTGTGTGAGGTCCAGACTCTTGCCTCGGGGCTGTCCCCAGGGGGACTTGTGATTGCAGCTGCACAGGCCTTGCTGCCAGGGGTCTGTAGTTGGCCAGCTCTTTTCCTGAGGGAGCAGAAGAAAGGAAACCACCAAATGCACCGCCTGGGGTTAGCTGGATGGAGAGGAAGAAGGAGATAACTTCTCTGGCACTTATGGGGCTACTGACTTCAGAAGGAACTTGGGCGGAGGGTAGAGCCCTGGGCAGGGGTGTTGTGTGTTCTTAGAATCTATTTGCCTGTTTGGCATCAGTTCATCACAGGGTCACATGAATGGCCAGGGTTGTTTATACGGCTTGATCCAGCTTTCATGGGTGTACAAAATTATTATAATTGGGTGCAGTGGTGCAACTATAGTTCCAGCTACTGTGGGGGCTGAAGTAGAATGATTGTTTGAGCCCAGAGGTTCAAGACCAGTCTGGGCAACACAGCAAGACCACGGCTCAAAAATAAACAAACAAAAAGTCATAAACCCTCCAACCAATCCTGACTCCAGACCCCCAACATCTCCTTTATCAAATTTTATTCTCTCTAAATCACCCAGGGCCAGGTACCAAGCTAGGGACAGTGCATTGCCCAGGGCCCTCTGGGACCATTTACACCTCCAGTCCTAAGCTCCTTCCCACCCTGCCTTGCCTTTCCCCTGGAAACCCCATATAGGCTGCATGTGCCTTCTGCTGGCTCCTGTGGCCTCCTACCAGACCCAGTGTATCCCCTTGTGGCCCTGTGTGGTGTGGAATGCTCTCTTCTCTTGGAAAACGTATATGACACCAGATTCCCTCCACAGATTCAGGTCCCACAGACTTTTTTTTTTTTTTTTAAGTACCGAGGATTGAACTCAGGAGCACTCAACCACCACACCACATCCCCAGCCCTATTTTGTATTTTATTTAGAGACAGGGTGTCCCTGAGTTGTTTAGCATCTCACTTTTGCTGAGGCTGGCTTTGAACTTGTGGTCCTCCTGCCTCAGCCTCCAGAGCCACAGGGATTACAGGTGTTTGCCATGGCGCCTGACTCCATAGACTCATTTTAACACAAGGGGTCAGGGGCCTGGGGCCTGTTTCCCATCTCTACCCTGTTATGGCTGCCTCTGGCACCTTCCTACATTTGCCTCCCTGCCTGGGACTGTTTCTCTGTCAGACAATGAACTTGGACCTTCTTGGCCTGTTGGAGGATGTGCCCAAAGAGAATCAGCGCCCAGTCAGCTGCTTTTCTGCCTCTGACGTTATCCTAGGGGACCACAGTTTTTGGAACCCTCTCATCCACGCCCTCTTCCAAAGCCAAGGCAGTGGTAGGGCACGGAATACTCCGCCAAGCAAAGTGCCTGGGCCTGGTGAAGCGGTGAGGTGGGGGCGACTGTGGATGTGTACAGAGTTTACTTTTGGAAAGATGAAAAAAGACTAAACTGTTCCTTGATTGATGGACATATACATTATTTTCAAGTCTTCCTTGGAATTTATTTATTTATTTTTTGGTACTAGAGATTGAACTCAGAGGCACTCCACCACTGAGCCACATCTCCAGCCCTATCTTGTGTTTTATGTAGAGATAGGGTCTCACTGAGTTGCTTAGCTCAGTGAGCAACTGGGATTGTAGTTGCTGAGGCTGGCTCTGAACTCGCGATTCTCCTGTCTTAGCCTCCCAGAGTGCTGGGATAACAGGTGTGCGCCATTGCGCCTGGCTTATATTTGCTTTGCTTTGTTTTTAATATTTTTTTAGTTGTTGATGGATCTTTTTTATTCATTTATTATTTGTATGTGGTGCTGAGGATCGAACCCAGTGCCTCACACATGCTAGGCAAGCACTCTACCACTGAGCCACAATCCCAGCCCCTATATTTGTTTTTTTAAAAATATTTTTATTATTTATTTGTATGTGGTGCTGAGGATCGAACCCAGTGCCTCACACATGCGAGGCGAGAACTCTACCACTGAGCTACAATCCCAGGCCCCCTATATTTGGTTTTTGATTGACACGTAACAACCATATGTGCTGATGGGGCGCCGGGTGAGCTTTGCTCCGTGATCTGGGTGGATTCTCTTATTCTGTCCTGATTTCAGCACTGCCCATTCTTCCTTGGTGATGTTTCCAATATTGACTTTGCACTTGGATGTATATTTTTCACTTCTTGACTCAGATCTGCCAGTTCATTTTCATCACACATCTTTCTATGTCTTATCTGCCATTTCCTTGAGCTCTTGTATCTCTTCATTATATTTTTTATATTTGTGTAATTTCTAGCAAACTTTCAGTCTTGCTGGGCACGGTAGTGTACACATCTAATCCCAGCAGCTCGGGAGGCTGAGACAGGAGGATCTCGAGTTCAGAGACAGCCTCAGGAATTTAGCAAGGCCCTGAGCAACTCAGCAAGATCTTGTCTCTAAATAAGCTATAAAAAGGGGTGGGGATGTGGCTAAGTGGTTAAGTGGTCCTTGGTTCAATCCCTGGTATTAAAAATACATATATTTTTTGGTCATAGTATTCATTTGCTTTTGTGTGGTGACATTCTCTCTTGGTTTTCCTTTTATTTATTGTTTTGGTGATGCTGGGGATGGAGCCCGGCTGGCACATGCTCAGTAAGTGCTCCACCACCTCCTGCTCAGTGACACCCCAGTGCCTCCCTTGGGTACTGCTGTCATCACCACCACTATCACGTGGTATCTTTATATGGCTGCTGGGCTGGCTCCACTTTTAAATACTTAATGAGATTTAACTGTGCGAAAGTCCCTGGAGGTTCATGTTGGGAAGGCACATGACTTTGTTTTAGTCCACCAACATTTTCCTTTAGACTGAGTTTTGTTTTCCTAGGTTTTTTATTTTTCGATAAAGATTTCTATAAATATAACATACATAATGTATGTGTAAGGCCAGTTACAGTGGTGCATGCCTGCAATTCCAGCTACTTGGGAAGTCCAGGTGGAAGGATCACATGTTCAAGGTCAGCCTCAGTGAGACCCTGTCTCAATATCAGCATTAAAAAGGGCCTGGAGGGCTGGGGATGTGGCTCAGTGGTAGAGCGCTTGCCTAGCATGGGTGATGCACTGGGTTTGATTCTCAGCACCGCTGGGCGCGGTGGTGTTCATCCCAGCACTTAGGGAGGCTGAGACAGGAGAATCGCGAGTTCAAAGCCAGCCTCAGCAACGGTGAGGTGCTAAGCAACTCAGTGAGACTCTGTCACAAAATAGGGCTGGGGATGTGGCTCAGTGGTCGAGCACCATTGGGTTCAAGCCCCAGTACCACAGAAAACAAATAAGCAGAGACAGACCATTATCCATGTGTAAGACATACGAGCCCAAAATTAAACACCTGTCTACCACCCCCTCAGCCCCGGCTTAACAGAACCCTCAAGGCTGGGATGGTGCTCGGTAGCAAAGCAAGTGCTTAGCAGGAGTGAGGCCCTGCGTTCCTTCCCCAGCACCAAACAAAACAAAGACATTCCGGCTACTCTGAAGGCCCATTTCCTGCTCCATCTCCCTCCAGAACCAACTGTAGTTCTGAATCTTGTGTTTGCCAATCTCTTTGAACTTAAATTCTGTACCTGTGAGTGTTGTCCATGGCTCACGAGTATGCCTGCATCCTTCCTGATCTGCTGATGTGCCTTGAATGTTTTGAACTTCTGAAATTCATATATGTGACAAGGTAGTCCACACACGTTTCTGTGCCCTGCTCTCGCCACTCCATGTTCTGGGGTGTCCACATGGGCATGCACAGCTGGAGCCCACCACTGTGGCCACAAAACCCACTCAGCCATTTTCTGGTTAATATCCACTTGGATTATCCAGGTTCCTCTTACAAATACTGCTGCTTTGGATATTTGTTAGCTTATCTTCTGGTGGTGTGTGAAAGAATTGTTCTAGGGTGGTGGTGCTCAGCCCTGGGTGCACTTTAGAATCACCTGGGAAAGCTTTGCAGAAACACTGCTGCCCGCAGGCCCTGCTCCCAGAGTCTGATGTAATCAGTCTTTGGAAGGGAAACCCAGGCACAGGTGGTTTTGTCTTTGTTTTGGAAGCTACTCAGGTGACCCTAATATGCAGCCAGTGGTGAACGCCCAGGTGACCTCACCAACAGTGTGCTCCCACCTGGCCACAACCTCTCCTGCCCGCTGTCCCACAGGTAGTTCTGTCTCCCTCCTCCAGTCCAACAGCCAAGGTGCTTCCAGCACCAGGGGTTCTCCCTTCAGCCGTACTGAACATCACCTACAGCCAGGCGGTGATCCTGCAACTCCAAGGTGCCTCGCTGGGGCAGGCCTGCAGCCTTGGTTTCCCTTCTCTTCCTCCATGCTTCAAAGCCCTTCCGACCTTTGGCTGCCCCTCACCCTAAGGAAGGTACGACTCGCCCAGCTGCCCACTCTACCTGCTGCTTTTGAATAGTTCAGAAAGGGGACAGGCAAAATCCTAAATGTATACTACCAGGTCCTGAGCCAAAGACCTTAGAAAGTCAAGAAAGAAAACAGCTGATATATAGTGCATGCCTGTAATCCTGGCAATTTGGGAGACCAAGGCAGGAGGATCACAAGTTCAAGGCCCAAACTCAGAAACTTAAGAGACTGTCTCAAAATAATAACCAAAAAGGGCCAGGGATGTGGCTCAGTGCTTAAGGACCCCTGGGTTCAATCCCCCATACCAAAAAAAGAAAAAAAGAATAATTGATCCCCAGCATCATGTCAGGCCTCCTGACTCTGAGCGTCCAAAGACATAGGACATCTGTACTTTTAAAGGGTCCTTCGGTGTTTGGTGGAAGCAGGCCACACTTCTGGTCTGTTTCCTCAAATGCAAATGGACTGATTTGGTGATCATCTGAGACCACTTCTTGGTTTCAATATTGGAGCTTGCAAAAGGTCAAAACCTGTCCTCAAAATTGTGGTCTTCCAAAGTTAGAGAGGAGTCCCCCTCTCTGTCCCCTCACAGAGCACAGCTATAGGGAGCCTGAGGCCCAGATGTGCACTGCTCACAGGCAAGGCCTCTCCCTGTCATTCTTGGCCCTTGGCCCCTGCTCCCCACTGGCCCCATGGACTGACACAGCAGAGGGTAACTAACATGGTCCCACTGGCCATGCCTACTGCAGCACGTCTTTTCACCAGCAGTGGAACTGGGACTGAGCAAGCATCAGGGCAGCAAGGGCTCGTGGCATTTGTTAAGCCCATCCTAGGAAGCGCTTTGGCTTAGGATCTCATCTTCAACCTGGAAGTTGAGGTTTGTCCGTCATCTTGGCAACGGCAGCAGAAACGACTTGTGGTGGCTCTGCAGTTCGATCGCTGTGTCGAACTGCAGTAAATCAGCACACGGAGCTGCTCAACACACTTGTTTATTATCTTCTTCTCAATGTCTCCAGCATCAAACAAGCATGTTTTATTATTTTGCAGTGCTGGGGTGGAACCCAGGGCCTCATGCATTGCAGGCAGGTGCTCTACCACTGAGCTACACAGCCAGCCCTATTATCTGTTTGTGTCTGAGGTCCAGGCTGCCATCAGGGTACCCCAGGCTGTGCTCTCATCTGGAACTCCAGGTCTTCTTCCAAGCTGCCAGTGTTGGCAGTTTTAGGACCAAGGTCCCCATTTTCACAAGGACTGTGTGCTGGGGGCTTGTCTGCACTAGGAGTTTCTTGCCCCCCTGGGCCTCTCACACTAGTGCTGATTTGTACAAGGCCAGTGGGGAAAGCTCTTCCTTCTCTAGTTCTTTTAAAGGATCAATTGCCTGGCAGGTTCATTCAGGATAATCTCCCTTTTGATTAAATCCATTAGGATTTTAATTATCTCTGAAAAGTCTTTTTGCTTTTGCCACAGAACCTCACCTAATCCCAGAAGGGAGATTCTATCGCATTCACAGGTCTTGCTCAGACTCAAGGTCACACAAGGGCAGGGGCTAATGGCTATCTCCAAACTCTACCTCCCACAGAGGATTTAGACTCCAGATAGAATTTAGTGACAGCCATAACTTAACTCCAGCAGTGGGGACCAGGGTAAGCAAAAGCAAGTTGAGAGAATCAAATCAACACTTTTATTTACTGGTAAAATGTAAAAATCCAGGTTTCTTAAATCCACACAATCTCTCCAAATATTTGGCAAGATGGATTCCAGGTGTGTGGGTGGGTGGTGAGGAGAACAAAGGGGTCTCCTGTTCAGGACTTTGCTTGGTTTAGAGTTCTGTCCTGTTTTTCCCCAAATTCTTACCAACCTGGACTCTCCCGCAGTAGAGAGAGGCCATATCTCATAGTCCAGCACTGGACCTATTTGTGGCAGACACCACATTCCTCCAGAAAGACAGTTTCATGGTCCCTACTGACTGTGGATGGCTGTGACTGATATTATACACACGTATATAATAGCCCCTCTTTACAACAGACACACAGAAGGATGCAAGTTTAATACCTAGAGAGGACAAGAAATGGCACAGGACACAGATGCAACACTAAAGTGAGGGTGGGGAAAGGGGGCGGAGACATGGGATGGGATCACAGCAACCTGTGAGTGACTCCTTTGGTGTTGAAACATGAAGCAGTTGACTCGTCACTAACAACTGCGTATCAAGTAAACCACCAACTTGGGAAGACTGGTAGGTGGCAGGATAACTGAGCTCAGGACAGGGGCAGGGCCTGGAGCTTGTCCCAGAGCATATGTACTCAAGGACGTCTGGCTCGAGAGTGTCTGGTCAGTGCTTCTGTAACATCAGGAGAGGGGCCTCTTCTGGGCCTGCTGCCTTCTCCTAATGCTAGATGAGGAAAGAGGCCCCCACTGCAGGAAGCCAGGCCCACCAAGCTTTGGTCTTCAGATAAATAGCAGCACTATACACCACTGCACCCACAGCCAGCTTCCCTGTCAATAAGCACCCTCCCTGAAAAGGGATTTCCAAGGTAGAGCCAGCATTCCAAGGAGGTGGGAGGAGCCACAGTGGTGGGATCTGAGGGACAGGAGTTGGTTGGAGGAGCAGATGTGTCCCATGGGGTCCTTCCTAGGCATCGTGAAGATTGCTATCGCTCAGCAGCACCTTCTCCCCAGGTTTGAAAGCTGGCATCCCAAGGTAGGGGCAGTTGGCGCAGCGGAAAGCATCGCCCAGATAGCACTGTCAGGAGAAAATAGGCATCATGTGGGGAACCCAAGAGCCAGCTCACCCCAGAGATGCAGGCCAGGAAGAGGGTCTGGGTGCATTTGCATGTCCAGTTGGGACCCCAATACTAGGAGTTTTCAAGATTTCTGGTTGCATAAAAAATAAAAGCCAAGTAAATATATTTTTGCAGGCTATTTCCTTTCCTTTCCTTTTTTTTTCTTGGTACTGGGGATCGAACCTAGGGGTGATCAACCACTGAGTCACATCCCCAGCCATTTTTATTTTTTGTTTTGAGACAGGGTCTTGCTAAGTTGTTTAGGGCCTCACCAGGTTGCTGAGGCTGGAATTGAACTTGCGATCCTCCTACCTGATCCTCCTACCCCAGCCTCCCCAGTTGCTGGGATTACAGGCGTGCACCACCATACCCAGCCAAATGTCAATATTCTAAGTAGTTTAAATCATAGTCCAAGGCCTGAATAACACCAAATCCCACTCTGAGGGAGAAAGAAAGGGGCCAAAGCCAGGGCCTGGAGGCACATACCTATAATCCCAGTGACTTGGGAAGCTGAGGCAGGAAGATTAAAAGTTGGAGGTCAGCCTCAGCAATCTAGCAAGATGTTATCTCAAATTAAAATAAATAAATAAATAGCACTAGGAATGTAGCTAAATGGTAAAGTGGCCCTGGGTTCAATCCCCAGTACCAAAAAAGAAAGAAAGGGGCTCCAAATAGGAAGTGACCAGAGTCCTCCTCATGGCATGAGCTACTATGGAGACAGCCTCTTTCCATTACCACCTACCCCGTGTGTCTTTCCATGCTGGCCTGTTACTAGATCTCTCAACAATGGATCCCTTAAGAGGTGGAGCCAGCTGTGCTTAGTTTAGGGTGATGCCTGATACTACTGAGAGTTTTGTAAATGCTGAGTAATGATACAGATACTTACGTTTCCACAGGCTGACTTGGGCTGGGCGTTCTTCTGTTCTTGTAACTTCTCTTTTTCTAGTTCTTCTGCAAGGCCACAGGTGCTAGGGGAAAACAGTTGCTGATGGATGAGATATGCCACCCCCCAGAAAGTCCAAGTCCACCACAGTGCTAAAATGTGCTCTAAGACTTTTCTCCTGTTACCAGGGTGTCACTCAAATGCCTGCAGGGTCAGGCAGACAACAGCCTTAGGCAGGAGGCTGCTGGGAGACTGGTGGGGAAACAGGTGGCAGGCAGGGCTTGCTGGGCAGCGCCCTGCTACGGAGCACGCCCGTACTCAGTCTGCTCATCGCTGTGCAAAGCAGACCCAGAGTTCCTGCACTTTCCAAATTCAAGAACAACAGGGGGAAGGTTCTGGAGTTCTATTTTATTCATAAGTGACAGCTTCAATAAGCCTGCGGCCAACGGTCAGCGTTTCATCACCGTTCCATTCACTTGCAGAACAAATGTAAAATACCAACACCAAGGCTTCCAGGTCCAAGGAAGGATTGAAGCAGGCACCCCCAGTTTCACTTTCCTTCCAAGCCTCCCTCCACAACTTCAGCAAAGACCCAAAGCCACATGACAGAAAACTGGAGAGAGCAGTGACACAGTGTTGGACACCAGAGCAGAGGTGAAGAGGGGACTGCTGTGACAGATCAGGCAGGCACTGCTTATCAGAGCCGAGAGGTGGTGCCAGGAAGCTCCTCCTGAGAGGGGTAAAGGGGACAGGCTCAAAGATAGAGTTTAGACTGGCCCCCCAAAGGCCCGCCTGGCTTTGCTTCAATAAAGCAGTCAAAAAATCCACCTATAGGCTCAGAGCAGCCAACTAGCTTTTGCTCTCCATTCTTTTTCTTTTTTGGTACCGGAGATTGAACTCAGGGGCACTTGACCACTGAGCCACGTCCTCAGCCCTATTTTGTGTTTTATGTAGAGACAGGGTCTCACTGAGTTGCTTAGCCCCTCGCTGTTGCTGAGGCTGGCTTTGAACTCGCTATTCAAAGTGCTGGGATTACAAATATGCGCCAGCACACCCGGCTTGCCCTCCACTCTTAACTACGAAAAAGCCTGAGGTTCCCAGCATCCTAAGAAAGCCTCTGTCTAACAGGAAGTCAGAGACCAAACTTAGGAAAAGACAACTTGGAAGAAAGACTATATAGGGAAAAATAAGAAGAGAAAGAATTACTAATATCCTCAAAGGAGATGATTTCACATCAATAAAAGAAAAATAGGATGTTCTATGCAAAAAATTAAAGATAAAATAGTAGCAATAAAATACCAAAAGAGATTTTTGAGGACAAATAAAGAAATCTCCCGATTTCAAAAACTATGAAAAATGTAAGAAAAGAAAATTATAGAACCAAAGAGGTCCAAGAACTAGTCACTGGTTACTCAGAGAAAATAAAGACAAAACTCATGAACAGGTTTGGAGTTGTGGCTCAGTGGTAGAGCATTTGCCTAGCATGTGTGAGGCACTGGGTTCAATTTCCAGCACCACATATAAATAAATTAATAAAATAAAGGTCTATGAACATCTACAAAAACAAAAAACAAAAAACAAAACAAAACAAAAACTCATGAACAAAATTAAAAAATATTTCCCAGGACCACGAACATGACTTTTCAGACTGGAGAGATACATTGAGGGGTTAGAGCAAAACACACACACACACACACACACACACACACACACACACACAATTCAAGATCTGCTATTACAAAACAATAACAGGGATAAAGAAGATTCCATAAATTTCCAAAATGGAGAGGTCTCATTGAAATGATCAAGAAGGTCTTAGCTGGGCGGGGTGGCGCATGCCTGTAATCCCAGCACTTAGGGAGCTGAGACAGGAAAGTTGTGAGTTCAAAGCCAGCCTCAGCAACTGTGAGGCGCTAAGCAACTCAGTGAGACCCTGTCTCTACATAAAACACAAAATAGGGCTGGGGATGTGGCTCAGTGGTCGAGTGCCCTTGAGTTCAATCCCTGGTACCAAAAAAAACCCAAAAAACAAAACAAAAAAAAACCCAGGATGGGGTAAATATGATCAAAGTGTTTGTTATATGCACATATGAATATACCACAATGAAACCCATTATTCTATACAACTAATTATGCACTAATTAAAAACAGGAATGATTAACAAGAACTTGGGAGAACAGTAACTTCTTGGAGAGAAAGAAGGTGCAGCTGAGGAAGCACATACAGGTGACACTTACGGTAGCATTAACATTTCTCTTCCTTAAGCTGGTACATCAATACATGGGGGTTCACTATTCTTTAAAATGTACCTATTTAATATACTCCTTTGTACAATATATATTTCACAATAAACATGTTTAAAGGGCACGACACTGTGACAACTTACTCCAGCACTTACCAGTTCTTACAAGCCTTCCTCTTTTTTCTTTCCCCACACGAAGCAGCCCGTAGGGAAGCAGGATCTGGTTTTTTCAAATCTTCTGGATCCAGTAGCTCATCTGAATCAATGAGATCCTGGAATGTCCAAAGCAGTTAGTGACACAGTCATGGACTCTTTAATGAAAGGCTAAAGTGATTACAGGCCGTGAGAGCAAATGTACACAGTTCAGCGTAAAGAAGGCACTTCCTCTGTCCTCAGGTTGATTGGCATGCTCAACCAGACTACACCCACAAGAGGCCAACTGTCCACAAAAATGCATCAGGATTTGGGAACAAATTTGCACAAGAAATTGCTGTAAGACTGACCAGCACTGTGTACAGAATATACACATGCATTTGTGGGAAGGGTGGAAGCAGGCAGAGCACAGAGAGGTGCCATGCTTAGACCAGTGTATAAAGAGCCATGGGAAAAAAAGAGTGCAAGTTCTTCCACATAACTCCAAAGTCAAATAATCACACATATATTTGTGTAATTCTCTGCCAACAACTGGACAATTGGTCTGTAAGCTCTATGACGGCATGAACAAAGACCTATACTAGTCATTACTCTAATTTTAATCATAGAAGCACATAAATGAAGAACTTTATTATACACAGAACTGATCAATGATTTCAAGGACTGATTTTTTTTTGGTACTGGGGATTAAACCCAGGGTTGCTCTACCACTGAGCATACCCTTTGTCCTTTTTTTTTTTTTGGTACCGGGCATTGAACTCAGGGGCACTCAACAACTGAGCCACATCCCCAGCCCTATTTTTGTGTTTTATGTAGAGACAGGGTCTCACTGAGTTCTTTAGCACCTCACGGTTGCTGAGGCTGGTCTTGAACTTGTGATCCTCCTGCCTCAGCCTGAGTAGCTGGGATTACAGGCTTGCACCTGCAAACCCAGAATGAAAGTATTGCTTTTAAGACAGTGAACATACAGTGACTTGTCCAAAGGGGCCAATATTAGCTCACAAACTCTTTTCTGGTTTACACATGTTCACAAAAGTATTTGATATATCACATAAAGTGAGAACAAGAAAATCTGTGGGAAAAAGAGATACTAAAAACTAAATTTAAAGTGCCACCAACATGGAGTGTCCTTGAAATCAAAGACACCAGTGACAGGCACAACCACAATGCTGGACTTTAAATACCTTCATACCTACAAGTCCAGAACAGTCACTCTAAACTATAATTGTTCATACCCAAAGTGGTACCTGGAAGGAGGGGGCCAAGTGACCACAGCGCCAACTTACCATGCTCTCATCCTCCATGTCATTGGCTGAGAGGGTCCAGAGCTTGGCAGTGGCAGGATCCACAGCAGGTTTCACTGAATCCAACCAATAAAATAAAAAGAGCGCCATAAAAACGGCAACAAACTACTTGTAGATGTAAGCACTTTCTTTTTCTTTTTTTCCCCCTGGTACCAGGGATTGAACCCAGGGATGCTTTACCACTGAGCCACACCCCCAGCCCCTTTTGCTTTTCATCTTGAGACAGAGCCTTGCTAAGCTGATGAGACAAGCCTCGAACTTGTGCTCCTGCTCGATCTCCTGAGCTACTGGGATTACAGGCATGTGCCATTGTGCCAGCCACATAAGCAGAATCTCCATCTTCCTATGGAGATTCTGTAGAGAACAACTGGACAGGGAGTCAGAAGAGTCAGGTTTAGGTCCAGCTTGACCACTTATATAAGAGACATGACCTGGGCTGGGGCTGTAGCTCAGCAGTAGAGCGCTTGCCTAGCATGCATGAGGCACTGGGTTTGATCCTCAGCACCACATAAATAATAAATGAATAAAATAAAGATCCATCAACGACTAAAACAATATTAAAAAAAAAAAAAGAGAGAGACATGACCTTAGGCTGACCGCTTTATGATAGAACAGAAATCATTTGTTAAGCATGTCCTTTGTACCAGACACTACAACAACACTTCATATACATCATAGAACTCAATCTTGCTAGCAACATTATCAGGTAGGTTTTTGTCATCCTAATTTTATACCTGTGAAAACAGATTTAGATACTTAGATATTTTAGATTAGACAAGTCTGTGTAATGTTTTTTTTTGGTACTGGGGATTGAACTCGAGGGCACTCAATCACTGAGCCACACCCCCAGCCCTATTTTGTGTTTTATGTAGAGACAGGGTCTCACTGAGTTGCTTAGTACCTCGCTGTTGCTGAGGCTGGCTTTGAACTCGCGATTCTCTTGTCTCAGCCTCCTAAAGTATTGGGATTACAGGCATGCGCCAATGCGCCCAGCCCACCACCACGCCCAGCCCGTCTAATGTTTTTAACCTCTGTTCTACATTCTTCCTCCTTGTTATCATGGTTCCCACCCCTATAACATGAGGCTAAACAGTGTTCCCTCTACCTATTTTGAGGATTAAATGAGAAATTTGTCAGACTTCATAAACAGCAAAACCTAACTCATTTAAACCTGTTATTTAAGAAAATATGCCTTAGAGCTTCTGGTGGCAAGATTCTGTCTAGATCAGAAGAATGCACGGAAGGGTATGAGAGGGCTGAGGCCTGGGACTTAGTGTGCGCAAATCTTCAGAAAGGCCTTTAAGGCAAGTGCACCCCCTAGGGATTCATGTCACAACTGGGTGCTCAAACTACCCATACCTCATCTAATGCACACCCATTAGAACTGTGAATCCAGAAGTCAGATTCCAAAGGATTTCCTAAGATATAGACTAGATAGTCAAAAGAGTGCTAGATGGGCTAGGGTTGTAGCTCAGTGGCAGAACACTCGCCTTCCACATGTGAGGCACAGAGTTCGATCCTCAGCACCACATAAAAATAAGTAAAATGAAGGTAATGTGTCCATTTACAACTAAAAAAATATTAAGAAAAAAAAAAGAGCACTACATGGATGTGCCAGTATATATAAATCAAGTTTTGCAATTCTCACAGCTGGGACAAAAGTTCAGACATTAAAAATAGCGACAGGGCTTGGTGTGGTGGCACAGGCCTATGATCCCAGCAACTTGGGAAGTTGAGGCAGGAAGATCACAAGTTCAAGGCCAGCCTCAGCAATTTGGCAAAACCCTTAGCACTTTGGATGCTGTCTTAAAATAAAAAATAAAAGGGCTGAGGATGTAGCGCAGTGATAAAACACCCCTGGGTTCAATCCTCAGCACAAAAAATTAAGGTATTGTAGGACCCTCAAAGTTAGAAAAGCTGACTTAGCTGGGCATGGTGGCACACACCTGTAATCCCAGCTGCTTGGGAGGCTGAGGCAGGAGGATCGTGAATTCAAGCCAGCCTCAGCAAAAAGTGAGGCGCTAAGGAACTCAGTGAGACACTGTCTCTAAATAAAATACACCATACGGCTGAGGATGTGGCTCAGTGGTCGAGTGCCTCTGAATTCAATCCCCAATACCCATCCCCAGCCCCTGCAAAAAAAACCCCGTGGGAATAGAAACAGGGTACCGTATCTCTATCACCATTGCCATGAGGATAAACTCTGTATCTCTGTGGCCTAGAAAGACTTCACTGACTAAACCCATGACTCAGCCTCCAGAATGAGGAAGCTTCAGTGTCCTCTGGTGCAGAAGGGGCTGTGCTAGACAATATTTATTGTTAGGTCTGGATCCTAATATACCCAGGATAAAAATATTTGAGCATTTTGAAATTTGGAAATAACAGAAATTAAAGGAATAATCCTAATAAAATTATTTAGATTTAATAAACTCTAATATATATATTTAGATTGCTCGCTCAATTTCTAACATGTTTCCCTAGCCCAATCACACAGAAGAATATCCCCAGGCCAGATTTACCTGAAGTAGATTTTTTGATGATGGAAAGTTTAAGCTGACTGGAAGAACCCACTTCAAAGTTTGGCTTTTTGCCTGTGATCTGAACAGAGAGCAGGCTGTTGCTGTTGTAGCCCAGGTGTTCCTGGACACACTGCTTCTCCTCAGGGCTCAAGGACTCCCGCTGAAGCTGGAAGTCAAGATATCAAAGGGATTAGTTCACACATCTTCTATCAAATGTTTTATTATGGGGGCTAGGATTGTGGCTCAGTGGTACAGCGCTTGCCTTGCATGCATGAGGCACTGGGTTCGATCCTCAGCACCACATAAAAATAAGTAAATAAAATAAAGGTATTGTGTCCATCTGCAACTAAAAAAAATTTTAAAAAAATGTTTTATTATGTTCATCCACACAGGGCTGAATACTCATTCCTGTGTATTAAGTATATAATAGCTAAGTCAGCTTAACCACTGAGCCACATCCCCAGGCCTTTTTATTTATTTTTTACTTTGAGACTCGGTCTCACTAAATTGTTTAGGGCCTCAATAAGTTGATGAGGCTTGCCTCGACTTCTGATCCACCTGCCCCAGCCTCCTGAGTTGCAGGGATTACAGGCCATGCCTGGCCTAACATCACTCTTCATAACACATTCAAGTTCACTCATCAGAACCCTAGACTATAGTTTTGTTGGCATGTTTGCTTTGAGAGCTTACCTTTGGAAAGTATTAAAGTACTTATGAAATATTAGGTACAAGACACTATGCTAGTCTTTTGTGTCTAATGATTATGATTACAACCATGTATCAGATGTGGTCCTGTTGAATAACAGAGAAACATGTTCACAGTGAAGACAGTAGAAATTTATATCCTAAAAGAGAAAGGACAAAGGAATCCTTTCTGTGTTCCTTGAGAAGTAGTAGTAGATAGTAAAGGTGGGGGAAAAAAGGGGAGGCCAAGGTGCCAGCTCTATGTCCAATAATTTTTGGGGGGTACCGGGGATTGAACTCAGGGGCATTCGACCACTGAGCCACATCCCCAGCCCTATTTTGTATTTTATTTAGAGACAGAGTTTCACTGAGTTGCTTAGCACCTCACTTTTGCTGAGGCTGGCTTTGAACTTGCGATCCTCCTGAGCCACTGGGATTACAGGTGTGTCCCACCACGCTCGGCTCAATAATTTTTTTTTAATTGTAGATGGACACAATACATTTATTTATTTATTTTTATGTGGTGGCTAAGGATCAAACCTAGTGCCTCACATGTGCTAGGCAAGTACTCTACCACTAAGCCACAACCCCAGCCCTCTATGTCCAATACTTTTTGAATGGTTAAGTCACAGTCCATCTGTGGCATGGAACACTATTAACAAAAATAAGGGAAAACATACTAAGGTGAATAAGTGTCTAAGATATTTAAAGATTGGAAAAATATAGTGACTGATCTACACAGACATACATTATTGACATAAAAAAGAGGTACACGCATACATATGCTGGTAAATGCAAAGCAGAAATTCTGAACGGATGCACAGAATGCTTCCTCTGGGGAGGGAGGGGAGTGTGAGCAATGACTAGTGTGTTACTTTCATATTCTACATTCTTCAATATAAACTGAATCTTTATGAACGTTCATTATTTTAGAATCAAACACAGAAATCTTAAAGGAAAAATAAGCAAGGATTCATAAAGAATCTAAGGCCTATAAGAAATCAGATATAAGCTAGCACAGGATAACACTTACCTCTCCTACACCCAAGAAAATGTTAGCCTCAGAGGGGAGCATGGAAACATAAACAACTCTGCAGCACAGGAACATCTCCACTGAATGGTCACAAATGTGATATTCCCTCAACTTTCACCAGCCTGGATAGAGTGGTGACAGCGTTTCACCTAGGCCTAGGATTAGTGCATACCTCTTAGTACGGTAGTATTAGTGCATATACACACATACCTCTTTTACTTCCACAAGACCAGAGAGCGTCAGAGCTGAACACAGTTTAGACGCTGTCTTCACTTTGCTATCATTACCTGCCAAGAGGAAAACCCCAGTTAGCAGGTCAGAGCAAGAAAAATACTAAAGGCCCTCCCTGTGCAGGTTAGCAGGCACAGCCCCTGCTTCCAATGTGTACGGACTGTTGTGACAGCATTTTAATTTGAAAATTCCTGTGGTTATTCAAAGTGCTCTTACCTATGCTCTTATTATCGTTTCTTATTATCTTTGTTTCCTGGAAACTCCCTGCAGGGGATGTTGGATAATGAATGTTACAAACTGCAAAGTGCAGAGAAATACAAGTATTCTCTCTGTAAAGTTCTGTCAGAAACAATATATTTAGTCATCCAGGGTTTGAATTTCCAGCAAAGAATGTCTGCTAGCTCCATAAAAGTAATGGATACTTTTATACATTTCAAAATCCTTTCATTTCTATTATTTTATTTGATTAAATAAATCCTCACATTTTGATTGAAAGACCAGTGGAAAATGCTAAGAATTCAGATCCGCTATTAAATGTCTCTGACAGCCACACCACTGAGCAAAAAGGAGGCTTTTATTTCTTGGACACTGCCATTAATTTCACATGAATCAATATCTACCTCACCCCTCTCAGACTTCCAGTCATTATTCTAAAACTTTATATTTTGAAATAACTATAGATTTGGGCTGGGGATGAGGCTCAGTTGTGAAATGCTTGCCTAGCATGTGCAAGGCCCTGGATTTAATCCCCAGTACTCGGGGGAAAAAAAGTGTTCAGGGAGGTTTGTGGAGCCTTTTACTTCATCTCACCCAGGCTAACATTTCTCACAGTGTGAAGACCAGGATGCTGACATACTACCACTTTATAGCCACATGTACTTTCTCCTTCCCTGGAAACTGAGATGTGCTCTCTGTGCTATATTTTTGCTATTTCAAGAATATTAATAGAAATAACAATAAGGAACCTTTGAGACTGGCTTTTGCTCTCGGCACACTTTTCTTGAGCCACTCAATTTGATACATAGATCAATTGGCTCCTTTTTATTGTGCTGTTTTCCATGCTACAGACATACCAAAGTTTGACCTTCCACTTGCTGAATGACCCATCCATTTTTAGGTGGTAGTTTCCTTCTGTTTTATTACCAACTGGATCAGCCAAAGACTGGAATTTCTTTGATTTATTTCCTCAGACTTTATCAATAATTTATCCCTGAGGAGAGGCTGTGAGATAGGAATACTAATCTCCACATGGTATCTACTGTTCAGAGAGACCAGCAAGCACGCCCATCAACCCATCACACTCTAGTCTAGTGAAGACTTCCTTACCTATATCTGTCTCCACTGGTTCTTTCAGAAAAAGACATCCCCCGGGCCGAAGGATTCGAGCCATCTCAGCCAAAACCTCAGCACTGTGCAGAGTCATGCTTCCTGGGACTACACCCGACAAGATAAAATCAAAGCTGGATTCCTTGTGGGCAGCTGAAAAGAAGGAAGACTCAGCAGTCACCTGAGCCCCTGAAGCAGCCTCCCAACCTCTCCAAAGCCCCCACAGAAGCTACGCCTCCCACCCAGGACAGTGAAACCCTACCTGTTTAGTGAACACTATTAAAACACCATCACTAGCAAAGGGGGCAACGAGGCTCTGCCTGCCCTCCTCCAGACTTACTAATTTCATATTCTTTCATGTGCTCAGGAAAGTAAAAAAGTTAAAAAAAAAAAAAAAAAAGCAGAAGAGCTACCAAGGAGAAAAAACACACAAAAATCAACTATACTCCTACATCTACTACATAGCTCAAGTGAAAATCAAGGCGACTGGCCACTACTTTCAGGTGCCACCCCAAACAAAAAAACCCCAGATGCCATGGAACTACAGACATGCAGCCCTCCCACAGAAGCTCCTGGAACCCAGTGAAGACAGCAGGCCAAGGACTTACACTGCAACAGCTGGTTCATGTTTTCTGTGGACACTTGGCCTTCGTCGCCAGTTAACACTCGAAGTTTAGCCACCAGATCTTCCAGAGCCGCCACAGGGGATGACTTATCCCAGACCACTGCCACAGCCTGGCCAGCTGAGATCCCAAAATTTGCCATTCCTTCAGTGTTGACAGACCTAAAAGCTAATGACCAAAAGGGAATCAGGACTGAGTAGAGACAGCAGTGCAATTTAACCCATGGGCTATCATCAAAGGCGATTAGAATTGCAACCAACTTCCAACTTCCCACTAGGGAACGCGGATGTCATCAAAAATCTTATTGTAGACTCCAGAGCTGAAAAAATGAAACCACCACCTCAAGGCTTCCTAATCCTTCCATTCCCTAGTAAGGCAGGGTGAGAACCCTGATGTGGCAGAGTCAAGAAAAGGGGATTAGATTCAAGTAAGAAGTTGGCGGCAGGAGGATTATTTCCTTTTTGAGATAACTCAGCATGAACAGACTATAAAACACACAGGGCATTAATTAGGAGGAAGTGTGACTCGGCATGGAAGACAAATAAATTGAGACATAACTCAACCACAGCTTACTGTTTGTAAAAAAGAACACACTTAAATCTTGCAAATATTGATATTTTCCCTTCAAAGTATAAAAATTCAATTCCTTCAAATCTGTAATAATCAATGGTATCGACTATGTCTTTAATATTTAATATTGCCAGACTATTCAAAACCCTACGTACATTATCTCAACAGACCCTCAGAACAGCCTTTAACTGATACTGTTAATGAAAGCTCATTCCTTGTCCCCAGCGCCAATCTAATAACAAGGACAGTTTTGAGAATAAGGAAAAAGAAGGTTTATTGCTTTGCTAGAAAAGGAGAAACATACGGGACTCCTGTCCCAAAGGCTATAATTTTGCCCATCAGCAGGAACCGGGTTTTTAAAGAGGCGACAGAAAGGCTACATTCCATGTGTTCTCTGTTGGAGTTGTAATTCACTTGTTAATTTGGGAGAGTCATTTCTGAGAGCTTGTGGTACCCTCCCCAAAGTCTGGATTACTTGTTCCCACGGTGGGT
The DNA here is from genome assembly GCA_028644305.1 of Xerus rutilus. NCBI lineage: Eukaryota > Metazoa > Chordata > Mammalia > Rodentia > Sciuridae > Xerus > Xerus rutilus. Next base: position 24,474,487 of record CM053414.1, on the reverse strand, counting down.
GTGTACTCAAGGGCAGATAAACCTGCCTAAAATGGGAAGAAAGGTAATCCCATTGCCCCTGAGATTAGGAAGGAGCAGGGAGAGAGCAAGAGAAACATGTCCATTTTAAAAAATATGTTGCAGTGGCACAGCAGCAAGGGTTATGTTCAAAGCATAAAGTGGACCACTGTTACAGTTCCCATCTTACAGAGGGAACTGAGGCAGCTGACTAGGTACAATGCATACAACCAGAAAGCATTAGGTGGATAAAGTAAGGGCTGAAATTTCCTACACTTTAACTTCGGAAATTTCTCTCCAAGGGCCAACTTTCTCTTCCATTTGATATGCAGATAAGTATATAAAGTGTTTACAATGAAATCAGGTCAAGAGCTGAGCTCTGCTCAGCTCCTCCTTTCTTAAACATTAATGTCACTAAATTTGACTTAAAATAGCTCAAATAAATGAAACAGAAGAGGTGGCAGAAGGTCAAGCATGGCTTAATCTTTTTTTTTTTTTTGGTACCAAGGATTGAACTTAATTTTATGTGGAACACTTCTGGCTTCTGCAGAAGTGGTTGACTCAGAGATCAATTATGTCACCACAGACACTATAGGGCTGAATTTAAGCCATGTCTAATACACTATTCCTTCTTTTAAAATGTGTAATTCAAATGTTAGTCTCCTAGCCAAGCACAATGGCATATGCCTGTAATCCCAGCAACTCTGCAGCCTGAGGCAGAAGGATCATAATTTCAAGGTCAGCTTGGGCAATGTAGCCAGATCTCATCTTAAAATAAGAAATAAAGGACAGAAATGCAACTCGGTGGTAAAACATTCCTGGATTCAATAGCAGTATGAAAAAAAAAAAAAGGGAATAAAACCGAACAGTGTCTACAAATCATGTTTGTTAACAAGAGTCCATCCCTAAATACTATGGAGCTTTAATGTTATTACTCATTTCAGACGTCAGTTACTAAAGATTTTGATTTCTAGAGCAAAATCAACACTGCTTAGCCTGCTGGATTCAGGCCCTTCCTAATCTGGCTCCACCATTCCACAACTTTGTTATCCTGATCTGACTACAAACCCCAGTAAAAGGATGCCAGTTGTCATCAGACAGGCAGGATTTCTTAGTCATTTAATTTCAGGTTTTAAATCTCAAAAAAGAATACCACAGAGAACTAAAACTTTTAAGCTTTTAATTGTCACATGATTTTGAAGAAGAGCTCTTGCAAAATCCTTATGGTAACTTGGGATCAATTTCACACTTAAGAAATAGCCAGGGGCCGGGCATGGTGACACACGCCTGTAATCCTAGCCACTTTGGAGGCAAGGGCTGGGGATGTGGCTCAGAGGCTCAGTGGTGAAGTACCTTTAGGTTCAATTCTCAGTAACAACAACAACAAAAAAAAAAAAAGGAAAAGAAAGAAAAACCAGCAAAAGAGGAGTGGTTGGGGGGCAGGTTGGGAATGAAGCTCAATAGTAGAGCACTTGGGGCTTGGGTTGTGGCTCAGCGGCAGAGCGCTTGGCTCACACATGTGAGGCACTGGGCTTGATCCTCAGCACTACATAAAAATAAATAAACAAAACAAGGATATCGTATCCATCTATAACTAAAAAATATTTAAAAAAAAAATAGTGGAGCACTTGCCTAGCATGTGCAAGGCCCAGATTTTGATTACTGGAGAAGACCAAAACAAAACAAAAAAGAAACAGTCAGGGAATACAAATTGCTGGGTAGTTAAGTTATAAGAAATAAAAAACCTGGGGTTCTATCTACACTGAGTCTTATTAGGTACATGACTATGGGTAAGTAACTAGCCTTTCTATCTTATCGATAAAGGACAGTAACTTCTATTTTGCAAGGCTGCTGCAGGAAATAATGAAAAAATATGCAAAATACTCAGCAGGGCTTGATACACAGAATTCAATAAAATAATGTTCTAAGCTGGGCATAGCGGTGCACACCTGTGATCACAGTGGCTCAGGAGGCTGAAGGAGGAGGATCGCAAGTTCAAAGCCAGCCTCAGCAACAGCGAGGCGCTAAGCAACTCAGTGAGATCCTGTCTCTACATAAAACATAAAATAGGGCTGGGAGTGTTGCTCAGTGGTTGAGTGCCCCTGAGTTCAATCACCCTCCCCCGCAAAAAAAGTTACACTTTATGACATCTTAGTATCCTTGTGGGATTATCAGTCAATAAGAAGAATGTAAATAAAATATTTTGCTTTCCATATCTCCTAATGCCAATCTTACAGCAAGAGGGAAATCATAAAATATTTATTATTAATTTTCCCCCAAATAGGCATAGCCCCTACTTCCATTTGGTGTTTTCTACATAAAATAGGAGACAGTGTTCTTTTAAATATCTAAAAGCCAGAAGTGTGATACTCTTCACCATCAGTTTCGTTTTATTGTTGTGAATTTATCTTTAAATATATACATGAAAAAAGATAAGGTAAGCCGGGTGCGGTAGCACAAGCCTGTAATCCCAGCACTTAGGGAGGCTGAGACAGGAAAATTGTGAGTTCAAAGCCAGCTTCAGCAAGGACAAGGCGCTAAGCAACTCGGTGAGGCCCTGTCTCAGCAAAAAACACAAAAAGTAGGGCTGGAGATGTGGCTCAGTGGTCGAGTGCCCCTGAGTTCAATCTCTAGTACCAAAAGAAAAAAGAAAAAAAGATAATGTAAAAAAAAAATCCAGCCAACATACTTAGGAGCTATGACTCAGGGGCCCAATTTCATAACTAAAGAAGTGGAGTAGAAGTCATTGTTATCATTGACCTTGCTTGTTAGATACCTCTCCAAATGACTGTTCAACACACATACCCATGGCTTTTCTAAAATGGCAGGCAAAAAAAGCAGATGTCTGAGAATAACTTCTGGAGAGGTACTTGCTTATTTTTAAGGTACTCAGCAAGCATCAAATCTTGAGACATTTGGACCCTCTTAAGAAGGTGGCCAAGAGCTGGGCATGGTGGCATGGTGACCCACACCTATAATCCCAGCAGATAGGGAAGAGGATCTCAAGTTTCAAGCCAGCCTCAACAATTTGGTGAGGCTCTGAGCAATTTAGCAAGACCTGGTCTCAAAATAAAATATAGAAAGGGCTGGGGATGTGGCTCAGTGGTCAAATGCCTCTGAATTCAATCCCCAATACCCACTCCTAGCCACCCCACCCCCAAAAAAAGAAGGAAAGAAAGAAAGAAAACAAAGCCCAACAGAGCACAAGCATACAGTCCCATCTACTGAGAGACTATGGCAAATAGGATCCCTGGAGTCTACTAGTTCTAGACCAGCCTGGGCAACATAGTGGGATCTGTAGGACAAAATATAAAAAAAAAAGAAAAAGAAAGAAACAGCCTCTGGGAGAGATCAGTAGTCCTTTACCTAAATTCAGAGATATGGATCTAAAATTTGTAGAGTTTTGGCTCATTTGTAGAGCCTGGGTCTCATCTCCTCCCCCCAAACCCATGCAGAGGAGGGCAAGATATTTTGAAAACTAGTTGATGGGGTGTGCATACAACTTTTTAAATTTTGGGGGTACTGGGGATTGAACCCAGGGGCACCTGATCACTGAGCTACATCCTCAGTCCTTTAATTTTTAGGGCCTTGCTAAGTTGCTGAGGCTGGCATGAAACATGAGATTTCCTGCCTGAACCTCCCCAGTCGCTGGGATTACAGGACTGCGCCACTGGCAAGGAAAGAACACAACTCTAACAGATTATCAAAAAAAAAAAAAAAAAAAGATGGGGCCTAAACGCAAACACAAAATTTACAAAATTGCATGCTCCTGTAATTATCCCAAATGCAAAAATCATTTACTTCTTCCTATTAGCCTATTCTGATGATTCCCCAGTGAGATGCTCTGCCTTTACGTTTTTTTAAAAAATATCTTTATTTATTTATTTTTATGTGGTGCTGAGGATCGAACCCAGTGTCTCACGCATGTGAGGCAAGCACTCTACCACTGAGCTACAATCCCAAGCCCTGCATTTACGTTTTTTAATGACAACATCATGACCTCCTCGAGCAATCAGGAGGTTGTCTGGCCATTTCATAATGCCAGAAGCAACAAAATCAGCTTCTCCCAAACTTGCAGATCCTACAAACCAACTCCGGCACCCGGTAAAGCAAGACTGCCGCCTAGACAGCATACCAATTCTCCAGGACAAAGACTTGGGTGTTCATTTTATTAACAAGCATCCCAGAAGATTCGTCCTATCTGGCAAGTTTGGGAAATACTCAATATCTTGGGAGGCTCGGACAAATCACAGGTTCAAATTTATCATCTGTTGGCTTATGGAGCCCCAACCTTTCATGCCCTGCGGCCAGGTACCTTCAGACCCAAACTTCGGAGGAACTGGGACCCAAGGTCACAAGAGTGGGCTACGAGGTAGAACCAGGTCTCAGACTCCGTCTCCCGACCCTAGCCCAGGTCTTTCCCACCTCAGCGCTCAGTGCCCTGGGCCGGCTGCGTGACTAACGAGACAACCCAGGAAGGACAGGGAGCCACAGCGTCAGGAGCCCAGGGCCAGCAGATCCAGGGCCGGGCTCGGCCCCTCACACCTGCTTCCCGAGACATAAGCCCGCCAAGGTTCTCCACGGAGCGGCCCTGGCTAAATTCTCACCTAGGGACGGGGCTGGAAATAAGAAATGAGAGGATGTAGATCAAGGTGGGGCCGAAAGAAGGCCGTTGGGGAATGTCGGGCGCCCGAGTAGCCCCGAGTGCGCTCACCTACAGCTGGGGCCGGCTCCAGGGTTCTCGGCGCTCGCCTGCTCCTGGTCTCGCGCCTCTCGCGAGACGGGAAAGTCCGCGGAGTCAAGAGGGCGGAAGCAGCTGCGCAGCCAACCTGGCGCTGCTCGTTGCGTCAAGTCGTCGCCGTGCGTGCCCGCTTCCAAGATGGCGGCGGCCGCGGCGGCAGCGTCGGGTGTGCTGGGCAAGGCAAGCTGGAGGCTCCTACAGCTGCGGTGCCTGCCCGGTGAGGAGGCGGCCGAGCCCGGGAGCGGGGAAGAACTGGGAGGGGGAGTGAGGCCGGCTTCACCTGGGTAGGGGACGGGAGAGGCCCTCGGCGGCCCGCGAGCAAGGTGAGGTGAAGGGCATCGGCGGTTGGCCGGCTTCGGTCTGCAGTTTGCAGCTGTTAAGGCCACGAGCAGCGGGGCAGGGCCCGTCACTCCCATTTCTTCGAGTTAACGGAGCCTCTGAGGGTTCAGTATGCCCAGGTCACGCCGCTCGTCATTTGCAGAACTGTCAGCCGCGGACGCATTCCCAAGTCCATTGCCTTTGGTTCCTGAGATGGGATCACTCGAGGGACAGTTGGACCGAGAGCGTCCAGTCCATTGTTTTCTAAAAGTCAGTCATTTTCCCAGCACTTCACTAATTCTGTGATATGCTCTTTACCACCTCTGCCGCTAGGTGCACAGTATTTTATTTCTATATCTGAGTATCCTAAAAATAGACATTTACTTAAAGAGGAAACTTTATATCACTGTCATAAATGGAAAACTGGTATCACTTGTCACGAATAGAACATAGTATGGGTCGACCCATTAACGTAAATATATAGCTAATGAAATGTTCTTCTGCATTTCACCTAAAATTTTCTCATGAGCTGCAGTAATTCCAGACATATTTTGGGATCTCCCCATTCCTTTTCAAAGTTTTATGGATATTTCTGTACATCCACTCAGATAGTGATTTTTTAATACATACTGGTACTGTCTCTTTTGAATTCATTGTTCCCTGAATTCTATAGATTTTTTTAATGAGTGCCTTTTTGTTATTTTTATACAAAGTTCTAGTAATATGTGTAGTTAAAGTAATGTCTGTGACCTAGCAAATCTGTGCTTAAGATATTTACCCAAAAGAATTGAAAGCAAGCTGGGCCGGGTGGCGCAAGCCTGTAATCCCAGCACGTAGAGAGGCTGAGACAGGAGAATCCTGAGTTCAAAGCCACCCACAGCAAAGGCGAGGTGCTAAGCAACTCAGTGAGACCCTGTCTCTACATAAAACACAAAATAGGGCTGGGGATGTGGCTCAGTGGTGGAGTGTTCCTGAGTTTAATCTCCAGTACCGCCCCCCCCAAAAAAAGAATTGAAAGCATGTGTATACAAAAAGGTTTGTACAAGAGTATTCATGACCTCTTTATTCATAATAATCAAAGCTTGAATCATCCCAGGTATCCATCAGCAGAACAATAGTGATTTGGTTTGTTTGTTTTTTGGTCTCTCTTTGTTGCCCAGACTGGCCTCAAACTGGTGATCCTCCTGCCTCAGCCTCTTTAGTGGCTGGAATTAGAGACATGTGCCATGTACCATGGCTTAATTACCAATTAATGTAATACTGCTAGGCAACAACAACAAAAGATCTGTCAAAGATAAACAAAGCCAGACACTAATTAAAGGAGTTGGGACAGATCTTAATCAATAATAACTTGTAGAAAGGAAAATTTCAGAATCTTGCCAGTGAGGTGAAATGGTTTGTCATGACCACACAGCTGACAAACGTGAAATAGGCCCAGAAGCCGGGTAGGTTTTGTTTCCTGGCTCACTGTTTTTGCTAACACATCGTGTCCCAAGGTTCCACTTTACCCAAGATTTTTGTGTGAGATCCAACACTTGGATAAGTGATTGTGGAGGCATCTCTGCCCTACATTTCCTCATCCCCATTCTTTTAGCACCTCTGGATTTCAAAGGGTCATCTCTTCTCTGATGCAAGATCCTGACAGTCCAGTTTCTGTTTCAGCGTCCCGCTGCCAAGCACTCCTGGTGCCACGCGCCTTCCACGCTTCAGCTGCGGGGTTCAGGTCTTCAGAGGAACAGAAGCAGCAGCCTCCCTCTTCTTTTTCTCAGCAGCATTCTGAGCCACCAGGGGCACAAAAACCCCATGTAGAGTCTCCTCGCATACCTCCCAGGTAGGCACCAGAACCCGGTTCACTTGTTTGTGGCTGCTTTGCGTGCTTGGGAGTATCTGTCTCTTGCTCGAGCTCCTGTCCATCCCCCCCCCCCCACCTTCTGTCACTTCTAAGCTGTCTTTGAAAAGAACCTATTGTTTTTATAAAAATGGTGCCTGTACATTCTAAAACATCTGAAAAATAGAGAAGTTTGCAAAAAATTACCTGAAACCCCACACAGAGATAACCTGCTGACATTTTTGCTTTCAGATGTTTCTCTAAGCATGTTTCATAAATCTGTGTATATAATAAATGATTGATTGATTACATTCTACTCGCTGTTCCAGAACCTGTTATTTCACTCAACAGTACACTTTTTTGGGGGGTGGGGGAGTTCCAGGGATTGAACCTAGAGGCGCTTAATCACTGAGCCACATCCCCAGCCCTTTTTATATTTTATTTAGAGACAGGGTCTTGCTGAGTTTGCTTAGGGCCTCAGTAAATTGGTGAGGCTGGCTCTGAACTCAATGATCCTCCTGCTACAGCCTCCTGAGCTGCTGGGATTATAGGTGTGTGCCACCGAGCCTGGCTCAACAGTATACTTTTTTTTTTAATATTTTTTTTAGTTGTCAGTGGACCTTTATTTTTATTTATATGCAGTGCTGAGAATCGAACCCAGTGCCTCACACATGCTAGGCAAGCGCTTTACCACTGAGCTACAACCCCAGCCCAACAGTATACTTTTAATGTCCTCTCACGGTTTATTTTAGTGATTGTATAACATTCCAGGAAGGAATGGGCCAAAATTTATTTAACCTGCCCTAAATTGATGAATATTTAGATTTCTCTCAGTGGTATGAAAGATCATGTGATAAACTATTTCATCTTCCCTTAAGGATGGGAATACTGAGTCAAAAGAGATGTACATATTAAGTTTTCTTAGATATGTGGGGCCAAATTGCCTTCCAAAAAGATAATAATAATTTACCTTTCCACTAGATTTGATTTTTCTTGTTAATCCTGCCACTGAAAATTGAATGTTCCTCAAGGTGAAGTTAGAGTGTTGTTCTTCATCTTTTTCTGGTTTCCTAATGAAAATCCTTTTCATTTCAATTCAACAAATATTTTTTGAGAATCTACCATGTGTCAATTATTGCCCCTACCCTTATGGAGGGCATGGAGTTACAGTCTGCTGGTAAAGAAACCCTCTGAGCTCAGTGTGCTAAGGGCTGTAAACAGGGAAGCCCAGGGTGCTGCGGGAACGTCGCCTACATGTCACAAGACCTCAACTCATGGGATCGCTTTGACTCCGGCAGGGGAAAGATGATGGGATTTTTTCTGTGCTGGCAGCGTACCACCCATGCTGACAAAAGTAAATGTCTTCCCATCTGTGCTGAGAGGAGACCTAGAGCCTGTGGTGTCTGTTCAGGCCCATTTTGTGCTCCAGGCAGTAAAGAGTGAGATAAAGTGTGCTGGGCTCTGTTCCCACATTTCAGGTACACAGACCAGAGTGGGGAGGAGGAGGAGGACTACGAGAGTGAGGAGCAGCTGCAGCATCGCATCCTGACGGCAGCCCTGGACTTTGTGCCTGCCCACGGATGGACGGCAGAGGCTATTGCCGAAGGAGCCCAGGTGTGTATAGGTGAGGGTGGGGCAGCCTGACCTAGATTAGCCAGGAGGAGTCCCACAAGGCACCAGAGGGCTTCATGCCTTCTTCCAGCCCAACTTGGAGCCTCTCACAGGTAAAGATTGTCTAGGTGTTTTGCTTTTGTTTTCCCAATAGGGTGGATATGGCTTTATTTATTTATTTTTTATCTTTAAATTAATGTTGTATTTTTTATACCTTTATTTTATTTATATGTGGTGCTGAGGACCAAACTCAGTGCCTCATACTTGCTAGGCAAGCGCTCTACCACTGAGCCCCAGCCCCAGCCCCATGGCTTTATTTTTAATTATAAAAAAAATAGCAGGCTGGGCATATGCTGTAATCCTAACTCTGGAGGCTAAGGCAGGAGGATTGCAAGTTTGATGCTAGCCCCAGCAATTTAGCAAAGCTCTAAGCAACTTAGGGAGACCCGGTCTCAAAATAAATATAAAGGGCTGGGATGTAGCTCAGTGGTAAAGCAACTCCTAGGTTCAACCCCCAGTACCAAAAAAGAAAAAGAAAAACCATCCAGAATTCAATCACAAAAATAATAGTTGGCATTATGGTCTAAGGCAGCTGGCTAAGCACTCATTATCTGTGATCAAAATTACCATTTATTCTAAGATGCCATTGTTTGTGAGAAGCACCATTTTTAATGTATCAATAAAAAAAATTCTGCCCTATTTAACTCTGACACAATGTTATAATTTAGATCTCGAATGTCCCCCAAAGGCTTATGTGTTCAAGGCTTGATTCCTAATACAGCAATGTTCAGAGGTGGGGCTTTTGGGAAATGATTGGATGATGAAGGCTGGTTTCATGGATGGATTCATAATTAACAGGCTGTTGGGAAGTAATGGAGGCTGGTGGAGGTGGGACCTAATCGGAGGAAGTTGGTCACTGGTGGTGTGTCCTGGAAGGGTATATCTTGTCCTTAGCCCCCTCCTCACTCTGATTCCTGGCTGCCCAGAGGTGAGCAGCTTTCCCCTTCCATGCCCTGGCCCATGATATTTCTGCCTTGCCACAGACCTAAAAGCAGTGGAGCGAGCCAACCATGAACGGAAACTTCTGAAACTGTGAGCCAAAATAAACCTGTCCTCCTTTAAGTTGTTATTCTTGGGTATTTTGTCACAATGACAGAAAACTGACTAACACATCATCAATTCTGTGATTCACACTGATTTTTTATTAATGGAAATATGTGTGCATCTTAGAATTACTGAGATATGGTGTCAACCCCCAAGAGGGAACCACTTTGAAAACCAACACACCTTATTTCTTTCAGTAAGTCTAACAGCATTTACTTCTGCATTGAAGTAAAGACTACTGCTTTAGATGAAGCAATAAGCTCATGTTTAGGCCATGTGTGCAGAATCATCTGGCATAGCTAGATATTATCCTATGCAAGGCCTCTTGGATAATGGGCAACTTTGCTGCTTTACTTAAATCTGTTATTTCTTTTTTTTCTTTCACTCTCTTACAAGAGCGCATTTGGTATTAGAAGTCATGTAAGTGGAATTTGTAAACTCAGACTTCATCATATACTCATTGTGAAAACTAATTTTTTCCATATTTTTTATTATTGCATTATAATTATACGTAATGGTGGGATTCATTGTTACGTATCCATACATGCACATGACATAGTGATATAATTTGGCCAATATTATTCCCCAATATTTCCCCTTTCCCTTCCCCTCCACCCCTTCTCTGGCTCCTTTTCTCCACTGGTCTCCCTTTGATTTTCAAGAAACATCCATCCCACATACCTTTCTTTTCCTTTTTCCTAACTTCCTCATATGAGAGGAAACATACAACCCTTGACTTTCTGAGTGGCTTATTTCACTTAACGTAATATTCTCAAGTTACATCCATTTTCTGCAAATGACATAATATTCTTTTTTATGGCTAAATAAAACTCTTACTACGTGTGTATGTGTTTATATCACATTTTTTTATCAATTCATCCATCGATGGACACTTAGGCTGGTTCCATAGTATGGCTATTGTGAATTGTGGCACTATAAACATGAGTATGCATGTATCACTATAGTGCTCTGACTTTAATTCTTCAGGATAAATACCAAGGAGTGGTGTAGCTGGGTCATATGGTGGTTCTTTGCCTAATCTTTTAAGGAGCCTCCATACTCATTTCCGTAGTAGTTGTAATAATGTACAATCAGTCCCACCAACCGTATGAAAGTGTTCCTTTTTCCCTACATCCTCTCTAACATTTATTATTGCTTATATTCTTGATGACGGCCATTTTTACTGGAGATGAAATCTCAGTATAGTTTTGATTTGCATTTCCCTAATTGCTAATGATGTTCAACATTTTTTCAGGTATTTTTGGCCATCTATATTTCTTCTTTTGAGAATTGGCTTGGTTCACATGCCCATTTATTAATTGGATTGTTTTGTTTTGATTTTTGGGGTATTGTTTTTTGAATTGTTTATATATTCTGGATATTAATCCTCTGTCAGAAGAGTCGCTAGCAGAGATTTTTTTCCCATTCTCCCATTCTATAGATTCTCTGTTCACATTCTTAATTGTTTCCTTTGCTGTGCAGAAGCTTTTTTTGGGGTGGAGTGTGGGACAGTACTGGGGATTGAACTCAGGAGCACTCGACCACTGAGCCACATCCCCAGCCCTATTTTGTGTTTTATGTAGAGACAGGTTCTCACTGAGTTGCTTAGTGCCTCGCCATTGCTGAGATTGGCTTTGAACTCTCGATCCTCCTGCCTCAACCTCCCAAGCCACTGGGATTACAGGCATGCACCACTGTGCCCAGCTTCAGAAGCTTCTTAATTTGATACCATCCCATTTATTAATTCTTGATTTTAGGAGTCCTGTTGAGAAAGTCATTGCCTGTGCCTATAAGTAAGAATGTTGAACCAGATGTTTTCTTGTAGGAGTTGCATAGTTTCTGGACTAATTCCTAGGTTTTTGATGGATTTTGAGTTGGCTTTTGTGCAGGGTGATAGATAAGGATCTAGTCTCATTCTTCTACAAATGGATAACCAGTTGCCCCAGCACCATTTGTTTAAAAAGCTGCCTTTTCTCCAACATGTTTTTGGCACCTTAGTCAAGGATCAGATGACTGTAGATGTGTGGGTGTATCTCTGTGTCTTTTATTCTGTCCCATTGGTTTGTGTGTTTGTTTTATGCCAGTACTAAACAATTTTTGTTACTGTATCTCTGTAGTATAATTTGAAATCAGGTATGGCAATCCCTCCAGCATTCTTTTGTGGCTTAAAATTGCTTTGGTTATTCTGGATCTTTTATTCTTCCAAATGAATTTTAGGGCTGTGTGGTTTTTTGGTTTTGGGGTTTCCCCCCCCCCCTGGTTCTGTAAAGAATGTCATTAGTTCATTGTGAAAACTTTGAAAAATAAAAACAGATACAAAGAACTTGAAAATAAAGCACCTGTGATCACACCAGAGCTCCTCTTGTCAACATTTCAGTGCCTATTTTTTTTTTGTATTGGGGGTTGAACTCAGGGGCACTCAACCTCTGAGTCACATCCCCAGCCCTATTTTGTATTTTATTTAGAGACAAGGTCTCCCTGAGTTGCTTAGCACCTCACTTTTGCTGAGGTTGGCTTTGGACTCGTGATCCTTCTGCCTCAGCCTCCTGAGCCGCTGGGATTACAGGTGTGTGCCACTGCGCCCAGCTCAATAACTGTTTTTTCAATTAAAAAAACGTTTATTAATCGAAAGTTATTGAGGAAGTAGTGTGCATTAGGCACTGTACTAGGGACATGACAGTGGTCACAGTGGACAAAGTTTCTGCCCTTGTGGAGCTTCCAACTCTGTGACATTAAGCAAATAGACACAGTATAGCCTTCTGAAATATAACAAGTGCTGCCAAGAAGAGGTGCTATTGGGACCTGCAGTGGAGGACCCTGAAAGGCTTTTGGGTTGAGATCTGAGGAACAAGTAGACTTTATCTGGTTTTGGAGGGAAATGGGGATGGATAAGTCCAGACATGGAAACAGCATGTGCAACCTGAGAAGACTGCTACCTTAGAAAAGCCAAAGGAAGCGCTTCCAGCATGGAGTGAGGAAGAGACTTGGGTGAGCAGGACCAAGGAAGCCAGCGGAGCCATGTCAGGCAAGGCTGTAGGTCTTGTGACAGAGTTAGGTTTTTATCATAAGAACAGTTGAAGAAGTGGGGTTAAATTTGGCATTTCAGAACATTGCTGGGTAAAAATGGATTGGAGGCAGAGAGAATCCTTGGAGGCTGCTGCCAGTCATCCATGAGAGATGAGGTGGTCTCACTTAGAGCAATGGCAGTGAGCGGGAGACGAGTGGGTGGGTTTGGTGGTAGATTGGATGTGGGAGGGAGTGACAGGGTGGTGGCAGCAGTGTTCACTGTGCATTGTGGGCACGTGATGGTGTGGCTCTTGAGAGAACCACTGGCAGGGGGTCAGGTTTGGGGAAGGACCATACAGTCTTGACCTGTGCTGTCAGAGGGGTCTTTTGTCTTTTGAATTTGCTTAGAGGAGGCATGTTGCACTACCTTCTCCTGGCACTGGAGAAGGTAGCTGCACTAGAGGCACGCCTTCGAGTACTGTCAGCATGTGCATGCCACAGTAAAATTGTGCAAGTGAATGAGATGGCCCAAGGCAGGGGAGTGATGTGATAAGAGAGGGGACTATAGACCTGGAGGAAATCTGACATGAAGATGAGAGCGGAGCAGCGTGAGTCGCCTCAAGTACTGGTTAGAGCGTCCTTGCTGTGGGAGGCAAAGCAGGAGAGGGTAGACTGAGCAACAGAACTTTGGTTGCTGCAGTAGTGGCTGTCATTGGGTGAAGTCAGAAATGGGTCAGAAACCAGCTGGGGGGGGTTGAGACTGAGTATAAGGTGAGGAAGTAGGAAAGCATTTGGCAGGGGGGGGGGGGAGTGGAGGGAGGTTTGAGCATGATTGGACACCTGCAGGAAGAGTACAGAAACAAGGAAGGGTGGCGCTATGGAGAAGACGGGCCAAATCCAAAGCAGGAGGCTTCTCAAAGGCACGAATTGTGAGATCTGGAAAACAGGTGGAAGGACTGGCCGTGAACATGTTAGTGCAGAGCTGGAGAAGACAGCTGCAGGCTGAGTTTCTAGAAGAACACTAAGGGAGTTCCCAGAGGATGGCTCCTGTTTTCTCTGTAAAGTAGGTGTGGCTGCATCTTGAACCTGGGGTGAGGAAAGGGTGGGAGGAGACAGGTTTGAGGGTAGAGAAGGTTCAAAAGAAAGCGATGGCATAAAGTAGAAGAAATCAATGCAACAGGTTGTGTGGAAATACCAGGTTATGCTGGTATTATTCTGTGGGTAACTCTTCTGTGCATCTTCTCTCAATAGTGGCCACATAGTACCTACTGAATTTACTCAACTTTGGTTGTTAAATATTTGGGTATTTATAATTTTTTAGTATTATACAACACAGTACATTTCTGATTAGTTTCTTTTGGAAAGATTTCAGGTGGAGTTGCTATTTCAAGGAATATATTGCTCAGAATCCAGTTAGGAGAACCACCTACCAGTTATTGGAATAGAATTTAATAGAAAGAGTTGTTAACTGGGTATCAAGTCAGTAACCAGGTAATGGAAAGGACAGAAAGGTATAGTGGAAGTGGCAACCACGGGGAGCAACTTCATTCCAGGGCTGAGGAAACAAAAGGAAGTGTTGGAATTACTAAAATGAGAAGCTTGAAGGAGAATCCCTGTGTGGGCGGAATCATGGGCCTCTGGGAGGTGTTGCTGAGCTGGCACAGGTGTGTCTGTGCTGTCACCTGAGTTGGGAGGGCAGGGAAAAGATGTGGTTTGATGAACCTCATTCTGCACATGTTGGAAAAACTGCACACCAGGTTCAGCCATTGCTTTGCTGCTTCTGGAGGGAACTGCTGCTTCTAGGGTGAAGAAGCTTCGTGGGGTGCTGCTCCTCAAGCAAGAGGAGCCAGACGAGAAGGAGCAAGAAAGTCCCTCCTTCCTCCTCAGCCTCTCTCTGGGGACCCTATCTGCAGAGCCTAAGAGGGAGCCAGAAATGTGTTTGCAGAGTCCACCCCGCATTGCAGACTGAGCCTGGCAGGGCAGGCAAGGAGCTGGCAGTGATGTAACATCTGGCCCTGAGCTTACACACTTGTTGGAGACAGACTAGCCTCGTGCGTAAGAGCTCTAAGCTCTACGAAGTGTAGGTGACATTAGTACCCAGCTGGCTGAGGTGCTGTGGAGGGGCAGGGAGACCACGTAATGTGCTCAGGGCGTACCTAGCAGGTGGTGAGCATGCAGTCGCCATCAGCACCGAGCTGCGCCAGACTGTCCTCTGTGGAGGCTGTGCCCTCCTCCAAAAGAGAGGTGCTTCCCCCTCCTAAGAGTTGGATTTCATATTTAATATATTTGTGTTCTTTTCCTGCCATCTGTCCCTGCTGCTGTCTGCGTTCTGCTTTTGGTAGATGCTCAATTATTGCTGTGGATCAGGAATAGCAGAGTTTCTGTGGTTTTGTTAACTCCTTGACGACACATTATGAAAAATTTTGTTTTAAACAACTGATAGGTCCAATTTCCAGCAGATGCAGGTAACGAAATGAGGGGTCAGACCCCTGGTGGTATTAGGGCTCCGGGTTTCCAGAGCAGACCTCAACTCTGACTGACTTATGCTACGTATGCTATGGAGGATGTTTTGGCTCATTTTAATGTAGAGACGTCTGGAAGTAGCTCTGGCAGTGTTCTTAGATGGTGCTGCTAGGAATTGTCTCCTTCATCTCTGCTTAGCTTTCCTCTCTGAGTTTCCTTCCCAGCAGGGGCTGCCCATGCAAGAGTATTAATGGTGCAGCAGGTCAGCAGGAAGAGTCCTTTCCCTTCAGTGCCAGTGAGAGTGCTAAGGTGGACCCCCGAGACCTGCATGAAGTCCTGTGCCCACCCCCACACTGGTCAGTGAACTCTAGCCATCCAAACATGAAGCCTGTGCTTGGCACTCACACAGAGGGGCTTGGTAGAGACAGTGGAGAGACTGATGGTGGTCAGCTCCACCAAAATCACAGGGACCTGGGGTGAGGAATGGGGAGTCTCACTGAAAGTCAAGGCCTTGCTACTGGAAGAGGCATTAGCGATGTACAGGAATGAATGTCTGCCACACCAGCTCACCCTTGTCTGTTTTCTCTCCCCTTCTGTAGTCTCTGGGTCTCTCCAGTGCAGCAGCCAGCATGTTTGGGAATGATGGCAGTGAGCTGATACTGCACTTTGTGACTCAGTGCAATGCTCGGCTCACCCACATACTGGAAGAGCAACAGAAGCTGGTGCAACTGGGCCAGGCAGAGTAAGTCCTGTGGCATTATTGTTCAGGGTGGCAGTTAAGGATGGGGACTCAGGCCCCACCAGCTGTCCCCAGGAAGCCAGCCCAAACAGAGCCAAAAGTAGGGTAGCACCAGTGGCCCTGCTGCTTGGATGGAACTGAAACCCAGCAGTGTGTCTCTGAGAGCTTTAGCCGGGCCAGCCTTAGGAGCTGGTGGGACCCTCCTCCCCAGGTCTGAATAAGCAGGGTAGCACCAAGCTCCTGCCTTTGATCTAGAGACACACTGTTTTCTTTTCCCTCTTCCAGGAAGAGGAAGACAGACCAGTTCCTGAGGGATGCAGTGGAAACCAGACTGAGAATGCTGATCCCGTACATTGAGCACTGGCCCCGGGTACAGAGTCCATATCCAGGCCCCAAAGCAACAATAATATTAATATTTAACATTCTCAGTACTTTTCACTCAGAGGACCTTGCACATTGTTGAGAAGTTAGCTCACTAATCTCCATAAAGCCAGGAATGCTTACTACACTTGGTAAAGCTAGGTTTCAAGCTTGAGAATGCTGAAGAAAGCGACCCTGAGCCATCTGTGTCCTCAGTTCTTGGACATGTGAGTGGCCTACGCAGTAGATCACATCCTGGGGAGGGAGCCAGCTGAGTGTGCCACCAGGTCTTTGTGAGGAAGAATCCATGGAAGAGGTTAGGATAGTCACGGATTTTATCAGCCATCTTTACTTTAATAGTAGCCCTGTTGTGTTTAATATCTCAAGGACTGGAACTTCTTGTCCAATTGCCAATACTTGGGAAAAGGAGTATTCATTCCAAGGGCTTTTGTC
>CM053414.1:24429557-24457367 GCA_028644305.1 Xerus rutilus | reverse complement strand
CGAGTTCAAAGCCAGCCTCAGCAATGGCGAGGTGCTCAGCAACTCAGTGAGACCCTGTCTCTATATAAAACACAAAATAGGGCTGAGGATGTGGCTCAGTGGTTGAGTGCCCCTGAGTTCAATCCCCAGTCCCAAAAAAAAAGAACTAGAGCTGGGCGGACCCCCTGTATACTCTGCAGCCACCTGTGCGGTACCTGTTCCCTGTCATTCTCTCCTCAGGCCCTCAGCATCCTCCTGCTCCCTCACAACATCCCACCCAGCCTGAACCTGCTGACCAGCATGGTGGATGACATGTGGCATTATGCTGGGGACCAGTCTACTGATGTGAGTGCTTTCTACAGGCCCACAGGACACTGGGAAAAGGTTGGGGAAAGCACTTCTTAAAGAAGTTTGTGAACTTTCTTTGATCTCAAGTCTCCTCAGGGGCCTGCAAGAGTCATTCCCATCTGAGGTATGAAGGAGATTCCTCAGTAAGCCAGACTGGGATCTAGGTCATCTTCATTCAGGGACCAGCATTCCAGTCACAAACCATGCACAGTGGTGGCACAAGACCTCAGGAGGCCTGTGATTGGGAGGCCTTTGTTAGTCATTCTCCCTCCCTCTCCTGAGACATAGATTCTGCAGCAGAATTCCTCAGCATCTGTCCTTGCTGAGACTGACTTTGAAAAAAAGATGCCATGTAGACATCATTGCTTTAAAGAGAAACTCCCTGCCACCCATCTTGACCTGCTTTGCTAAGAGATCAGTAATCCTCTTTCAATGGGTACCAGGAAAGATTTTGACTTGTTAATGCTACTATATTTCTGATGGGAAATTTAAAAAAGTAAACCTTCATAAAATAAATTAAAATGTGATGGTACTTTGTGGAATCCAAGATGAGGAGGCCCACGGATACTCCCACCACACTTATAACAAAGTGCTTTAATCAACATCTTCATGTGGGAATATACCACCAACAGAGAGGGTAGGAACATGAAATTAGAAAGCAAAGAAATTAAAGGAATAAAACACCAAGCAGCTGAGCTGGTCCTCTGGAGAGTGGTTTGCCAGGACCAGCACAAGTCGTGAGGGACCTGAACTCTCATCTTTCCCAGGTGTTGTAACCTGTTCCTGCCTCACTGGACTAGCGTTTGGTCATAACTGTCTGGTTGCAGAGCCTCCCCAGGACTCAGATGTCCTAGGACTTAGTCTTTTCCCCAACAATTCCAAAATGGACTGGATGTAGCCAGATCACCTGAGGTGTTTATTAGACATCCTGGTTCCTAGCCTGTAATTCAGATCCACTGACTCAAAACTTTTAAGAGGCTGGGGCCAGGAGCTCACATTTTTAATCCCACAGGTGATTCTGATGCCCAGCCATGTTGGGGACAGTGTTGTTGTCGAGAGGACTATGTGTATCTGTGAAGGAAAGAAGTTAGGAGGGAGTGCAGGAGTCATCGAGGCCTTGGATAGGAACTACCTCGACTGCCACAGCCCACAAGTAACCCTCTTTCCTGGGTGGGTTTCTCTGCAGTTTAACTGGTACACCCGCCGGGCCGTGCTGGCTGGCATCTACAACACAACAGAGCTGGTGATGATGCAGGACTCGTCCCCAGACTTCGAGGACACTTGGCGCTTCCTGGAAAACCGGATTAATGATGCAATGAACATGGGCCACACTGCCAAGCAGGTAGTTGGGGACTAGCTGTTTAGGGACCTCTTCAAAGGGTGCATTCATCTCCTTAGGCCACAGCCTGTCACCTGGCTATTCTCTTGCTCCCTCTTGGCTTCAGCTGACAGTCCCAAGGGCCTTCCCAGGGAACCTGGCTGCTGCCCCCTTATGCTAGCCTGCCCTTAGGAGCTGTGCTTCACCCATTTATAACTGCATTGTCTGTGGACTCTTCCTCCAGTGCACAGTGCAGTCTCCACTCTACTCTAAGGGGTCATAAGCTTCCTGATTGGTCTCATCTGTCCCACCTTTGGGTTCATGTTGGGTCTTAAGGGCAACTGACTCCTTCCAGGTGAAGTCCACTGGAGAGGCACTGGTGCAAGGCCTCATGGGTGCAGCAGTGACGGTGAGTATCTAACCCTGTGATACTTAAGTGTCACCCCACATGGTTTTATGGTCTTTTTTTTTTTTTGGTACTAGAGATTGAACCCAGGGGCACTCGACCCTGAGCCACATCCCCAACCCCATTTTGTGTTTTATGTAGAGATAGGGTCTCACTAAGTTGCTTAGCACCTCTCCATTGCTGAGGCTGGCTTTGAACTCGCAACTCTCCTGTCTCAGCCTCCCTAAGTGCTGGGATTACAGGCTTGCGCTACCGCGCCCGGCTGATTTTGTGGTCTTAAACTGAAGACTAAGAAGACTGATAGCCCTAGTCTTGATCCCAAAAGGGCCCCTTTTTTTTTTTTACTGGCATCCAGAAACATCACTCCCTCCCCCCTTGTGTCCAGAGTCCATATCAGAGCCAGACCTGCTATCTGAAAAACTCCAGTTCTTCCCACTGGAGTCCTAGACCTAGGCAGGACCTCACCACTCTGTTTCCATCCCTGTATCAGCTCAAGAACTTGACAGGTTTAAACCAGCGCCGGTGAAAGGAAGGGGTGTAAACCTGAGTGCCTGGAAGAAAAGGAGCAGGTAGATTTAAAGGGTTTTAACAACCAAGAAGTGCAATCTGAGAACACTGAAGGACTCGCATCATTACAGCAGCTACCTGGAAACCACAGGACACTCGATGATACATTTCTGACCTGGAATGGGCTGCTGCTTCAGTGCCTGATCCCAGGCCTGGCCTTCTGATGGCTTTCTGCATTACAACTGCGTGACTGAAAAACAAGACTCCTCCAAGCATTCAAGCCACAGAAACTCCGCATGTCCCTGTCATGGTCCCAGTCACCTTGGTCATGTCTTAACTGTCCTAGAAAAGCTCTCTGGAACTCCCAAGTCAGAGCCAAAGTCTGAAGCTACAACCAGGTGGCAGCTCAGCCCCAGCACAGCACAGGCAGGTGCAGACAGGTGTTCCTTTGCTGTCCCCAGACGCTGCTCCTGTGGATCCGCTCAGAAAGCTGCCTCACCTGAGACAGTGCCTACTGGGTGGTGATGTTCAGGCTGGCCAGAAGTGTGATACAGTGTGTCGCACTACACCAGGGGTGGCCAGTGGCGTCACATCATACCAGCATGCATTGCAGGAATTATTTGTGTATTTAGAATCTGTAAAAATAATAAATATGTTTGAAGCGTTTTGCTGTCTTGAGTACCATGTAGACCATGATAGACATTCAAGACCCCCCGGCAGGAGACAGCAGTGTTGGGGAAAAGGCTTGAGCCTAGTGGCCAGAGACTTGAGTTCTGGTTGTAGTGCTAATACGACCTACTGGATAATTACGGCTGCTCTTGTCTCTCACCACTTCAGTGATTGTCGTTAGCTTTTATAATTTCTTCAGCCTCAACACTGACTGGGCTCCCTTTGCATCTCTAGGTGACTCTGCTTTGCTCTCTCCTGCCTGTCAGCTGAATATTGATGGGGATGTCAGAAGCTAATCAAATCTCAGGTCTCTTCTCCTGGGCCTACCACTGGGTTCTTTCTGTACTTCTCTGATTCTTTGTGCCTTGTGAGATCCTGTGAAGTTCCAGCAGAAGCTACTCATCCCATTGCATTTTCCTCTTTATCCTCAGGGCACCCATCTCACCCTGAGCAGATGGCTGAAATTCATAATTTCCTGAGATGGCATGGGCTGTGGATAAGAGCCCCTTTGGTGTCCTTCCTCTAGGCTCAGGAAAAGGTGTCACTTCTTGCCATAGCAAACTTCTCTTTATTTTCTGATTGCTTTTCTGCTCTCTAGGTGAAGCTCCTGCTGGGTTCTATTTAAGGGCCTCTTTTCTCTGTATGAGCAGCTGCCACTTTTTTGAGACCCATTTAAACTAATCTCTAGGCTGTTTAGGGGACTTTGGTAATGGAGCATACACCCTATGCCGCACACTGTGAGGCACTGGGGATGCAGAAATGAAGAGCTCTCACCCACTGCAGCTACACAGAACTGTAGATGATAAGCCCAGCATGGTGGTGCACACCTGTAATCTCAGCTACGGGGGAGGCTGAGGCAGGAGGACTGAAAGTTCAAAGTCAGGCTTGGCAATTTAGTAAGATCCTATCACAAAAAATAAATAGGGCTGGGGATGTCACTCAAAGAGTGCCCCTGCATTCAGTTCCCAGTACCACAAAAGGAAAAAAAGCAAAACAAAAAACAAAAACTATAGATGCATTGTATCTTTTCCTGCTGTTTTCAGAAGTGCATGATCCCGACTCAGGGCAGACAGGAAAGGGTATATGCTTATCGTTCAAGCATACTTACCACGCCCAGCTAGTTCATTGAGTCAAAAATATGAGCTCAAGTTTTTTTTTGTTTTTTGTTTTTTTGGTACTGGGGATTGAACTCAGGGGCACTCGACCACTGAGCCACATCCCCAGCCCTCTTTTATGTAGAGACAGTGTCTCACTGAGTTGCTTAGCGCCTCGCTGTCGCTGAGGCTGGCTTTCACTCGCGATTCTCCTGTCTCAGCCTCCCTGAGTGCTGGGATTACAAGCGTGAGCCACCGCGCCCGGCTGAGCTTAAGTTTTGCCTCACTACCTTCCAAGGCGATTGAACCTGTTGTACTTGAGAACAGGCGGTGTTTGAAAACGCGGACCTGGGGTAGTTTCGGCCTCCGAGCAGCAGGTGGCGCTGCTCGCGCGCCTCGGAGAAAGGGGCAGGGACCGCGCTGACCGACTTCCGGTGACGGAGGCGGCGCAGGCGCGGCGGGCTGACGCGAGGGGCCAGCTGGCCGAGGGGCGCGATGCCGTACGCCAACCAGCCCACGGTGCGGATCACGGAGCTCACCGACGAGAACGTCAAGTTCATCATTGAGAATACAGACCTTGCGTAAGGCTGCTGAGGGGCGAGGCTGGCGGCTCGGGAGCGCCGGGCGGCCCCGTGGGGCCGGGGTGCGGGAGGGAGTCCCTCCTGAGTCGCCCAGTGGCAGGGCTTTCTCCTTGGGACCCTGGGGCGCAGGCCGGCGCGGAAGCGGCGCCCTCACCCACTCGGGTTTTTCTCTTTCAGAGTGGCCAATTCCATTCGGAGGGTCTTCATCGCCGAGGTGCCCATAATAGGTAAGCGACCCCCGCTTCCTGGTTGCCAGAACCACCATTCCCGCCCCAGAGGCTCCTGCCTGTAGTTCTTGGTGGACGCTGGCAGTGGGGGGTGCTGGAGACTTGATGAGGCCCTGTCACTGCGGGCCCTCCCGGCTCCCACGGGCCAGTTAGATCCATCCTTCCCTGGTGGGTGAGGACCGTGGGCTGGCTTGGGTTCCAATACTCCTTTCACTTATTTGTGCAAACAACAGAAAGTAAGAGGGAAATTATTTAACGTCCACATGCTGCAGGTAGTTTCCTTATCTGCAGCGTTCAGACACTCGTGGTCCTCACCCGGGTCATATCAAGGGTCGAGCGAGTTCATCCGTGTTAAGTGCTTGGCGTTCACTGAGCCGGTAGATATCTTTTTTTAATGACTCTGTGCTTTCAGCTGCATCTATGGAGCGTCTAAGTGCCAGGCATGGTGTCAAGTATTGGATACAGAGCTATGTGGAACCAGGTTTTAGCCTCTTGGAGCTCACAGTGAAGTTGCAGGGGAACGAAATGAATCCACACACAACAGTGATACAAGGTAGACTGTAATCAGGACAGGAGAAGCATAGCCAAAGTGAAGCTGGCACTTAGTAGAGGAAAATCCTGTCTCTGACCAGAGTCCAAGCACTCTGCTCCAAGTGTTTTATGCACTGACCATGCTTATGTAAGATTCTGCAAGTCGATTTTTAGTGTCAGAAAATGGGCCAAACAAAGGAAACAGGAGTCATAGCTGCTGCTTCAAGTGTTTAGGCTTTTTAGGAAATAAGCAGATGAAACGATTAGAGAGCAGGAAAATGTTTTAATTTATCCACACCACCTCAGTCGTGTCATCAGCTCGGTTTGGACTGCTGGTCCTCCCCCTGCCTAACCCCTGCAGCCTCTGGGTGTCTTTCATTCTGAGTAAAGTGAGAGTTGTGCTTCGTGGGTCTAAATGCTGCTTTTCCCACAAATTTGGTTTTACAAATGATATTGAGCACCCACACTAGGAATGCAAAGACATCTCAAGACCCTGCCTTGGTGATTTTCAAAGGTTGAAGTAGAGACAAGACGTGCACATGACATGAGGCACAATGCCAGAGATGTCTTAAGGAGGGTCTAGTGATTGGTGAGAGCAGTTCGCAGTTCAGAGGGAGCGATTGATCACAGCTGTAACAGGAAGAGCAGACAGATCTTGGTTTTTAGGCTCAGGATTTTAACCTTTATGGAGGTGGGGGACAGTAGAGGTAAGGACATGTCATGGGGGAGTAAAGAAGCAGAAAAGTTTAGAGTCATGGCTCTTGCTTGGGTTGAGGAAGCACAGCAGGACAAAGCCGGTTGGGGCCTCGCTGTGTCTGCTCCTCTTCTGACCTCTGTTACTAGTGTCCATGCCCCTCGTTTGGCAGTTGGGCTACAGTGCTATTTTACTTTTTGATTTAATTATGTGCAGATGTTTGTGTTAGTAAACTTGTGTTTAAGTCAAGCTTGTGTGAGAGTACAGCTCTTCCTCATCCAGCTCATTGATAGGTTTTGGGTTTTGTTTTTACTGTGCCTTACGCATTGAAGGAATTCACTAAATATCTACCAATGGAGGGATAGTGAAGTTCTAAATTGGGTGATCTGGTCATTATATCAAAAAATTATATGTGGACCGTAAATCTGTTATTTCTTTGAAGTTTTCCAAAATTTTTAAGTGCCCCAATAGTTTTTGTTCTTGGATTTGGTGTTGGCACAGGTTGACTTCTCACAGAAATATTCAGTTCAAAGATATTCCGACTCCTGTGATATTCTTTAGGTGAGTGTTTCTCAAAGTGGTACAAGAAATCCCTGCATTAAATTCACCTGGGCAGAGAGTTGGGGTATGGTGTGTGTGGTTCCTGTTAAAATGCAGATTCCTAGGCTTTGGCGCTGTGCAATCTGCCTCTGGCAGCCTGGCCTAGGCGTCTGCAATTTAGAAACATCAATATTGAGAACATTGTTGTAAATCTCTGGTGAAGTTGGTAACTGAACTGCTCTTCATTTTTTAGCTATTGACTGGGTTCAGATTGATGCCAATTCCTCAGTCCTTCATGATGAGTTCATTGCTCACAGGCTTGGTGAGTGCTGGTGTTGGGAGGGTGAGGGGAAAGTACTGTGCCTGGTGTCATAGGAGGAGCTCCCCCTCAAGGGGATTTCTAGGTCTGGGGTTGGCGTTTCTGTTGGATTTTCTTTTGTTTATTTTTTATTTTTGTTTATTTTTCTTTTGTTTATTTTTGGACTTAGGGCCTCTCTACCACTGAGCTACCCTGTCCAGTCCTTTTGTGTTTTTTATTTTGAGATAGGGTCTCTTTTTTTTTTGAGATGACACAGAATTTCTTCTTTTTTTTAAAGTTGTCAATGGATCTTTATTTGTATATGGTGCTAAGAATTGAACCTGTGCCTAACACATGCTAGGCAAGTGCTCTACCACTGAGCTACGACCCCAGCCCTTGAGACAGGGTCTTGCTAAATTGCCCAGCTGTTCTAGAGCTTGTGGTCCTCCTGCCTCAGGCTCCTGAGTGGCTGGGATTATAGGCGGGTGCTTCCATGTCCAGCTGTTGAGTCTTGTTTAAAGTGCTTTTCTTTATCTTACAGGACTAATTCCCCTCACTAGTGATGACATTGTGGACAAGCTACAGTATTCCCGGGTAAGTGTGTAGTGGGTTGACTGGATCTGGGAAAAGGCTTCAGCTCTCTGAGGGATCTTTTCTGACCTCTTGCTTTCAGCTTGGATTATATAATCTTTTAGAAAGACAATGTGGTGATGTCATTTAGAGCCTGAGGTAGGCCTAGGTTCTTGGTTCTGATGGAACTTCAGATTGATGAGATTTACCCAGGGCATCAGGTGTCTTGTTAGCCAGCTACCCAAGAGGGGGCACCCATTAGAATGTCTGTTTATGCTGAACAGTGGGCTGTTCCTTCCAGAGTATCTTCCCAGGGGTGGAGGCCTGGCAGGCTGAAGAGAGTCAGCAGAAAGTTGTGGGTGAAGATAAGGAGTACCCGAATGGGAGCTGCCCAGAAGAGTAGGACCTGAGGGACACATATACCAGTGCCTGCCAGATTCCTGCCTCTCCCTGTAGGTGACACTAGTTAAACATGACCAGGGTAGGATTCTTGGCCCTACGGTCAAGTCTGTTCTCTGATGATGTTATCAGGGAAAAGTGGGAGAGGATTCGGTTACCTTCCTCTTTTCAAAGGGCTGCATTAGATAACAGCCTGAGTATGCTCTCTTGGTGCTTTGGGTGATCCTTGAATCAGCCCATTCTTGAATGTTTCCAAGGGCATGTGTTTTTTTGTTTTGTTTTTAGTGTTTGTGTTTGTTGTGGTTAATTTGATACATCTTGTAATGTACAGTGTTGTTTTTTTTTTTAAAAGAGGACTATTGAAGCACACAGAAAAGTATGGAGCTAACAACAAAATGCACCCAACAACTTGCTTTTGTATGTGTGTGTGTGTGTGAGAGAGAGAGACAGACAGACAGACAGACAGACACTGGAGATTGACCCCAGTGGCTCACACATGCTAGGCATGGACTACCCCCGGCCCAAGACTTTTTCTTTTTTTTTTAGTTGTCCATGGACTTTATTTATTTATATGCAGTGCTGAGAATTGAACCCAGTGCTTCACACATGCTGGGCAGGCTCTCTGCCACTGAGCCACAACTCCAGCCCTGCAAGAATTTTTTTTGTTGTTGTTGTTTTGTTTGTTTGGTACTGGAAATTGAACCCAGGAGCACTTGACCACTGAGCCACATCCCTAGACCTTTTAATTTTTTATTTTGAGACAACGTCTCACTAAGTTGCTTAGACTCTAAGTTGCCGAGACTGGCCTCGAGCTTGTGATCCTCCTGCCTCGGCCTCCCAAGTTGCTAAGATTATAGGAATGCACCACCATGGCCTGGCGAGACTTGTTTTTAAGAAATAAAACTTAGATGTGGGTGGAGATAGTTGTACAACAATTAAAAACAATTTGGCAATGTCTTGCATAAAGATTGCATGTCCTATGGCCTAGTAATTCCTTCTGTTAAATTTTCTTCTGGTATTATATTTATTGAACAAAGATGGTGTAGTATTTTTCAGTTCATCTTTTTCTAAAATTTTGCAGAAAAGTTGAAAAAATACTAAACATTCTTTTCCCTTTTCTCTATAGTTATTAGTTGTCAGTGTTTTGCTACATTTGCTTTATTTTTCATACTGGTGTTATTGTCGCTGAACTATTTGAAAGTAAATTGCAGACATCTGATCCTTATCTCCTAAATACTTTTGGACACTTCCTCTAACAATGGTATTTTCTATATAACCACCCTATTCTTGTGCCCAAGAAAATTAGCGTTAATATATAATGTCTATATTCAGTACCTATTCAGATTTTTCTACTTATCCCCAAGATATCCTTTACTGTTTGTATGTGTATGTGGGTTGTGATGCTGTCAAGATTTACTTAGTTGTTAGAGCTTTTTAGTCTTTGCATTTGGTTATCTTAGCTGTGTAGTCTTTTTTCATCTTGAACAAACTCTTTTTTGGTACACTTTTATTTTTCAGGTTGAGTTCCTTTTTATATTTTATCTTCCTTAATATATATATATATTTGGTACTGGGGATTGAACTCAGGGGTACTCAACCACTGAGCCACATCCCCAGCCCTATTTTGTGTTTCATGTAGAGACAGGGTCTCACTGAGTTGCTTAGCACCTCGCCGTTGCTGAGGCTGGCTTTGAACTCGCGATTCTCCTGTCTCAGCCTCCCTAAGTGCTGGGATTACAGGCTTGAGCCACCGCACCCGGCTTCTTCCTTAATATATTTTTACTCTTCCTTTCACATCTTTAAGAGGGGTTCCATCCAAGAGTCTGGGTTGCTTTCCTGCCCCATCTGTGTGTGACTGCAGAGTACCTAGGTGTGACGACTTCTTTTTTTTTTTTTGGTACTAGAGATTGAACTCAGGGGCACTCAACCACTGAGCCACATTCCCAGCCCTATTTTGTGTTTTATGTAGAGACAGGGTCTCACTGAGTTGCTTAGCACCTCGCTATTGCTGAGGCTGGCTTTGAACTCGCGATTCTCCTGTCTCAGCCTCCCTAAGTGCTGGGATTACAGGTTTGCGCCACCACGCCCGGCTAGGTGTGACTTCTAATTGTTTCTTCTTCTCATCATCTTGCAAACATCAAAGTGTGTTGCGTTTCTCTCACTAGCGCGAGGGAGAGAATGGTTTTTTTGATTGTATTCTCCTAAGTCTTGCTCAGAGTTAAATTGCCACAGGAAGTCCCTAACAGGAATAGGTGGTTTCAATAGTGACTTATTTAAAGAATGGTAGAATATTGCCAGGTGCAGTGGCATATGCCTGTAATCCCAGCAGCTTGGGAGACTGAGGCAGGAGGATCATGAGTTCAAAGCCAGCCTCAGCAAAAGCAAGGCACTAAGCAACTCAGTGAGACCCTGTCTCTAAATAAAACATAAACTAGGGCTGGGGATGTGGCTCAGTGGGTACTGAATTCAATCCCCAGTACCCATCCCCCCAAAAATGAATAGATTTAAGATATTAAATAACATTAGACTTTATTATGCAAAGTATTTTTGGTAAAATTTCAAGGATAACATTAAAGTAATAAAAACAAAATATAACTTTTATGCAAATAGAGATATAGAACATACTGTGAAACTTCAGTAAGAAAATTAGAGGTTTGCTAACTTTGCTATAATGAATAGACAAGAAAGATTTGCAATTAATGTTATGCTTGTGTGTAACTGGGGCTTCTAGAATTTAGTTTTGTATTATTTGAACAGCATTAGTAAAGTTCCCATTCCCTCCCCCCACTTATTTTTCCCTCTTTTTCTAATAATAAAAACACGATCTGGAGCTGGGATTGTGGCTCAGTGGTAGAGCGCTTGCCTCGCATGCGTGAGGCACTGGGTTCGATCCTCAGCACCGCTGGGTGCGGTGGCGCAAGCCTGTTCGGATCCCAGTGGTGCCTGGCAGCTTCTAGGGTGAGGAGGACGCATGGTGTCAGTGTATGCATGGGTTGGCTGGAAACTTGAGCAGCGAAGTGGACTGGAATAGCAGATTGTCACAACCCAGAAAAGCCTAACTGGTCAGCCTCTTGTTTTCAGATGAAGAAATTTAAAGGCAGTGGCTGTTAGAAGCAGGGAGTCTGGTTGGGTTCACCGTCTCATCATGTACTCGTTGCTGCTTCTCTTCCTGCCTCAGGACTGCACGTGTGAAGAGTTCTGCCCTGAGTGCTCTGTGGAGTTCACCCTGGACGTGCGGTGCAATGAAGACCAGACGCGGCATGTCACGTCCAGAGACCTCATCTCCAACAGCCCCCGGGTCATTCCGGTCAGTGTCTGAGCACATCCTCCCTCCCCAGGACCCTGGTTCTTTCTGTGGCTCCGAGTGGGAGGTTGGAGTGGATCCTAATGAGTCATTGACCTTCCCAGTCCCTGTCTTCAACCTGATGCCTACAAGTGCTGTTTCTGGATTCTTCTTAGGCAGAACAAGATCGGTGCCTTGTGCCTTGTCATCTAAGGACCCTGTAAAGGCCATGGGATTATTTTGACTAAACAGGGTGTCACAGGAGCATGAAGTGGAGTGGGATCCCTGTGGGCATCTCTGCCACCACTTTCTTGGGTGTCCTTCCCCTGTTTGACAGATTGCAGGCTGGAGGTGCTGGGAGATGGCTGCCAGAAGAGGCACCTGGGGAGAGAGGCTAATAGATGCTTCTGCTTGGGCTCTGTACAGGTGACATCCCGGAACCGAGATAATGACCCCAATGACTACGTGGAGCAGGATGGTAAGGGGCTGGAGGAGTGTGTGAACATTTTCCTGAGCTGTTGTCACGTGGGCCGGAGAGACAGAGACCAAACACAGCCTCTTGTGCTGCCTGGTCTCCTTAGAACTTGGTTCTAAGACCAGTTTTTCTATAAATGTGTGGTCTTCTGTTCACAGTCCAGGCCAGAATTTGCCCCTCCTGGTCCTTAACTGACTCGAATGTCTTCTTACAGACATCCTCATCGTCAAGCTGAGAAAGGGCCAGGAGCTAAGACTTAGAGCCTATGCCAAAAAGGGCTTTGGCAAGGAACATGCTAAGTGGAACCCCACTGCAGGGGTGGCTTTTGAATACGATCCAGACAATGCCCTGAGGCACACAGTGTACCCCAAGCCTGAGGAATGGTATGTTCCTGTCAGAAGTGAAGGGGGACATTTAGGGCAGAGAGCAGGGTTGGACATGACTGCCTGTGAGTGAGACAGGGTGGGCTGCCTGTGAACCTCAGTGTGTTAAGAGTAAAAGCAGCCGCCTCACTTAACGTGTGTTTGACCTCAGGCCAAAGAGTGAATACTCAGAGCTGGACGAGGACGAGTCACAGGCTCCCTATGACCCCAATGGCAAGCCAGAAAGGTAAGATTCTGGTCCTTCACGGATGTGGGCACAGGCTGAGTTAGGCAGTCCATCTCCCTCACATCTTAGTCCCATAGCTGAGGGGGCACCCAGCTGCCCAACATCCTGTGATATGTGCACATCCAGGCCCTTTTTGGTAACCATGAGAAAGAGGAACCCTCTGCTGACCCAGGCTGTTCCTGTTCTGCCTTTGAGCCTCCAAAGAAGAGGCTGTTCAGGCCCAAGAGGCTGTTCACGGCAGAGACTGGCCACGGTCCTGCGGTGCAGAGTAAGCGGGGCTAGAGCAGATTGACTGCTTATTGGATTTTCCACTTTTTCCCCAGTGTAGAATGGTTTCAGGATTTTCACAATGCCTTTTGAAGTAACTCTAGCCTCCTTGAGGACCTGCAAAAAGAGTTTGGACCACTCTGCATAAGAGGGTTTAGATGAAGGGAGGTCAGCCAGTGCCAGATTCAAGTTCCTTGTGGGAATGAAGTCAAGACTCAGAGGGAGGGTGGTCCCTGCCTGAGATGGGGCAGGCTGGCCAGCCTGCATCGAGGGCCCTCACTGGATTCTTGCCTTTTAGGTTTTACTACAATGTGGAGTCCTGTGGTTCTCTGCGCCCTGAAACCATTGTCCTCTCAGCCCTCTCTGGATTAAAGAAGAAGTTGAGTGATTTACAGACTCAGTTAAGCCATGAGATCCAAAGTGATGTGCTGACCATAAACTAGCTTCAGCTCTCCTCTTTCACCAAAAGTGGGGATTCCAGACAGTAGCTGGGTTTCAGGTCTGTGAGACCTTCTGGTTTTGGGGCTCTGGACTGCTGTTCAAGCCTCATGACAGGCCATCAGTGCCAGCTAAAGGGGTCTACAGACAATATTACCAGAAATGCCACTGAAATTTAGGGTAGGACAGTTTTTACTGGACGTTTAGCATCCCAGGCTGTATTTGTTATTGCCAGTAGTGTTCCCAGAACGTCCCTTCCGTCCCATTTCCTGGCACCCCAGCAGGGGGCATACTCCTTCCCTCCTGAGAACCACTGAGTGGGATTCCTCCTGGTTATTCCATCTCGTTAATGCCCTTCAGGTCCAAAAAAGAAATAGCTTTCACAGCTGTACCTTAGGTTTTTGGTGTTAGGACTGAATGCTAGAACCTTCATTTAGGCAGCTGATAAATGCTCCTGGTTCCTTCTCCAGAGCCAGGCTATTGGCACCTCAAATTTCTGGGTGTCCCTAATTTGAGAAGTAATCCTTTAGGATAGACTCCAGCTGTCCCTTCACCCCACAAATAAACATGCTATTTGAACACCTTCACCGCCAACAGCCTGATCACTTTGCTTGGTGTTGGGGACAGCAGAAGCAAAGGCCCCTCCCACATGTGTCATTTCTCCTAATGAAGGTTCTGGCCCTGGCCCCTGAGCACTGTCTTCAGGTAGGAGCCTGCCCAAAGCAGTTAATTAGGGAGCCTGGAGAAAACCAAAGATCAGTATAGAAAGGAAGGGATATTTATTGATTAACAATAGTTGTCTTTTTAAAACTTTTTATTTTTGGCAATAAAGAGCACAACATAATCTCCTTCATGCGTCATCGTGCCACTAGCTGAGCCAGCCAGCTTTGCCACCATACCCAGTCCTGTGGACCCCAGTTCCCGCTGCAGACTAGCTTACTCTGGGTGGTCATTCCCTGGGTCACATCAGAGCTGAGCTGGCTATGCCACCTCCCTGTCTCTAGGGCTCCTTTGGGAGGGGCCTCTTGCTTTAGCATTCTCCTGCCACAAATGTAATAGTGGTTATTTACAAGAAGGTCTGTTCCCACAAGTCAGAACCCTAAAGTATTAAAAAACAATAAACAAAAAACCACGCAACCAAAGGTTTGATGTGAATAGAAAGATAGCCCTTCTGCAATGGTAATCAGTAAATACCAGCACTAGAAAATCAATTGCTTTAATTGCATTTCAGCAGGGAGCCTCAGCACCATGTGGGGAGGAGAAATAGGGAGGTCTTGGTTCAAGTGCTCTGACATAGGATGGCCAAACCCATGGCAGAGGGTCTCCCTCTCCTGGGGCACTGTCCACCCTGGCCAGTGAGGGCAGCAGGGGTGCTCCCCACAGCAGTCCTGCCGCAGCCTTCCCTCCTGGCCTGGCCGTGGGGCGGGAATGGGCCCCAGCCTTCCTCCACCTGGCTGAGGTCATCGGCACCCCCACCCAAGGACCTCTTATCTTAATAAGCAGGAAGGAGCCTGTGCAGAAAGTATATTTTAAAACCAGATTTTTCACCTGAGGCATCAACCAGATGTCACCTCTGCTTAAAATTCCAAGTGCAAGGCTGCCAAGTGGCACTGTGGAAGTTCGGATCCTTCCTGTGCCACTCTAGGTCCAGAGGAATAGAGAAGCCACCTGCTGTCTTGGCCACTAGGCTGCTTGGGAAAAGTCAGCAGGCAGTGCCAGCCTTGAGTTCTGATTGTCCCCCTCCTCTGGCCCTGGCAGTTCAAGCAGGTCCTGGCAGCAGGAGGGCTGTACCACAAAGGACAGGCAAACAGCTGCCTTATACTCTTAAAACAGCCTTGACCATGGCCTGGTCATGGGATTAAAAATGTATGTGTTGGCGGGAAGGGACAGGAAAAAAATCTTAATATAGAATATGTCATAAGCCATAAATATTAAAATCAACAGCATATAGTCCACGGTGGCTCCAGCCCCTCACATGCTCAGGTGGAGTGGTCAGTCCTTCGCCTTGGTCCAGCCTCACCCTCGGGCGAGGAGGGAACAGCTTGCTCCCTTGCTCCAGGTTCTTGGCCAACAGCCTCTTGAGGCCGTCCACAGTCGGCTGGAGTGTCCTGCAGCAGGCAGCCCCCAACAGTCATTGGTGCCTGCCAGCCCTGCTGTCACTGGGAAGGGGTCTTTGCCTCGCTGCTGTCCCCCTGGCTGGGCTTTGGCTTTAGCAGGATGAATCTGTTGAGAAGGTCCGTTTCTGAGCTGGCTTGGGCTGCACCGTATCCCTCACCTGTGGGTACAGAAACTGGTTCAGAACTCAGATCCAGGTCACAAGAGGCCTGCCCTGTAGACCTTGCCCTCCGTCGGGGTGGGGCAGGGCAGCAACTCACCGGCATAGCTGGAGGCTTCGGCTTCAGCTATGTTCTGGGAACCCGTGATGTGGTGCCAGTAGGCACTGCGGGGCAGCATGGTAGTGGGCGTGCAGGGGTACGAGTAATGTTCCGTGCCCTTGTTCAGCAGCTGAGGGGCAGAGCAGGAGTCCCTTCCATTATCTCTGGAGGCAGTGGCCTGCTTTATCCCTGAGTGGCCGGCCAGCCCGCCCAAGACCTTGCCTATTTACCATGAACGCCCTGGTTAGTCTTGGCTGGCAGACCCCAGGCACTCAGGCCTGCCCGCTCCCCCTGCCCCTGGCCTCCCCTGCACCCTGGGCTGATGCCCACTGTCTCACCCTCACATTCTTCTCCATTTCCAGCAGGACCCGCTTGTGCTGCTCGGCGATGGCCAGGGTGGCACTGTGGACCCGCTGGTATATCTGTTCCCCCTCTTGTGTCTGAAAGGTGTAGAGCCCTTCCCCAGCGTCACACATCCTGAGGACACAGGTGGCAAGGTGGTGGAGACCCCAGCGCACCACGCCTGTGCTTTGTCAGGCTCTCCTGCACGCCCGCTGTGGCTGCACCAGGCCCTCTGGGAAGCAGGCGGGCTCCGGTCCCTGAGCCTGGCCACACAGCCCATGTGTGCCATCTTCTGCGTGCCAGCTGGAGGTCTAAGTGCTTTACAGAATTAACCCACTTGGTCTCCCCGGCCACCACCCTCTGGTCTCCCCTCTTAATAGTTCCTCATCTTGTGCTTCCTCGAACGGTTTCTAGGATGAGGAGACTGAAGCATCCAGAAGCTAACAACCAGGATGATACGGAGGATTGTACAGAATTTTGGGGGTTCCAGTCTGGGCTATACCATCCTCACCATGATTTTATGAAGTTAGTTGCTTTTATTATCCCATTTGACAGATGAGGAAGCCAATCATGCACAATCACAAGTAAGTGCCAGTGGCAGCATTTGATTTGAGCCCAAGCAGTTAAACCTGTGGTACAGAGCTTCACCTGACCTGCCTGCCCTGGGGGAATTACGTCTCTGAGCCTCAGTTTCTTCATCTGTATAGTGGGAAACCGCATTTCCCTTTGGCTCGTTATGCTGATTAGTAAATGAAGCTCCTAGCACAGTGCCTGATGCAGAGCAGATGGCATCATGACCATGGTGGTGCATGGGGGGGAGGCAACAGGGTCCTACCGGCCGGCCTCGAAGGTAAAGCGTGTGGCATCCCGGCCATAGCGGCGCAAGGAGCAGAGAGGCCACGAGACGAGCTTCACGCGGGGGTTGTGTATGTCCCAGAGGTAGATGTTCTCGTGGGTGATCTGCAGCTTGCACTCGCCATACACATCCAGGTTGGGGCAGGGCAACAGGAAGACATTGAAGCGATCTGGAGCAGGAGGGGACACACGGCCTTGTAGCTGCCATGGGAAGGGCCTCCTGCCCACCCTCCCCTCCTGCGCCAGGTCCAGGGCTCACCTGTCTGCTCGCACTGCACCCCTGGGGCCAGGAGGTCAGGCTCTCCCAGACTGATGTCATTGAGCCGTGACCCCAGACACTCCACAGACAGTGTCTTGTACCACTCTTCTGCCTCCAGCTCTAGAGAAAATGGCACCTCATCATGCTGCCAGCTCAGGGCCCCCAGCAGCCCACGCCATCTACCTTGACCTCAGTTACCCCACCATGCAAGGCAAGGAGGGCAAGGCCATGCCACCTATCTGCCCACCCACTCTCCCACACCCCCACACCCCACATCCCTTCTCCAGCTGGGGTTGGCCCTGCTCTGCCTCTTGGCTGAACCACTGAGCAGGACCAGTCCAGGAAGAGTAGATGGAGGCTGCAGCCCAGGGCCTCACCTGAGTCGCAGGTGAAGGTGCGTGCGGAATCATCAGTGAATATGATGGCCACTGCCTGCCTCTTGGTCTCCTTGGGGAGCCGCGTGACACACTTGACATTGCTGATCTCTGTCACCTGGGATGACACCCACAAGGGACTTAGCAGGCTGGAGCACCTCCCTGTTTCCCCACAGCTCTGCCCACCCCCAGGAGGATATTCTTGGATCTCAGGACAGATCATCTCTGCTTAGAGGAGGGGGAAGCTAGGGCCCAGGCCCCCTCACCTTGGGGCAGCCTCGGAGGCACACTGACTTCTCATCCGGGTACTTCTCTAGCCGCTGGGGGCCCTTGCTGGAGGATTTCCGGAACACCAGCCAGCACCTCCGGTAGATCTGTGGGGCAAGACCACAGGGGATCAGGCCTCCCTGGACCCCTCCACCAGCCAAGGCAGCCCTGTAGTTCCCCTACCTGTTGCAGGGAGCAGTGCTGCACAGCCCTCCCCGGAGCCCTAGGCTGGAGAAAACCTGGGGATGGTAGTCACTGGTGTGACATCTCCCTGGGGAGAGACTCCCTCCCCAAATCACAAAGTCATCCTTTCCTGGCGCTGAAAGGCTGTTCCACCATCTACAGTGAACACAGCTCTGAGCTGATGTGAGTGCCAGCGTTTAGAGCAGGATGCTCACACGCTGTGTATTAGTGCCTCCCAGTTTGAGAGTCACTCCTGAGACCAGTTCTGTCATCCCCATTTTACAGGTGGGGAAAGTGAGGCATTACAAAGTAGAGTAACATCTAGTAAGTGGTGGCGCAGGTGTTGAGAGCAGGCTGTCTAGACCCAGGGCCACCCCTTGTAGCCACTGCACAGGCCATTCCTACCAGAGCTCCAGCCACAGGGGTCTCCTAAAGACAGGGAGATGCTGGCCAGATCACCCTGGTCCTGTTCTTGGAGCCAGGCCAGGCTCTGGGTGTTGGTGCCACCATTCCTGTTAGCAAAAGTTGTCCCTCGCCACCTTCTCATCCTCTTCCCAACCCTGCAGTCTAAGGGGCCAGGGTTACTTCCCTGCTCCCATGGGGAACCAGAGGTCCTCGGAGGTAAAGGGGCAGAGCTAACCAGTGGTGCTTCCGGAGCATGCTGCCTGCCCCACACATTTCCTCCCTGTCCAGCCACTGCCAATGCCCTGTGTCCTACTCTGCCTAAATTCTCTAGAGCTTTAGAAACTCCTCCCAAGGGGCAGCAGAGGGGCTGACCATTCTTCAGGGTTAAAGGGACAAACTGACCTATCAGACACCTTGAAGGGTAACCCCAGCCATCTACATAAGCCGCGGAATGGACTCTTCCTTCCAGGGTCCCCTCCCACCACAGGATGGAGTCCTGCCTGGGACTGCCTGTTCCTCTCAACAGGTCCAGAAGCCTGGCAGGCCTGTTCCCCAGGCATCCCTGGTGCCATTCTCACTGGCAAACATAAAGGACCTGCAGAATGCCCCAGAGCAAAGTACAGGAGGCCAGGGGGGCCCTGGGCCACACTAGGCTCTGCCCCTTCACTAGCCCTGATCTCCCATGGGTACGCCAGGGACTTGGCAGGTAATGTCACAGGCACAATGGATCTAGGTAGTCCCCATCCCAAGAAGGCCCACAGAGCCAGATCATTTCTGGCTCCTGCCTAGGACACTTGAAGGCATGACGCCCCTGCACGCTGACCCTGGCTCAGCCCCTGGCCCATCCACCTTGCACAGTACCCTGAACATTTAGCTGCAGGGCTCCTTTAAGGCAGAAACTGTTTTATTCTAAGAATCCTCACTCAAATCCTGGTGCCTCCTTCCCAAAGCTGCTGAATGAGTGGACGACCATAGGAAGGAACAGTGGATGGACGGCTGAGTGCATGCTGCCAACCCAGATACACCCCGCCAGGCTGGGCACCACACAGCCTGCGGCACCAGGGGCAGCGGCCAGGGGCCTAAGCACCCTGGTTGCCTGGTTACAGGACACACTCACACCGCCCCAGGGAGCCTCGACTCAAGAGCCTCCTTCCCACTTCTCGCAGGTCTTTGATCAGCGCTTCAGAAGCACTCTGACACAGCTCTGCCAGGGAGGGAGGCCCCGGCAGGTAGGAGGGTGGGCTCCCAGCCCCTCCAGCCCCTCCAGCGCCTCTCTCCTCACCTCTGTGGCGGATGGCACTCCACGCACCAGAGGAGTGAGGCTTGGGTCTGCAGAGGGAAGCTGAAAATCATGGAAAGGAGTGACCCCACCATACCTGGCCACACCCCTTTCCAGCCCTTCTCCCTGGCGGTGCCCACCTGTCCACTCGGGTTCCCAGGGCCCTTTCTGGAACAGTTCTGATACTGACCCCAAGTGGCTGCCCTGTAGCCAGCACCTTCCTGGCAAGCTCTGCCCCGACAAGCCTCAGCCTAGCTGCCCCCCCCCCCCCCACTTGCATAGGGATGAGGCGTGGTTTTAAAGCTGGGCTCCAGCTCCCTGGCCTTCCCAACCAGGGCCTCAGCTTCTCTCTTTGTTCTGTGCTCCAAGTCAGTGGCTGACTCCCTGTCTAGAGAGAGCATAGGGGTTCACACTGCCAGGCTATCCCCACCAGGCTGCACTTGGGGTTAGGCTATAAACTCAAATCCAGGTGAGACTCCAAACATGCCACCAGCTCTGCCCTGTGGGACCAATGGCCCACCTGATGGCAGTGAGGCTGCTGGCTCAGCACACAACACAGCCCCAAGAGACCAAGAAGGGAAGAAGGGCTGCAACTGCCCCTCCCAAGCCAGCCCTGCCTGCCTGGTACCCAGGCCGGGAAGCAGGTGCCAAATCCTTGGGCCCCCTCCTCATCCTCTGCCCCACTCAGGCTGAATGGGGAAACCTGCAGCTTCCTCCCTGCCAGCCCAGGCAATGGGGGAGGGAAGGAGGAAAGGACCAGAGTCCTGAGGAAAACAGACTGGGACGACCCCAGTCACCAGGGCTTTCCTTCCTGTTGGGGAGGAGCAGCTGTGAGCCCCTTCACTGGAGGTGTGGGGAGGGCCTGCAGTGGAACAGAGGCAGCTCTTGGAACCTCACCAAGATCATTAAGTGGGTCCCTGGGGTCTCTGCTCATGCCTTCTGGGGGATCTTCCCCAGCTAGGGTCTCCAGGGACTGGGAAACTGGTGCACGTCCTCTAAGGCCTCATCTCTGCCACCCCTCCAAGCCCCAGCATGGGGCCACCCACCAACTCCTGCCCTAAGTTCTCAAGTACAGGCCAGGTAAGTGCCAGCCTCTGCCCCCCACTCTCCCAGCCCTGTCCCCCACCAAGCACTCTCCTTTGCAAACACTTCATTACCATCAGAAACACCACCACCCCAAAATGTAAATATTCACAGGAAGAAAGCAGCAGGAGGCAGGGGAAGGAGGTGCTTTAAGGAAAAGAGGCCAGCGGTGGCGAGGGGAAAGGGGGGCAGGAGAGGAGCAGGGCCAGGCGCAGCGCTGATCCCAGCTCAGACAACCAGCTCTCCCCGGCGCCGCTGCTGCTGCTGTTGCTGCGGCCCAACTTCAACAATAGCAGGGGAGCCGCCTGCCCACCGGCCACCACCACTGCCCAGTGGCTGGGATGCCAGCCAGCCCTGCCAAGGTGGGGGCTACTGTGAGCAGAGCTGGGTGGCACATGCCAGGCAGCCGCGGAGAGAAGTCTCGAGACCACAAATGCACGATGCCCAGCCGGGTGGGCGGCACGCCATGCCTCCAACCCGGCCTGGGCACCGTCCCTGGCAGAGCCCCACAAGGGTCGCTCACCCCCAGCTTTTTGCTCTTCATCTTCACATAGCCTTGCTTGACGATGTCGTTGAAATTGGTCGCCATGGCTGTCCCACCGTCTTCTTGGGGTGCCGGGCTGGGCCGAGGCAGGGGAGGACACCCAGGTGGCCTCGGTCTCGACTCCTCCGATCCCCTGGATCACCTGTTCAAGAGGAGCCGCGTGGCGTCCGGCGGCGTCGGGGCTGCTCCTCACCTCGGCCGCCTCAGCATTGTTCTAGCGGCCCCTGCGCCCAGCGCCTGCTGGAGACAGATGACAGGGAGATCAGAGCCGGTGACATCTTTCTCTTCCCCTCACTGTCTCCCTCGCTCTTTTTTCCTTCCTCTTCCCACACTCTCTCCCTCCCTCCGCCCTTCTTCCTTCCCTTCCCTCCCCACCCCAGGGCGACAGAACCATTCAGGAAAACCGAGGTGGAGGCAGCACGGAGGAAAATGGTCCAGCCCAGTCCCTCCCTCACGGCGGGGCTGGCAGTTAACCCCTTCCTGGGCGGGCTGGCTCCTGCTCCCACCGTGGAGGTGGGTTGGCGGAAGGGGTGGCCACGAGCCCTGGGCTGGGACCTGGAGCTGGGTCCCTCAGCTCCCGCAGCTCTTGGGGCTCTGGCCTTCTCCCTGTTACAACTTCGGGGCAGACTTAGGGCAACTTGGAAGAACAAACCCCTTCCCAGGCAGCTGAGACCCCAGGACAGCACTCCCAGGGGTGGGGAGGGAAGTCCTAGGATTTGGCCCAGGGTCTAGTGTCTGAGGGAAGCCCAGGCTCCACTCCCTGGGGTTAAAGACAACTTGCCCCTTGGCTTTGCGCCGCCTCCATCTCAATTCCCTGGCCCACCTGCTCCTCTCCCTGGCTCTCTCCAGCCCTGGAGGAAAGGCTGAGAAGCACCACCCAGGCCCACTCAGGCCCTGCTCCAGGCCCTGGGAACTTCAGTGCTCCTCTGGCTCCTGCTTCCTGGGTGGGAGGGCAGAGTCCAGCGGGGCGGGCCCCAGATAAGCCTGAGGAATGTGCCCGGCCCCTGGAGGTGGCCACTGTGGGAGCAGATGTTTCACCCTGACCCTGCAACTGGGAGACTGGGCCAATCTGTAAGGGTGAGGACTGGGCCCCACCAGGCCCCACCAGGCCCAGGGTCTGGTGGGGCCAAGCAGCACCTCCATGTTCTGAGCATGGGCAGGAGTTAATTACAGGGAAGACTAGCCCGGGTGTGGGGCAGAAGACACAGCCCAGAGGACACAGGGGCCAGTATGGGCGTCAAGCAGAGCTTGATATGGAATAGGGTACTAGCAGGGCCACTTCAAATCAGGCAGATCAATAGGTAACACAAACAGACTGGGGGAATCTCCACATACCTCTAACAGCCTCATTTTACAGATGGAAAAGACACTTATCCAGAGAGGGGAAGCCACAGGACTAAGATCCCACAGAAAACCCAAGAACAGCCAGAAATGAATGAGAAGTTTCAGGATGGGAGATGGGGGCCAGCCTGGGGGTAGCATATCATCCTCTGGCCACCTGTGGCTGCCTGCCACCACCTAAGCCTTCTCAGCCATGGAGACTCAGGGACAGGGCTTTGCCAACCACATGGCTTCCCGTGTCTCCAGCATCACCAGGTTGGGATGCAGCAGCATTTTGGGGGTCAGCTTGGCATCTGTGCTGCCAGGATGGGGCCCCGGGGCAAGCACGCTGCTGGAACGGCCAGCCGGCCAGCCGCTTGGCGTTAATCAATCTCCTGGAGGCCTCTCTGTTGAGTCCCTAACAGGGAACAGATGGGACACCACAGTGGGCACAGACAAACCAGGGGAGAGGCAGAGGGGCAATGTTCCATGTGCCACCCTCACCGTCTCTCCATCTCATTCACTTCATCTGTCCCCAAGGTTCAAGTCCCTCCCAAACCCAAGCCTTCCGCTTTGCTCCTCAAAGGTCTGATCCCCACAGGCCCTGCCCCACCTGGGTTCTGGCGATCAGAGAGGGGTCAATGTTCCCAGCTCTGTCTCTACTGCCTGCCTCTGGGGCTGCCTTGTCCCCACAGCAAGGGCTGGCTCCATGGAGTTTCCCTCCAGGATGACTAGCATGTTGGTCCAGCGCAGAAGGACCCTTTCCAAACACATCTATGAGAAGCCTCCCGGCCCCTGGGTTCATCTAAGGTGGCCAGGACATGTCACAGCCAGGAGTATGAATCCAGCTGGCCATGTAGTATGGGGCAAGCCACTTAACTCCCCTGTGCCTCAGTTTCCCCACTGGTTAAAAAAAGGATAAACCTACCCACTTGAATGAGGAAATGAATCCGGAAGACTTGCTGCTCTCTTTGGACCGGGAGTTCTGCCTCGAAAACTCCCAGCGCTGCTTGTTGTTTTGTTTTTTCCAAAAGCCGCTGCCCAGTCAGGGCTGGGCAGCCCCCAGCAGCCAGTCCTCCACCTCCCACCAGGCCTGTTCCCTCTTGCACTATCAGCCATCTTCCCAGTGGCAGCCAGGAGGGACAGTGCCCACCAAGATCTCAGAGTGCTCCCGCTATGTCTGGGCACAGCCTTTCACATGACCCCAGACCCTAGGCTCTAGAATCAGTCCCGCGGAGATAAACCAGGGAGCCTGGCGGGGACAACATCCTGGCATCTTATCCAGCCCCAAGTCACAGCAACTCCTGGCCACACTCAGTCCCTAATGAGCTTTGCAAAAGCAAGCCCCAACCTGTGACCCAAAAATGGTATGGTAGAGGCGTGG
The DNA here is from genome assembly GCA_028644305.1 of Xerus rutilus. Classification (NCBI taxonomy): domain Eukaryota; kingdom Metazoa; phylum Chordata; class Mammalia; order Rodentia; family Sciuridae; genus Xerus; species Xerus rutilus. The sequence goes on along the minus strand of CM053414.1, from coordinate 24,433,464 downwards.
GGCATGGCCAACAGGTGGACTCACAAATTTGACAGGCAATAAGATCAAGGGGCGACCCAGACCCAACCCATTCCCCAGAGGGCCTGAACCAGGGCAAGCAAGAAAGGTGACCCCCATGCTGACCCTGGAGGGCCCAAAGAGCATCAAGAGATAGAGGAATGCAGAGGCAGCCCCTGCCCTGCCCAACCGTGGCACCACTGTCCCCATTATACTGAACCTCCAGCAACCTCACAAGCCTGCAACAGGGGACTGCCCGCTACTGTAAGAGGAGGTGAGGTTCTGGGCCCTGGACACAGGCCTGGAAGTGCTGAGCACTTCACAGGGCTAAGCAAGTGTCCAGCAGACCCCTCACAGTGTTGGGGGGCAGGAGAGCAAGGGCCCCCATCCCCCTCCCAGCCTCCCATCAACGTGGCTGCTCCACCTCAGACAGCGCCTGGGCCAGGCCGCCTTGGCTCCTTCACAGAGAGCCAGGTAGGGTCCCTCTGCTCCCCAGGAAGACTGGTCCCCTGCAGGAAGGAGAGAGGGGCTCCCTGGTGCCCTGCAGGGATGTGGGGCAGGGCCCTCCTTGCCCACCTGCCCCATGGGGCAGCCACTCTAAGCACTCTCTCCTTGGATTCTGCCTGGAGGCTTTGGCTCCAGAACAAACGCTACTCGCTACTCGCTGAGGCTGGCAACCAGTGACAGGGCGGGAGCAGATGCCCGCCTGGCTGGGCCTCCCCACCCAACAGACAGATGGGATCTTATCAGGGCTTCAGGGACAGCCCTACCTGGACACCATCTCACTGGCTGTCTCCACCCCACAGCAAAGATCCTATCAGAGGGGCGGACTCTCTCCAGCACCAGGACACTTCCCATTACCTGCTGGCCTGGCCCCCTCGTCCTCAGTGTGATTGTTATCAGTGCCCCCAGTATGAAGCCATCACCCAGAACACTGCAGGTCCCATCCTAGGTGACAAAGACACCAAATACCCAACTGGACAGAGTGAGGGGGACATGTGAACAGCCATAGTATCCAGACCCTGAGCCCCATTATCTTCTGTCTCCTTCCAGGGTCCTACCACCCCTCAGCACGCCAAACTCCTCCCCACACAGGGCCACTACATTTGCTGTTCCCGGCTTGTGACACTGCTCCCTCACAAGGTCTCAAGGTTCACTCCACTGCTCATGCAGATTTCAGCTCAAAGGTCACCTCCTCCAGGAGGCCTTCCCTGACCACCCTGGCCAGAAGAGCCCTGCTAGCTAGCCCTCTTACAACATCCAGTGTCACTGTCTTTACTAAACACATCACTGGGGGATTTTCTTCTTCCTTCATCTATTACTCAGCCACAGAATGACACCTAGAATGTCAGCTCCCTGATGGCCAGGCCTCTTCTGTCTAGTCAGAGCTCCATCCCAACTCCTAGAACACTGCCTACTGGGGAGATGTGCTCAATATTTGGGGACTGATAATTCTCTCCAGGTGCGTCCCCCTCATCCTTTCTGCCCCCACCACCAATACCCATCTGGCTGCCAGCTCAGTTCCAGAAGCATATGAGTGACCTGAGTCCCAGTGCTGACCATCATGGCCAGCAGAGTTGTTACAGGAGAGCCAGCCAGACTCAAGACCCAGTTTGGTTCAAAGCTGCCTCAGGGGACAGCATGCTGCTGACGCTGTGTCCAGGCTTCGCTGGGTGGCCCCACCTTGGCTGGGGCTGTTAGGTGAGGTCATGCCCAGCCTGCTGCCCTGCCCAGGAGTAACCAGCACCCAGGCATAGAGAGGAGCACCTGGTCAGAGAGCACACAGCTTCTGGGACCCATCCCGGATGCGGGGGGCAGGAACAGCCTGTCCTGGAGCCAATTCCCCTGAAAGGGGTCAGGAAAGACTCCCCTTAAGCCCAGCCCCTAAGTGCTATCAGTGGAGTAGACTCTACTCCTGCTTAGCACTATCAGACCCCCTCCAGCCTGAGCCCACCATTCAGGTGACTTAGCAACTGTCCTGCCCTGAGCTGCAAGGGCACCATACAGTCTGGGTGCTCAACCTCAGCTCATACCCCTTTGCCATGACAGAAAGTATTTAACTGGAACCAGGGCCCCCGGGGAGAGAAGGTCCCAGGATGTCAAGAGCCAGGAGAGAAAGGGTCAAGGGCAGGAGGCAGCTGGCCATGAGTGTAAGCAATGGGTAGGGACCTCATCTACAGGTGGGGGTGGGCAGGGGGCCAGTGCGGGTAGAGAAAATAGTCTCTTGGAATTTGGAGGAGTTTGGGAGATGGAAGATGGGGTGGGGTGCCGGGAATGGGGCTGGGGGGAGCCAGGGACCTGGTTTTCTCTGATGGGGTATGAGTGGGTGCAGGTGAGGTCAGATCCTGAGCTGGGCTTGCTGGAGAGGAGAGCTGGGGGTGGGGACGGTTCAGGGGTAGTTTTAGGGCCCACGAGCCGGCTTCGGGGCGCGCGTCTGAGCCCCCTCCCCCGCACAGAGTTCGAAGGTTGGGTGGGTTGGAGAGTCCGCAGGTTCTGGTGGTGCCAGGGGATGGGAGTTGCCGGGGGTCTCGAGGGTTCGGCGCGGCCTAGATCCCCCTCCCTGCCCCGCGCCCCCTATTTACCTGGGCGCCGAGGCCCGGGCTGGGGGCGCTGGCTCGGCGGGGCCACGGGGCAGGCTCATGCCCGCGTCACCGCGCGGCCGGCGGGGGCGGCAGGCGGCGGCGCTGGCCGTCGGGCGGGGACCGCGAGGGAGGCGCGGCCGCGGGCTCCGGCTCGGCTGGGACTGGGCTGCGCCGCTCCGGCGCCCGAGCCCGCAGCGCCACCCCGCCCGCCAGAGCCCCGCCCCCGGCCCGCCCCCGCCGTATTCCTCCGAGTCGCGGGACCCGCGCTTCCGCAGGGGCGCCCCACCCCTCAGGTAGCCCTGGGTACCCGGCTCCGCGCCACCAGGGAGCCCAGCTCTCACATCACCCAATCTCACATCGCCTTTCAGTCCCTGGAAGCTGAGTTTCACATCAGCTCCCAGCCCCCAAATCTCACGTCCATCCCCTACTTCTTCAGGAATCACGTAAGCGCCCTTGCTCTCCTATCTCCCCCGGGGCCCTCCATAGCCAGGCCTCCGCTGCCCCACTCCCCACACGCTGAGTCCCTGTCCTGCCAGGATTCCAAACCACAGGCCTCAGCTGTGCGAGATAGGCATAGGCACGTCTCTCCTTCAGGGTTTTAAGTCTGTACCCAAACTAGCAGGTCTGGAAATGTGATCTCTGGACCAGAAGTTTCACCATGAAACTTGCTAGAAAGGCAAATTGCCCATCATACTCCAGATCTAGGAAACAAGAATTTCTGGGTGTTTCCACCAGAAATCTGTTTAACAGACCCACAGGTGATTCTGTTGCAGGCTTACGTTTGAGAAAACCTGCTTCAGACCATAAGTACAAAATGACACGAAAGGCACATCTGAACCACTGAATCCCTGAGAAATGAAAATACCTCCAAATCTGACCATTGATCAGGATTCTCAGAGGGACAGGCTTAATATCTGGAGGACAAGAACTCTAACCCTCACCCATGGGGTCCATCCCTCTGCCTCATCACCTAGGCCTCAGCCTTTCCCAGGGAACTTCAATGGGAGCCACTTCCTTCCCCTAGAAAATGTCCCTGGATGGTCACTGGTCCCTGTGACCAGCAAGGGAGTCCCTGGGGCTCTCAGGAGCTCCAGCCAAGTCTTTAACCAGCCCCAGACTGCCTGGCAAGGAAGTGGTCGCTCCGGTCCCTGCAGCCAGACTGGCCTGAGCCTGACCTCCTGACCTCCTGACCTCTCTGTGCAGCTTTCAAACTTGACCCCACCTGCTTTGCTTCAAACCACAGCCCATAAAGCCCCCAGCACTTGATCCATCACGCCAAACCGCTTTCACCCCCAGAAACCTCTCAAGAGTGAAAATGAGTTTTCAGA
>CM053414.1:24382178-24429057 GCA_028644305.1 Xerus rutilus | reverse complement strand
ACCAGCACCGTCTGGAGGGTGAACTCATCCCTCCTTCCAGAGGTGCGCCCCTCCTCACTTTCTCTGTCATCACGTCCCGCCCCGCCCCGCCCACCTCCAGCCAGCCAGCCATTTGCTTTCTGTCTCTATATGTGAATTTGCATTTCAAAATAATCTTATAGATGTAGTCATGTGTTACCTAACAAGGGGTATCTGTTCTGAGAAATGCATCCTTAGGCGTTTTTGTCACTGTGGGAGCAGCACAGAGTTTACTTGCACAAAATCAGATGGCTGTAGCCACACCAGGCAATATCACCTTTTTCATTTATTTTTTATTTTTTATTTTTATTTTTATTTTTGCACCAGGGATTGAACTCAGGGGTACTGGACCACTGAGCCACATCCCCAGCCCTATTTTTTTTGTGTTTTATGTAGAGACAGGGTCTCACTGAATTGCTTAGTGCCTCCCTTTGCTGAGGCTGGCTTTGAACTTGCGATTCTCTTGCCTCAGCCTCCCAAAGTGCTGGGATTACAGGCGTGAGCCACAGCGCCCAGCTCATCTTTTTTATTTTTGTTTGTTTTTTTTTGTGGTGATGCTGGGGAGTGAACCCAGGGCCTCACACATGTCAGGCAAGTGCTTCAGTACGGAGCTACATCCCCAGGCCCCAGGCAATATAATCTTTTGGGACCACCATGGTATATGCAGTACACTGTACACTGGAATATCGGTGTGCAGGGCGAGACTGTACATGCATAGCGTGGGACACAGGTCAGCAGTCAAAGGAGCCAACTACCAATAAATGCGACAAAATAGGTGAATCTCAAAGTGATTATGATGAGTAAAAGTGATAGAAGCCAGAATATGTTGTACGACTCTATACACACACATGCATACACAGCACACATGATCCAGCATGATATTTATATATCATATATATCGTTTATCATCTGTACCACAATATTTTATTTTTAAAATTTTTTTTAGTTGTAGATGGACACAATATCTTTATTTTATTTATTTTTATGTGATGCTGAGGATCGAACCCAGTGCCTCACGCATGCGAGGCAAGCGCTCTACCACTGCACTACAATCCCAGCCCCCACAATAGTTTATTTTTATCTCTGTCTATATATGTCACTTCTCCACGTGGAACTGTTTCATTCATGCGCTACGTAAACTCAAGTATTTTAAATGTACTACTATGAAAAATCTTCCCAAGCCCGTCTCCGCATCTGAACTCAGCAGTTCACGCTGTAGGTGTTCTATTCAAACCTTAGGTGTGGGTGGAGGTTGAGGCGAATGGAGGCCACTGTGAATTACTGAGAAAAACCTGGAATGGAGACAAAAGGGTGTCCCAGCCACAGCCCACTGTCATGTCTATGAAGCCATTGGCAGGTCATTTCTCCTCTTGGAACCCCAGCACCCTGATGTTTAAAGTCAAGGGTGGGACCAGGGCTGCCCCTCGATCCACAGCTGATGGCCCTCCCTGGCTCCAGCACTGACAAAGAAGGGCAGTGCCAGCAGACTGAGCTCATGAGCAGCATCCTCAGCCCCAGTGTCAGCCCAGCGCTGATGCTAGGCCTGGGGTCGGGTCCGGGTGGAGTCACCTGGTCCCCAGCTGTGCTTGCTCTATTGGATCCTTGGCTTGAGCTTACTGAGCTAAAAGGCTGCTGTCCTGGGAAGCTCATATGCCTAGCAGGTGTCCAAGGCCCTTGGCCCCTCAGCCCTAGCGGGCAGACAATTCATTGTATGGCCTTTTCGTTCCCCAGCCTACACGTGCTCTAGCTCAGGAGACCAGCTTTACCTCGTACCCAAGTGTTAGCAGAGCTTTCAGTTGCTCTGGGCGCCGGCTCCTGGCCCAACGTGGCTGAGAGAGAATGAGCTGAGCGGCCACGGCTGAGTGAGTGAGCCGCGTCCTCCCAGGTAGCATCAGGTAAGATCAAGAGATGCTGCAGCAGCTCAGGCCCAAGCCCAGTCCGGGGACAAGCACCAGAGTGGCCTGTGCATCTTGCCTTTCAGGTCTGCTCCCTTCCCTCCTCCTCGCCGGCTCTCCTACCCTTCTCTGCTGGGAGGAAACCTCCACACCCAACGTGCTCCCTGGGGAAACTGAGGCAGCAGATAAGAGACAATGAAGAAGGTGAAGCCAGCTCTATGTCCTTCTAGAAATGGGAGTGAGCCCTATCCAGTCTGCCTTAGAGGTCGGGCTCTGAAGGCCAGGAGGAGCCCGGGCAGAGAAGGGCAATGCCCAAGAACATGGGGTCTGGGGCTGGGATGTGGCTCAGTGGCAGAGTGCCGGCCAAGCCTGCACCAAGCTCCGAGTTCGAGTCCCTATACTGCAGAAACTAACCAACAAGAGCATAGGGTTTCACCAGGCACCGTGGCACATGTCTATAATCCCAGCAGCTCAGGGAGCTGAGGCAGGAAGATCGCGAGTTCAAAACCAGCCTCAGCAAAAATGAGGCGCTAAGTAACTCAGTGAGACCCTGTCTCTAAATAAAATACAAAAAAGGGATGGGGATGTGGCTCAGTGGTCAAGTGCCCCTGAGTTCAATCCCTGGTTAATCCCTCTCCCCCCAAAAAAAGAGAGAAAGAAAATCAAGCAAGTACATTTGCCCTGCTGACACTGCAGAAAAAGCTCCAAGGATTTTGCTAAAAAGATGCTCAGCAAGCCCTCGAGAGGTATTAAGCCCACTTGGCCACCTGTCCTGGACATTCTCCTTGCCAATAGCCAGAGGACGGCAGACTGTCTTTCTAGAGTTCCACCTAGTGTGGGTTGAGACCATTTTATGGAGATTGACTCCATTCTGTGCACCAATGTGGTGTGAGTCCACCTGGGGATGCCGTAGTAGCTCACTGAACATTTCAGCAGCAATCCCGAGTGGGAGAGCTTCCCCATTTCACCGGCAGACACACTGAGGCCCCTGGAACTAGGAGAGTCAGCCCGAGATGACAGAGTCGTGCCAGGAGTTGACCTGGTAACCATTGAGACTGTCAAGCCTTGGCCTAACCTAGAAGTTCAGGGAACCTTGTCCATGTCACTCCCCACCCCCACCCCACAGAGCCTCCTGCAAGGTCCTCGCTGGCCCCTCACCTCCAAGTCTGCTCTTGGGAAGAGGGAAGACTTGGTAGAGCCAGACCTGGTGGGATGAGATCTGGAGCCATGATGAGTCCCAGAATCCCAGGCAACATGGAGGCAGCCACCAGGCTGGTGAATTCTTTCCAAATGATGATGGTGAGAGGCTGGTGAGAGGTTAGCCCCCAGCTGCACTGGGGCACTGACATCTGGGTCACATGACCAGTTAAGATGAAGCCCTGTCCTGTCTGCCTCTTCCAGCTCGACAGTGACACAAACCAGCCTCTCCAGGAAATGGCACATCAAAGGGGACCCACCAGGAGCCCATGGAGAGGAAGGAGAGGGCCCCAGGCTCCTCCTGCTTCCTCCCACAGAGGCTGGGCAGGGCAGACTTCAGCTGGGCTCAGGAAGGAGGCCTAGGAGGACATGCAGGTCCCACTTCTCAGCACAGGACTCTCTCTGGGCACTTCTCCCGTGCTGCCCATGAGCACACGTGTGAGACGCTGACAGAGGCCCAACAAGCTGCTCCCTGGGCAGGCGCACTTACCAGTGGGGAAAGGAGCTGAGTGCCTGGGCCAGCCCCTCCCCTCACTGATTCAGTGATTCATTCAAAAATTTCTGAGATTGCTGGGTGCTGTGGCGCACGCCTGTAATCCCAGCACTTAGGGAGGCTGAGACAGGAGAATGGTGAGTTCAAAGCCAGCCTCAGCAACAGGGAGGTGCTAAGCAACTCAGTGAAACGCTGTCTCTGCATAAAACACAAAATAGGGCTGGGGATGTGGCTCAGTGGTCGAGTGCTCGTGAGTTCAATCCTCGGTACCAAAAAAAAAATGTTGTTTTTCTGAGCACTTACTCTGTGCCAGGCTGAGACAGAGTTGTCTATAAGAACAACACATGCCCTTGCAAAGTTCATGGTCTAGTTATGTGACAGGCATTGATCCTAGCACTCCACAGTTGCAGGCACAACTGTGAGAAGGGCCAAGAGGGAAAAGAGCTGCATGATGCTGGAGGAGATAAAAGAAGACCTGACTTGCTGAGGAAGTGACTCAAGGTGAGGGAGAAAGGGCCAGAGGCCGGCCAAGCCCAGCCCTGGCCAACTGCCACACAGCCAGGGACCCCTGAGGCCTCCTTGGCTGCTGGGCAGGCTGATGGAGCGGAAGGATGGGCTGGTGGGGAGACAGATGGGCCAGAGCCCCGGTAGGCAGGTGCACCCAGAGTACCTCTGGGGCCGTTAACCTTGCAAACCTGACTTGTGGGTAGCGGCGGGCAGCAGGACTGAGCCCTCTGAGGAACCAGGAGAAGATGTGGAGACTAAGCAGGTGTTTGGTCTTCAGAGACACCCTCTGGACTGCAGCCTGCGTCCTCCCGGACAGATGGGGAAATGGAGGCCCAGAGAGGGGAAGGGAAGAGCCCAGGCAGCCTGCCTGCCACTCGCCTCCTTGTCTACTTCTCACTGCCCCCCAAAAAAGGACCAATGGGGGTGGGGACCCAGGGGAGGAACCCGGGGTCCCAGCTCCCACAGCCACCACCCTCTGCTCCTGCTCCTCCTCCCTTCACGAGGGGCCTCGGGCAGGGGGTGTGCAGGAGCGAGTGTGTTCTGGACAACAGGAGCTTCCCCTTCCTCAAGGGCGCTGGCCCCAACCCGCCCGCCTCCAGAGCCAGGGCCAAGGCCATGGCTACATCTCAGCTCCGGGCTGGCCCCCGGCTGCTGGTCCCTGGCGCCTTGGTTACTGTTTTCGAATCGGCCACGTGGCAGCCCTTCCACTCCATCCGGATTTGCTCGTCCATAAAAAAATTAATGGTCCCTGCGAATAAAGAAGCCCAACAATGGAGGAAGGCTTTTTAGACAATCAATTAAAAGCCTAGGAGAGGGATTATCTCATTGAAATATCAATTTTTAATAGCGCTGCATCTTTGAATTTCCTCTCAAAAAACTTTGTGCCGCCCACTTGCTGCCTTGCTTTCTGACTCCATTTCTTGCTGAGCCTCTGGGCAGGCCTTCGGGTACCTGCCCCGAGCAGGGGTCTGCGGGGGAGCCTGGGAGGATCTTCATTCATTGCTCACTTGTTCATTCATCCAGGGCTTGGTGAGCCCTGGCTGTGTGCCAGGCAGAGGGGCTGGGTACCCAGGTGAGCATGGGAGCAGGAAGCGGGCACTGGTCCGGGAGTAGATCAGGAAGGTGAAGTCATCTGGAAAAACAGATATCAAGCCGGGTGCGGGGGTGCACGCCTGCAATCCCAGCGGCTTGGGAGGCTGAGGCAGGAGGATCCTGAGTTCAAAGCCAGTCTCAGAAAAAGTGAGGCACTAACCAACTCAGTGAGACCCTGTCTCTAAATAAAACACAAAATAGGGCTGGGGGTGTGGCTCAGTGGTCGAGTGCCCCTGAGTTCAATCCTGGTATAAATAAATAAATAAATAAAATAAATGAGAAGAGACAAAACTGGGGTTTCACAGGGACATGGGAGCATCTGGGTGGAAAGTGGAGCTGAGGAAGCCTTTGCCACTTCCTTGCCCTTGGGGAGTGGCCTTTAAAAGGAGACCCGAAAGCTGGGCACGGTGGTGCACGCCTGCATTCCCAGCACTTTGGGAGGCTGAGACATAAGTAAGAATCGCGAGTTCAAAGCCAGCCTCAGCAACTCAGTGAGACCCTGTCTTTACCTAAAACACAAAATAGGACTGGGGACGTGGCTCAGTAGTTGAGTGCCCCTGAGTTCAATCTCCAGCACAAAAAAAAAAAAAAAGGAGACCAGAAGATGTGAAGGGAAGCTGGTCCCAGGCAGAAGGAATACCACACCTGGTGGCCCTGGACCCAAGGCAGGAGGGGACTGGGGTGGAAGGACAGGGGCTGGGACACAGTGAGTGAGGGGGCAGTGGGAGATGGAGCTCGGATGGGCCACCATCCAGACCTCCACAGTCCTGGAGGCCCGGGAAGGGTGTGTGGTACCTTCAAGGAACCCTGTGACCAATGAGTCAGTGATGTCCCCAGCATGTGCTCTGGAGAGTGGCCCTAGTTCGAGTCCTGCTTCTTGGCTGCCCAGGGAGGCTGCTGAAGGTTTCAGCCTTGGCTTTCTCATCTGCGAGGTGGGATAACAATCATGATCATGCCCCTGGGCTGCCAGGAGTGCCACAAGAAACCACAGAGGCAGATTTCCCAGCCTGCACCTCTTTTTTCTCGGCCCCCACCCCTCTTAGCTTGGCAGCTTCTTCGGCTTTCCCCTTGGGATTGGGGGATCAGATAAGCCCTATCTGATGGAAGATTCCCACCAGCCAGGTTCCCAAGGAGCTTGCTACACACCTGACTCCAATTTACCAGCCAAGGGAGGGAGTGGGAGGGGAGGAGTGGCCCCGGAACAGACAGGTCCCCTGCTCTCTGAGGGTTACAGCCCTTGCTGGAGTGAAGAGCCTCCTGGCTGCAGGGGGAGGTTCCTGAGATCAGACTGGAGCAGGGGAGTGTCCGGGTGGGACCCGTGCCGGCAGCCGCAGATCCTGGACAGTGGATCCCTGTTCTCTGCATGGACGAATGCACTGTCCCCATCTGGGCAACTGGGAGTGGTGCAGACAGGACAGGCGCCTTTTGACAAGGGTGGACAAACGACTGCACTGCTGGGTGCTGGGGCCTTGACACATCCTTCTAATCCCCACAGGACATCCCCAGATTACATATGTGGAGGCCAGGCTCAGGGAGGCCGAGCTTCTTGCTCACTTAGCATGGAAGAGAACCCACATAGGTTTGGATACTCTTTAGAGTTTTCGTAAATTTAATTTTTGAGGGGTGCTTGCACACACTGGGCAAATGGTCGATCACTGATCTGTATCCTCCTGAGTTATTTTAATAAAGAGGCAAAGGATTAAGATCCCACTGGAGGGGCTGGGGCTGTAGCTCAGTGGTAGAGCGCTTGCCTAGCATGTGTGAGGCACTGGGTTCGATCCTCAGCACTGCATATAAATAAATAAAATAAAGGTCCATTGACAACTACAAAATATTTTTTTTAAAAAAGGTCTTATTGGAAGCATCTGGAGATTCCCGGGACACAGCTGCTAGGCACCCTGGGAGAAGCCACATGGCTCTCTGGACCTCAGTGTTTCCGTCTAGGTAACAAGGATGGGCGAGACTCGGGATGAGAAAGGGCTTTGCAGATGGATGCGCAGGCAGAGGGCTTGCGGACGGCCCCCAGCTCCCGGGGCTCCTTCAGCTCCGTCCTCTCACTTCCCTGGCCCCTCCTTCCCCTTCTCACAGCCTGGGAACCAGGCTCAGACCTGGGCTGAAGGCTGCAGCCCCAAATGCCAGCTTTTTGGAATCACCTGGATTTGAATCCTAATTCTGTCACTTGCTGGCAGGTCCCATCCCACTCTGGACCTCAGTTTCCTCATTTTGCCGTCGTCCATCTCCTGGGCAGTTGAAGATTGACATTCAGTGGCAGAACAGGGAAGCTTGAGCCCCGGCTGACACTGTCCCTTCCCTCTTGGGGAGATTCCAGTTCCTGCAGGCAGGATGTCTGTCCCTGTCCTTAAGAGTGCGGCAATACAGTGTGGACAGATGAGGCACATCCCCAAATCCCTGCAAAAGCATCTGGCGTTCAGTCTGACCCGGCCATGGGTTCTCAGGCTGCAGAGCAGTTGCAGAGACAGTGCTGGGGAAGCTAGGGTGAGAGGGGCACCGTCAAGGGCCTGTCTGGACGGTATCCCAGAGCCACAGGCGCCGAGAACCCTTGGAGAATGTGTCCCAGGGGAGCCAACGTCTGGGGGCATTCATCAGGCTAGTCCTCAGGTTGGGGAAGGGGAAGTCAGGGCTCCTGGAGGATGAGGATGGGGGCCGAGGCTGGAAGTGGGAAGGGGAGGAGGCCGAGGGTTCTGAGCAGCACGGAGACCACCCCAGCATGGCTGGAGGAGGCAGGGGAAGCTGTCCAGGGAGCCCCTGCTCCACCGGGAGGCGCCCACCTGCATGGGGCCCAGGAGGCAGCTGGTGTCTCGCGGCAACCCTGCAATTAGCGAAGGAGGCAGAGGAGCCAGGTGGGGGTAGGGGCAGGCTGAGGGCTGCAGCTGGCTCCTGGGCGCTGCCTCTGCCACCAGCCCCCAACCTGTTGCCCTGGAGGGCTGGTCTGGAGGGGCTGGAGGTTCCTGGGGTCTTGAAATGGAAGGCACAGCAACAGGAAAGGCCAGACAGGTAGCATGAACAGTGAAGTCACACTGGATGTGGGTTTGATCAACTCATCTGTTGTGGTTCCCATTTTACAGAGAGGAAAACTAAAGCCCAGAGAGGGGAGGGAGATTACCAGAAGACACACAGCTAATTGGAAAGCAGCCTGGATCAGAAGCCGTGTTTGTCTGGAGGGTTGTAGTATGAATGGCTTGCTCTTGACCACGGAGGAGCTGCCTGTTAGTCAGGCAGATGACCTTGGCTGGAGAGCAAGAACAGACTGCAGGCGGGAGGGCTGGTCAGGCAGAGTCTGGCCCCACTGGTTCTGCAGCCTGTCTGGGCACCCAGGCCTGGGAGGAGAGGCCCTGGTACTGCTGCCCCTGGGTTCTGTGTTCAGTGGCGGGCGGGCTGCCACCCTCTAGGAGAAAGACAGCTGGCCAGCCCCAGCCAGCAGTTCAAGCAGTGGGGCTGGGTTCTGGCTTCCGCCTTCTACTGTCTTCTCCATCCATCTTCCCTCCCCCCAGATATCACCATTTCCCTCCTCCCTCTCTCCCTCCCTCCCTCTCTGCTAACACCTAAAGATGCCCATGAAACCCAGGGCACTGGGCTGGTTTCTAGAATTTGCCCTCCAGGATCAGCTGGTGGGACAAGAGCAGCAGGTAACAACCCACTCACACTGTAAGAATGAACCAGGTAGGCTGAGCTGTGAGAGGCAGGAGGGACTCAAATAGGGAAGGGCGGTTCTAGGTGTCAGAGCGGGGCTGGGCCTGGCTGAGGCTGCAGGGCACACAGTGGAGTTGGTGGGGTGCAGGGGCCAGATGTGGTCTTGCCTTGGAGGATGGCATGGTGGACTCTGGACACAGACTGCCTGACCTAGGATCCAGTTTCATGGGATCATTCATCAGCTGTGTGACTTTGGGATAGTTACTTGCTCTCTCTGAGCATAAATTGGGCTGACGATGGTAGCAGTCGCCTCACGCGGCTGTTTGGAAATATCAGCAAGATGCTGCATGTAAGGCACCCAGTGTGGCTCTTGGCAGTCACCCTGTGCTGTCGGGGAGCCCATGGTCGTTCTGAGCCTGTGAATGATGTGCGGGTGACCTGACTGTACTGATTTCCTGTCAGTCACTCCAGGGACCTCCCCTGTTCCAAGGGAAACTGCACTCGGCCAGAGGGGGCACCATGCTCAGGCTTCTGCAGGGCTGGGGCAGCGCTCTAGATGAGGAGTGCAGGGTAAGGTCCTGTAAGGGTGGGGACTGCGCTGCAGGGGTGTCTGCCCGGCATTCCAAGGAGACGCCATCTCTGCCCAGCAGCTCTGGCCACGGGGGAGTGTGAGCCTGGAGTGGTCAGAGGTGCTGATGCCTCAGGAGAGGGAAACCCACATTTTTATGTGAAAACTTCCCATTACTAATATTAGCAATGCATTAAAGATTTTTTTTTTAAAGCATCATCTGAGCCAAAACTAATGCTTCGGCTGGCAGATGCTGTGCCACGCCCACTGGGGGCTTGCTGTAGGGAAGGGCGCCGCAGGAGGGCTGGGGCAGGGAGCAAGCGCACACCCGCCCCGGGACCGCCTGCGCCCTCCCCAGGCAGGGGAGGTGGGGGGCAGCCCTCTCCCGACATTCCCGGCGGAGCCTGGCGGGAAGACGGGCTGTAAGGGGCCCCAGCTCAGCTATCTCGCCTGAGGTGCCAGGGAGTCTGGGAGCCCGGAAGGGGTCTGTTCTGTGTCTGGGATGGCCGAGCAGGTGGAGGTGGCTGCCAGGGTTGCTACCAGCAGTGGTCTGGCTCCTGGCTCCTGGGGGTCAAAGGGCAGCACTTTCAGCTTCTCTCAGGCCAACTTCCTGTTTGGCAGGAAATGGTCCCTTTTTGGCTGGTTCAGGCTGCAGGGTGGGGGTTGGAGGGGCAGAAAGTCATCCAGGGGGACCTCCAGGACCAGCTCTCCCGCTCACTGGCTCCTTTGGAGCCCAGGAGGGGACCAGAGGCCTCTGCCCTGGCAGCACGCCCCACTGGGCTGGCATCATTAGCCAGGCTTAGCTCCCAGCTGGGCTCCTGGGCCCGCCTCTGCTCTCCTCCTGGCCTCCAGAGCTGGTGGTGTCCCTGGGCCCCAGCACTGTCCCTGGGCCCCGGGCCTCAGGGAAACTTCACAACTAGGCCACACTAAGAGAAAGTCACTTAACCCAGCTTCTCACCCCTGGCAGGGAGCCCCTTCCTCAAGCTGGAGCCAGCCTCTCCTGGCACACCCCTGGAAATGGGGGGGCTCCCCAACAATGCCACCTCCGGCAGGAAGCAAGGCCTGGTGTTCAGAATCCATCCAAAGCATGTCATCCCCGGAGACAGGACCCCCGAGGCCCACCTTGACTTCGAGGTTCAAGAGCATCTGCTACTGTGTTCCAAATAACCATTCCCATCAGATTTAATATAATCTTGTTATAGAAGGTTTTGAAATTAAACATCAAAAATAAAATTAACTGTAATTTTACTACTCCTAAAGCAGAGCGGAGGGAAACAGAGTTCATTATTGATTGTGTTCCCACCTACCTCTGGGTGAACTGCTGTTGATCACCTGAACTTCATCCCCTGTACCCAGCTGGTAAATCCCTTCTGTCCAGGGCAGACCTCCAAGTACTTTAATAATAACTAACCTTTACTGAACTCTGGAGAAACCCATTGAATTCTCTTGACTACTCTATGAGAGAGCTTAACTTATAGATAGAGAAACTAAGGCTCAGAGAGGACAAGTAACTTCCCTGAGGTTGCAGAGCCAGCGAGGACCAGAGTAGAAATCTGAACCATCAGGTACCAGAATTGAAGTCTCCACTTTTCCACGTTGGCTGTGCATGGCATCTCCTCCTTCTGGCTCGGATGTTCATTCCTTCCTCACATTCATTCATGTATCATGTCACTCAATGTCCCTGAGCTCTGGTTCAGCGTCAAGTGCAGGCTGATGCTGACCCCACCCACCCCTCCTGTATCAGCCACACTTTTAGGACTCTGTGCCAAGTTCTTGAACTCTATTTATTACAAAAGACTGGGTTCGTCGCACCGTATTATGAACAGCTCCTGCCAGACCACCAAGGCGGCCCAGTGGAAAGCCCAACAACCTTCCCTGGACAGGCTCCACCCCGTGTAAGCCCTGGATGCTGGGGTCACCTGGACTGGGCCTCGAGCGGTCCTATGTTTATAAAACCAAATGGGCCCACGCAGCCCTGGGCATATATAATATATATACAAGACAGGTGTTCCTTCCACAGGCATCGGTAGGGGGGCTGAGAGGCCTCCCAGGAGGGAGGGGAGTGGTCCTTGGTGGGGGCAGCGTCTGCACCTGGTCACGTGGCTAGTCAGCCTGAGGGATCTGTGGCTTCCAGCCAGTCCCGTCCATCCTTGAGAGGTTCTAGGCCACCTGGATTTGCAGGTCCTCATCCTCGTCTAGGTCACTGGCTCCATCCCCGGCCTCTTCGGTGCCAAAGCGGCTGCTGCGGATCTTCCCGAAGAGGGGGGCATTCTGCTGCTGCCTACGGAGCCTGAGGGGCAGAGGGTGAGGGTCAGCGGGGTCCACCACCTCCTGATAATATGGCTGCAGTTGGGTTGACAGTGGCTGCAGCCTCCCCAGTCCTTGACCTCTGCCACACCTTGTGTGACCTCTGCTCTGCTCCTGGTGGAGTCTTCGGGAAGAGCTATTGTCCTGACTATTTATAGACAAGAAAACTAAAGCCCAAAGACACTGAGTGACTTGTCACCAGGACAGGCAGCAGCGGGGCTGGGCTCTGGGGAGGGGGCTTGGAGAGACAGGAACCTGGCTTGAGGTCACACTGCTGGGATGGGGTCCCTGGCCAACCTCCAAGAGCAGAAGGAGCAGGGTTTGGTGGTGGGGTGGGGGGTCTGAGCCCCTTACATTCCCAAGGTCAGTGAGCATGTGCTCAGCCCTAATTCCTCATGTCAAAATTCCTGAAGATAAAATGTACAAGGCCAACTTGGACTCTAAGAGCTGACGGAGGAAATGCCCATCCCCCTGCCCCCAGTGGAGTGGCCGCCCTGGCCGCAGCTTACTGGAAAGCATGAATTATTAACAGGACAGGGAGGGGCGCGGGCGGGGGCTCCATTACTGTGCAGTGATTTAGTGAGCTGTCCCCGGAACATTAAAGTATAAGAAGTTGGAAACTAACATGAGGCAGCGATGCTGGGTGGCCCTGCCCACCCCCAGGGAGACGCCTGCCTGTTTTGGGAGTATATGGCTCCTGAAGAATGTGGCCAAGATAGCTGGGAAGCCCTAGACTAGGCAGCCTTTCTTCAGAGGGGTGTGTGCGGCTACGGGCCAGGGCAGAGCCACAGCTCACCGCTGTCCAGAGCCTGTACTCTCAGCCATGAGATGTCAGCACACGGCAGCATGTAATACATGCTCAATAAATATGGGTGCCGATGACAGGGGGTGATCCTGTCAGGCCGCCCATCAGCTGTGTGGCTGTGCAAGGACTTTTTCTCTTGGGCCTCAGTGTCCTCCTCTGCCAGCCCCCTAGAAAAAAAGACCTCTCCCTTCTGTCTTCTCTCAGAAGACACAGGCTGCTTGTGGCACAGTATCTAACCCAGACACGATGCGTCCTCGGGCTGGCAGCCGTGGTGGTAACAGCGGTAGTAACAGCAGCAGCTCAGATTACTTAGCATTTCTTGTGCCAGGCGCTTTCATAAGCACGAATCAGCCCACTTAATTCTCCCAATGGCCACGAGGTAAGAACTATTATCACCCTCATTTTACAGATGGGGAAAATGATCGAGAGAGGAAAAGTGGCCTAAGACCACCCAGCGCCTCAGCACAGAGCATGGAGCTTCCCACCACCAGGGCAGCCTGGCTGCAGGTAAGAGAAGGCAGGTGAAGGCCGGGCCAGTGCTGGGCACGGGGAGGGAAGCTGGTCAGTACCGTGGCCATGGCACCCCTCTGGCTTCCCTGCTGTGGAATGGGGAGGACTTGGCTCTGAACTTACTTCTCTGCCATCTCCAGGCATTAGGGGTGCAAGGAGATGGCATGACTCACAGAGGGCATGGGGCGGGAGCAGAGTGTGCCCTACAGGCCAGAGGTCCTCTGGTCTCACTGCAGGGGCCGATGGTCCCGCTGGCAGCTGATGGGTTCTGCTGAATATTAGGGCAGGGCCTCTGTCATTCCCTGGCCTCCAAACTCTCAGATCCCTGCTGGCCTGGAGTCACCCCAGCCCTGCAACCTTGGGGGCTTCTTGCTCTGTGCACGATGCTCAGCCCTGCTGGTCCTCCCAGTGCTCTGCTCCTCGGGCCTTGACCTCCCTGGCCAGGCTTCCTGCCCTCATGCCCCGCCCACAGCCTGCCTGCTAGAAGACGATTCCAGGGCCTCCAGCTGGTGTGGCTTCCTGCACTCCCCCTTGGTTTCCTGACCCTGGCCCTTCCGGCCTGGAAGAGACAGGATTTGGGCTCCAGGACCCTTTCCTTCCCTGGTGGGGGCTCCAGGCCTGGCAGAGTTCCCTGGGCGGCACTCTGGCCTCAGACCCTCTCCCCAGCAGAGGCTTCCTGTCTGGCCTACCTGGACTGCAGATGCTCCAGCTGCACCTGCAGGTTCTCGCTCTGCTCCGTCTGCTCGTCCAGGGAGCGCTGCAGCTTGCGCGCCTGGTTGTGGGCCTCATCCAGCTGTGGGGTGAGCAGGGACAAGAGCCTGAGGGTCATCTTGGGAAGGGGGCAGCCCGGGCCCAGACACTCCTCTGCTCCACTGTGTTTGCTCCTAAGGCCTGGCCCAAGGTCCTCTCCATCACTGTGCCCCCCAAAATCCACTCATCCTCCAGTGTCCCGGGCCACTGATCCAGCCGTCCACCCACCTGTCCCTCTCTGCCTGCATCTGCCCATGGAGCGCCCACCCCCCTCACCACCACAGATCTAACCGGCGCCCTGCACCCGCCTAGCCCTGTGTCCGCCTCCCGACACACCATCTCCCATCAGCCCTCCCTCCTCCCCTCTGTCCATTCAGTCTTCCACTCACTGACGCGGTTGGCTGTCCAGCTACCTGCCCACGGTCTACACATCCAGGTACCACCTGTCTATACACCCAGCGTCCACCCATCCTTCCTCCAGCATCCAACAGCTGCTGTGTGAGCTCCTTTATCTACAGTCCCTCCTCCCCCGTCCATCTGTCCACCTACCCTGTATCCATCTGTATCCATCCAGGGAATCCTCCTGGCCTTCCATTCAGCTTTCCACACGCCCACTCGCCCTGGTCTAGTTCATCCACTCCCTGCCATCACCTGGTTCTTTCTCTTCCCACCCTCCTCCCCCCACTCCTGACCTGTCCATGCATCTGCCTGTCACTCACCTACCCACCACCCCAAGGAGCTTGCACCAGGCGCCAGGGCCGGGCATGGAGCACAGCAGGGCCCTGAAGTCCCACTTCCGGGATCTACAGCGGCTCCGTCCCTGTCCCGTGGCACTCACCTCGTCCTCGGCCTGGGCCAGCTCCTTCTTGAGCTCCTCCACCCGCAGCCGCAGCTTCTTCACCTCGGCCTCCTGCTGCTCCGCCCTCCGGCTGGCATGGGCCAGCTCGGCCACCGTCTCCTGAAACTGCTTCTTCAGCTTGCCATGCACATGTTTCAGGTCTGCCAGCTCCTGGGGGCGGGGAGGGGGACAGGGACGGCTCAATGTCACACTGGGTGCTGGGCCGGGGAGTCCTGCGGGTCAGGCAGCTCCAGGGGCTCGGGGTCTCTGCTTCCTGACATCCTCCACCTGCTGCTGACACAGCAGCATCACTATGGTCTGGAGAGCAGCGGAGGTGCCATCTAGGGAGGCCTGGAGGCTCAGAAGATGGGGCCAGGGAGGAGAAGGCTGAGGTGTGAGCACCTGGCGCCACTTTAGACGTGGAACCGAGATGCCCCGGAGATGCCCAGCAGATGCTGGAGCTGCAGGGCAGGATTTCTTTTCTTTCTTTCTTTTTTTTGGTGAAAGACAGTGATTGGACACTATTTGAAAGAAATCTCCTCAATGGACAGAGCTTCAGGAGGTACACCTGGTCATCCATTTTATGTGATAGAAGTGTCCCAGAGTCGAGCTGGGTATGGACTCAAGGACAGTGGTAATGGCCAGGAGCCTGCAAGAAGAAATCAGACATGGAGACAAGAAGTCTAGGTGAGAGGCACGTGCCGGACACGTGAGAGAGGTGGAAGGAGAGGCAGGGCAGGCTTTCTGAGGAGGGACCGGGCATTTACAGTTCTGGGTCTGAGGATGAATGAAGCTGGGCCATGGGTGTCTGAGGAAAAGAGGCCAGAGGTGGGAGTGGCCGGGAAGAGGACCAGCCAGCAAAGGTGCCCACCCCTCAGTGCTGGAATCTGTTTTCTCTTTTGCAAAAATGATAACACTCTTAACGTCCACCAACCCGCCTGGTCTGGGTCTCCACCACTCCTGGCTTCCTTGGGAGCAGCAGTGGCCTCGCCACCGGTGTGCCTCCCCATCGCCCTTCCCCTAGCACAGGGGGCCTGGGAACAGCAGCCTGCTCACACCTGCCTCCTGCTTTACTTATTCTCTGTGGTCCTGAGGATTCAACCCAGGGCTGCTCTACCACGGAGCTATATCCCCAGCCCTTTTTATTTTGAGACGGGAGTCCCACCAAGTTGCCCAGGCTGCCCTCAAACTCCCGATCCTCCTGCCTCAGCCTCCAGAGTCACTGGGATTACAGGTGTGAGCCACTGTGCCCAGCTCCCCTCCTGCCTCATGTACCCTGGTCCCCTTCCTCACCCCCCTCCTGCCGTGTCAGCTCCTCATTCTCATTATTCTCCAGTTCTCTCCTTCCCCCGACCACCAAGTCAGTCTACCAGTTAACCTCTACTCTTCCTGAAGACTCAGCTCAAACCTCACAGGCTCCAGGGAGTTTTTCTAGGACCCTGAGCCTAAGCTAGGTTCATGGGAATCCCCTCTTTCTGCCACAACTGTGGAGCTGTGATTAGGTGACATAGGGACATAGGTGACAGTGACAAGGATGTCTGCATCCCCTGAACTACCACCTCCTCAACAGGGGGGAGGTAGGCCACACCTGTCTGCTCACTGCTGTGTCCCTAGCACACAAGCAGGCGCTCAATACATGCAGCTACTATAATTTATCACTGGGCTTGACCCACAGTAGGTGCTCAATAAATATGGCTGCTATAATTACCAACTGGTCTAACATACAGGGTGTGCTCAACGCGACTACAGGTTCAGCCTCTCTCATCCAAAATGCTTGGGACCAAAAGTGTTAAATATTTCAAATTTTGGAATATTTACATGTACACAATGAAGTATTTTGGAGAAGGGACCCAAGCCTGAAGATGAATTTCTTTTTGGTACCAGGTATTGAAGTTGGGGTACTTTATCACTGAGTGACATCCCTATCTCTTTTAATTTTTAAATTTTGAGATGAGGTCTAAGTTGCTGAGGCTGGTTTCAAACTTGCAATCCTCCTGTAAGCTCAGCCTCCTTAGTTGCTGAGCTGCAGGTGTGCGCCACCACACGTGGCCTAAATGTGAAATTAATTTATGTTTCTTTTCTTCCTCATATACCTCATTCAGAGGCCGAACATAATTTTATACACTCCTCTGATGAACCTGTGTTTTGACTGTGACCCATCATGTCAAGTGTGGAATTGTCTACACGCTGGTGGATCAAAATGTTTTGGACGGTGGAGCATTTCAGATTTCAGAGTTTTGGATGAGAGAGGCTCAGCCTGCACAGTGGTGAGCCACAGGCCTGGCTCATCAGTGGGGCTCTGCCGCAGTGGGATGGAAGGCCCTGGCTGCTGCAACTCCTGTCCCACCTTGTTCTTCTCAAAGAGCGCTGCCTGGCTGGCCCGTAAGTCGCAGTCCAGGGCGCTGGCTGTTTGACGCCGCCGCCGGGCCAGCACCTCCTCCAGGTCCCCAACCTGTGCCCGCAGCTTCTTGTTCTCCCGCTCCAGGCCCAGCTTCTCCGTCTCCAGTCGCTCGCGCCGGCCCCATTCAGCCGCGTTCTCGGCCTGCAGACGCTCCATCTGCAACAGCGCAGGACGCAGGACGGAGTGAGCCTGGGGGAGGGGGCGAGGAGGGCCAGACTGGAGGCTCCCACCACCTCCTCAAGCCATTTTTGGCTGCAGGAAGCCAGATCCAGCTGCAGCAGCTATATATAAGCTGAGCGTCTTCCATTCCATGGTGTGCAGGATGTGGGGGAGCTTCTGGTCTCTGTGGCAGGGGGCTCAACCCCTGCAGACTGGGGGATCCTGGGGGTGTGGCTGTCCCCACTGAGAGCAGGCCTGGCTCCTGCTCCCCAAGCCCCAGGCCCCCTCACCTCTCCCCTCAGCTCAGCCATCTTCCTGTCCATGCTGGACCGCGCACCCAGCTCGTCCTCCAGGTCTTCGGACATGCGACCCAGCTCGTCCTGGTGTGTCTCCTTCAGGATGCTGAGCTGCAAGGATATCGCCCAGCCTGTTTACAAGAAAACCACCGGGATCCATCCCAAACCAGGTCTGGGGGAGTGTGCTCAGCAGAGAGCCTTAGGCCGTGCCCACATGGGGGAGGTGTGCAGGCAGACCCTGACTCTGACCACTCTGCCATTTCCACTGTCTCTAGCTTCCTGCCCCCTTACCATTGAGCCCCCCAGTGTTTACTTTGGCCCACCTAGCCATTCTCTAGGACAGGACCCCAGAGTGAGCTTTGAAGAGAGCTAAATTCAATCGGATGCCTCCCCAACACCAAAATCCCCTTCAAGGGCTCCCAGGGTGCTTGGGATAAAATCCAACTCCTATGATCTCACGAGCCCAGCACAATTGGAGTCTTGTCTGCTTTTCCTCAACCTCATTTCCCACCTCTTTCCCCTTGATTACTTGAACACACCGAGTTCCTGCCTATCACGCGGACTTGGCATGTGTGTGCCTGGAACACGGTGAGGTATTTTGCAGGATTGGCTCTTTTTATCCCCAGGCTGTAGCCTAAAGGCCCCCTCCCTGAGGAGGCCTCTCCTGACCTCCGGCCTACTGGCCCACTGGAATTGCTAGTCGGGAGGACAGGGAGTGTGTCCACCTTCTGCCTCTGGGTCCCTGCGTGGCCGAGGTACAGCAACCCTCAGCATACACTGATCTGAACACTGGTCTGCGGGCAGGTGCATCAGAATCCCATGGGGTTGCTTTTAAAATAATACCACTTCCTGCTGGGCACCAGCGGAACCCAGCACACTGTAGCTCTACGCGAGCCCAAGAAGGAGGCTTCAAAACATGGCGATGAGGGAAAAGCCCCAGATGCAAAAGAGACAATTTTCTGCTAAACTGTATTTGTGTTTCGTTCACTTTTCTTCAAATGATTATACTTCACAAATGGAAGAGACTAAGGAGGTAGGTTTCTGGACTCAAGCCCGAAAGGTCATGGATGATTCAGGAAGGAAGGGAGGGGTCTGGTACTTGGTCTTTTAGGAGCTTCCAGGTCACACTCTATATATTTAGTTTATGGACAGCAAAGTTGCAGAATGTTCATTAGCATCAGGCTTGCGCCCTCTGAACTGTCCTGATCAAAGTCACTGGGGACCTCCATGTTTTTGACCCAATGGTCAGGGCTTGGGCCTGGTGGTACTGGTCAGCTGACTACCTCTTCTCCTCTTCTTCGCTCTAAGGGACGACCAGACTCTTCCAGGACAGAGCCCCAGGTTGTGAGGTGTCCCTGGTCCTCCTACCTCTGGAAAACCAGTGGATCCAGCCTGGCTTTCCCAGGCTGGCTGTGCCCCCTGGTGGCCACTGAGGTCTGCACAAGAGGCAAAAGTGGCAGCCACGCCTTTCCCGAGACCCCTTACTGCAGTGGTGTGCTCCCCTCTATGGAGCCTCAGTTTCTTCATCTGTAATATGGGGATATGAGCACCCAGTTCCCTTGACTGCCATGATACCACATACCAGGCACCCAATGAACATCACACTGACTACTCCTTCATCCATCATCCTGTGAGACCTAGACCACTTGGCAGCCTCTCCTCTCACTACTCTCCAGCCATACTGGCCTTCTCTGTGTCCTTCACTCCCTGGACTTGTTCTGACCACAGGGCATTTGCATTTGCAATGAACAACCGTTCCCATCCCATCTCAAAGATGGCTTCTTCTAACCTCTTTAGGTCTTGCCTTAAATTTCATCTTAGAGAGGCCCTTCCTGGCCCACCACTCGTTTGTGTCTCATGACATTATGTGTCTGGTTACTGCTGCCTCCCTGCCCCTGGCTTCCACAAGGTGACCTCCTGAAGGGACCTACCTGCCTGCGTCCATCGTCGCAGTCCACCCTCTCTCCCATCCCAACTCCCAGGATGCCGCAGTGGTTTCTGCCGCCTCCAGGAAGCCCCGCTGTGTCCCACTCACCTGCTTGAGCATCTCCTGCTTGGTCTTGCTCAGCTCCTCGTACTTGATCTTCCACTGGCTGAGCTCCCCCTCCAGCTTCTCAATGTTCCTGCTCAGGGCCATCTTATCCCTGGGAAAAGAACAGGAAGGAACAGGCAAACACCTGCACTTTCTATTTCAGTTAGGGCATTAGGTCGATCTTTTTTTTTTTTTTTTTTTTGGCGGGGTAGGTAGTGCTGGGGATGGAACCTAGGTCCTTGTGCATGGTAGGCAGGTGTTCTACCATTGAGCTACAGTCATTACCCTTAGGTTGGTTTTTATTTGTTTGGTATTTTTGGCTTAAACAGCAGTAATTTGTTCTCTCTCAGATCTGGAGTCTGGAAGTCCAAGGTCACGTGCTGGCAGAGGTGGTCCTATCTCAGGCTGTGAGAAGGTACCTGCTTCAGGCTCCTCTCCCAGCTTCTGGTGGTTTGCTGGTCATGGCTGGCATTCCTTGGCCAAAGAGGCAACAACATCTATAGAAGCATCACCATGGCCTTCACCTTCACAAGGCCATTGGGTTTTTTACCCCCTGTGGTGCTGGAGGTCATAAACACTCCACCACTGAGCTACCCCAGCTCCCATGTTGACTTTAAAAAATAAGATCATGTAGGTAGACAGGTCACACTCTATATATTTAGTTTATAGACAGCAAAGTTGCAGAATATTCATTAGCATCAGGCTTGCGCCCTCTGAACTGTCCTGGTCAAGGTCACTGGGGACCTCCATGTTTTTGACCCAGTGGTCAGGGCTTGGGCCTGGTGGTACTGGTCAGCTGACTACCTCTTCTCCATGCAGTGTCTCTTGGTTCTCCGGTCATCCTTTCCCTGTACTGGCTCCCTTCTCCTGTCTCCTCTGCTGCTTCCTCTTTCTCTGACCTCTAAACTTGACCTAAACTTGGCTGGCTCCCGGGCTCCAAAATCCAGCCTCCTCCCTATCTACACCCACTCCTCTGACTCAGCCCCCAGCTTTCAATAGTACCTATTTGCTGATGATTCTTGCTTTTGCACATCCAGCCCGGACCTGTCTCTGGACCTCCAGATGCATTTGTACACCCAACCTGCTGCTTGTCAAGCCAAAAGGAACACTTATAAACCCAAGTCCCCTAACTTCCTTGCCCCCTTTCCTGCTTTTACCTCTGCCCATGCTCTCCCCCACCAGAACACAAGCTCCACGAAGGCAGGGATTTGTCTTATTTATGGCCATGTCATTAGGACTGAGCGCAGTGCCTGGTCCAGAGCAGAAGCCCAAGATGTATTATTAGAATAAGTAAAGGAAAACCTGCTTTGGGTACTCCAAAATCTGAGGCTTGTACCTAACTAGTACCTGTACCTTACTGGCTCCCAGGTTCTGTGACACTGCCTTTCCTTCTGGCTTAGTCCCCCAGACCTTGCCTGCCCCCCAACTCACTCTCGCTCCTTGAGTAGCACCTTCTGGGACTCATCCAGCCGCAGGCGCAGGGCGGTCAGCTTGGAGGTCTCCTCCTCGGTGCTGGTTGTGTCCTCCCAGGGTAGCCGGCTGCGCTCCTGGCGGCTAGAGCTGCCCCGAGAGGCCCCAGACCCCATGCCACGAGCCTCCCAGCAGCCCTCAGGCTCCTCCGGTCGGCTCTTCAGGAGGTTCTCCACCAGCTCCAGTTCCTGTGGGGACCAAGGTGGAGGCTGCACCAGTGGCCACTGAGTCCTGGCCCTGGAAGCCTTTCTTGTGGCCTCTCTCAGACCCTGGTCTGGGATCAGCTTGGGAAAGTCACACTGTCTCTGGACCCTGTTTTCCTCTCTGGCTGCCTCCTTTCCAGTTTCTGGGAAGAGGGACACACCTGTCACCTCCAGGGACACCAAGGTTTCCTGTAGCCTGGAAGATTCCCCAGGAAAGGTGCTGAGTTTCCTGGTCACTGGAAGTATATACATATCTGGTGGCACTGGTCAGAACCAATACCAAAGCTAAGGTTCCTCTCATGGCTTAGGAATAGATCCCCTCAAAGGAGCCCCAGCTCTCCAATCCTATCTTTTAGGGGCAGACACTGAGGCACATGGAGATCAGTTGCTCTGAGGAGTCCCTGAGGGGTGATCTCTTACTCCTCCTGGACCTTAGGTTGTCTGAGTGGGGTGCCCTGGATGTCACAAATGGGGAAACAGGGAGGGGAGGGACTTGTTCTGGGTCTTAGCACACAGAGTGACGGTCAGGAGTTCAAGCTCAGACTACAGACCCAGGACTCTCCCCATTGTCCCCACAGCCTCCTGGACTGTGATGACAGCCAGAGTGGCTATTAGGCAGGAAGAGCACTGTGAGGCCCTAAAAGGAGCAGGGAACACCTCTCCAAACACCAGGTCGACCTGGGGAGAGGGAGCCTCAGTCACCAGGAGGCCACAGTGCCTACTCTAGCCCACAGAGAGGGCGGCTGGGCCCAGATGAGGGGAAGCCAAGACGCTCATCTGGAAAGGGGCTGTCTGCAGCTGCAACTGGGGACCTGAGCCAGGACCCTGCCTCAGGTGACCTTCTGGAAACAGGCCTCCTGGGAGGCTCAGAAGAGGCCTCCCCCAGCTCTGACCATTAATGCCCAGCCATACTGGTTGTCAGTATGAACTCTGGAGCCAGATGGCCTGGGTTCAAATGCACTCCAGTCACCAGCTTAGACCTTGGTTCTGACCCTCCCTGTGCCCTGGGTCCTCAGAAAGGCTGTGAGGATAAACTAGATAATGTGCCACAGTGCTTAGCAGGTGGCACGGGGCAAAGGCACTGGGCCAGGGAGTGGTTTTGCCATTCCCCAAACCCACCAGGTCCTCTCAGCCTCTGGACTTTTCCAGGTTCCATCACCTGGAATGCCAGCTGGCACTTTCCATGGCTAATTCCTACTGATCTTCCTAGTGTCAGTCAAGATGTGGTCTCTTCCAGGAACTCATCTGTGAAGCTGCCACTGCCCCCACGCCCCCAGCCTGGCTCAGGGACCTCCTCAGTGGCTCCTAGTGCCCTGATAGCCCCACCCTCAGCCTAGATTGGCCCATGTTATCACTTGCTCCTCACCATTCAAGTTTGACAAATGAGTAGATTCGGCTCTGCTACTAATCGTGATTTTGTGGAATCCCTCTCCTGCTGCTCAAAGGGGATGATTCTCTGGTTCTGTTGACTTCTCAGGTGTGGGACTGCAGGGACCAACAGAACCTGGGATTCTCTCCCCTGATGATCAACGGAAGGGAGGTGATCCAGAGCCCAACCTGCAGGAGTAAACGCCCCCACCGCCCAGGTGATCTGGCCCTTACCAGCTCCTTTCGGAGCCCTGCAGCCATGACTTCTGGCCGGGTCTATCAGACCCACTCACTTCCAGACCCAAGCACAAGGCTGGCACCTCCTCCCAAACCCCTCAGACCGGCCCCTGCGCACCTGGCTGCCCGGTGGCCTCTCCGTCCCGACATCGCGCACCGGCTCCTGCTCCTGCTCGGGATCTGGCTCTGGGCTGTCGTGCGTCTTGTCCGCTGCGCCTCGGAAGCCCCGCAGCCGCGCCAGCTCGCGGCCCCGCGCCTCGCACTCGCCCTGCGCTTCCTGGCGCTCTCGCCGCGCACCCGCCAGCTCCTTGGTAAGCGCGTCCAGGCGCTGGCGCAGCTGGCGCACCTCCTCGCGCGCTCTGTTGCGCTCGGCGCGCACCTTGCTCCACTTCTCGCGCCAGTTGGCAGTGCAGTCCGACCACCAGCGCATGGTCTTCTCCATCTGCGCTGCTCGCGCGCGCGCCTCCTCTAGTTCCCGCAACCGCAGCTCTTCACGGCTCTCCCAGTCCCCGTCGGCCAGCAGCGTGGGCGGCGGTGGCAAGGGCAGCGTCGGCGGCGGCCCGGGTGAGGGCGTGCCGCTGGGCGGTGTGGGAGGCAGCGAGTCGACCGGCCCCATTCGCTCGGGCGACGGGCTGCCCAAGATGGTCAGCAGGCTGCCCTTGGACAGCTGCGGGGACTCGGCCAGCCGGGGACTCGGGCCGTGGCTCATGGCGCAGCCGGAAGGTGCTGGGCTGGAACTTGTGGCCGGGTTCAGAGGGACACCTGGTGTGGGGGACACCTGGCGTTACCACTGTGCATGATGGTCACTGCGACCCACTGCTCTCCAGGCCATCAGGTAGAGATGCCTCCTCGCACCTGAGGGAGAACACAACCATCATCAGGCTGTGACCATCCTAGGTCCACAGGATCCACAGGGGCAGGGCTGGCGGGGGAACAGCACAGGCAGAGGCAGGAGGAGGGAGGTGCCTTCCAGGGAAAGAAGCAGGCCTGCAGATGCACCCCCAGTCCCTTCTCAAAGCAGCTCGGCTGACTTGAAACCTTGCTTTGCTGTCCTTGACCTCCACGGTGCCACCTAACTCTGTGAAGGCCCACCTTCACACACCCTGGGTACCAGCCTGCCTTTCCTGCCCTGGGCTCTCATCCTGCAACTCATCAGAGCTATCACCTTCTCCCAGAAGCCCTCTGGCCACCCCTCAGGCCAGGCCCATCAGCTCCTGCCCCGTCTCCCTCACCACACTAACCAGCCCACTGGACCATTTACCGGTCTGCTCCCCAACCTCATCCAGGCTGCAAGTTTGCTAAGGACAGGGGCTGGGTCCTGGCCATTGTTGTAGTTCTAGTTCCACAACAATGATCATTTGTATAGGGCTGACAGCAGCCAGGTACCATGCCCAGGGCTTTTTGTGAATTACCTCATTTATTCCTCTCAAACTTGAGGTGAAAACAATGGCCATTAACCATGTCTATGTATCCAGATCAACACCAGTGCAGATTTGTTGAATAAAGGCACAGACAGGTGACCATGATGGAAACAAACCTTGGACCAGGGGGTCCTGGGGTGGCTTCTCCACTGGAGCTGCCCTCTCTGACCTCCCCATGGTGGCACACACCTCTGTATTTCACTTCAGCCTCCCAGTGCCCAGTGCTGGCTCTGCCATTCATAGGCAATGCCCTTTTTTTTTTTTTTGGTACTGGTAATTGAACCCAGGGGCGCTTAACTACTGAGCTACATCCCCAGCCCTTTTTTTTTTTTTTTTTTTGGTACTGGAGATTGAACTCAGGGGCACTCAACCACTGAGCCTCCCCAGCCCTATTTTGTGTTTTATGTAGAGACAGAGTCTCACTGAGTTGCTTAGCACCTCGCCATTGCTGAGGCTGGCTTTGAACTTGCGATTCTCCTGTCTCAGCCTCCCTAAGTGCTGGGATTGCAGGCTTGTGCCACCGTGCCTGGCTCCTTTTTTATATTTTATTTAGAGACAGAGTCTTGCTAAGTTGCTTAGTGCCTTGCTAAGTTGCTGAGGTTGGCTTTGAACTAGTGATCCTCCTGGCTCAGCCTCCTGAGCTGCTGGGATTATAGGTGTGTGCCGCCGCCTGCTAACATCCTCTTTTAAATCAATGAGATGCCTGTCTTTCTCCGTCCCTAACGTGCCCTACCACATCACACTTTTCTTTCCCTATCAGGCTAGTCACACCCGCCCCTAAGACTCACCCTTTCTGGAGATGTGTGTGGACTATGGCGCCTCCACCTCCTTCCAGGCACCAACCCTCACTGTTGGCGGTGTATCTAATGTGAATGGGAAGCTGTCAGTGCCATGGTCCATCCTCTCTGCCTCGGAGGACATGGAAGGTCTCCTTCCTTGGATCCAAGGCCCCATCCCTGCCTATCCCACCCTACTAATGCTGTCCTCTCTCAGGGCCTCCCCTCCCTGCCCTCTCTCCTCCCTTTCAAGGCCACACAGAGTGGCCCACACTTGCTGTCCTCACTCCATCCACCTCCCTGGCCCTCTCACGGGCCACCCCACCGTGACAGCATGTCCCCTCTAGCTCCCGGCACACCACCGCTCCTCTTGCTTGCGTGTATCTTCCAGGACTCTGTTCTCCCTGGGACGCCCTCCCCTCTGGATGCTCCTCTCAGCCCCGTGGGTCGGGTCCCAGGCGCACCCCTCAATGCTGCTGCCATCCAGCAGCCTGGACCCCTCCTCCCGCTGCCCCTGCCTGGCCATCTCCCTCAAGCTCTCGACTCCTTCAAATCCACTGTCCATAGTAACAGTTGGAGTGGAGCAAGCCTGGCTCTATGGGTGCCCACACCCCCGGGACCCCCACTCCGGTAGTTCTTCAATGGCAAAGGAGCCACAGCACCTGCGCTCTGTCCACACCACCCTGTCTTCTAACCAGGATCGTGTTCCATGGTCCCGATCTCTCCCTTGCAAAACCCGCACAGCCCCAACCCCTTCCTGTTCTTGTCCCCAGGCAAATGCTGGCTTCAGCTGCCACAGATGCTCTGCCTGCTCTTGCCTTCGCTTGGAGAGCCAGGCATCCCAGGTCTTATGCCACCACTTTAAATCCCTGGCTTTTGTATTGTAGCCCCTCAGGGACCCTACTACGTGCCTCTAGTCCTCGCGCTGTTTACTATTTCACTAGACAGGAACTCTAGGCCCAGCTCTGCCACCAACCTCTGCTTCTTTCTAGGCCTTGGTTTCCCTCCGCGGACCATGGGAGAGGAGTAAAGGAACGGAATTCATAATCCACCCCCTCGCGGTACTAGGGATGTCACCAGGGCCTTGCACACGCTGGGCAAGTACTCTTCCACAGAGCCCCGGCCCTTTATGTTCAAAACTTTGAGACAGGATCTAAGTTGCCCAGGTTGATCTTGAACTTGTGATCGTCTTGCCTCAGCCTCCTGAGTAGCTGGGATTACAGGCAGGGCCACCATGCCTAGGTGGAGCCCAGCTCTTCTTCACGAGGGATTGGATATTGCTTCAGATTTATCTAGACACTTCCTTGAAATGAAGTTGCCTGGCCCTGCCCCCCAGAGAGTGATGCTCACAATGTGTGAGCCTGGGAATTTTAGGAGTCCCAAGTTTAGGACATCTGAGTATTTTATTTGGTGCTACCTTCTCACCGCCCGGTTTCATACATACACACATACACTTGTCCCAAGCCCAGCACCACCTGTGCAGCCACACAGATCCAGGCTCCAGTTCCAGATACCTCAAGAAATCCCTGGCAGGCCCAGTGCCCCTGTGATCAGGGTTTCTGCCTGTGCAATGGCGTAGATGGCTTTAAGGCCCATGAATGTCCAGTCATCTGTGCACATACAGACATCTCTGCAGACACACATGCAATCCCATGCACATAAACACACAAGAAGACACATGGGGACAGACCCAAGGGCACACACAACTATATGGAGACCCTCACCTATAGATTCAGACACACCTGCAGACATACATCATGTCAGCATACTGACAGGCACAAGGACACGCAAAGATGTCTCCATCCCTAGAAGCAGACATACACACTCACATGCACACACAGACACGTGCATGCCTCCTCTCCCCATTTTCCTGGCCCAACTCCACGTGGAGTAGTTCTTGGAAAAGAAAAACAATGTGTGTCTGCGGAGAGGGGGAGGGGACAAAGGAAACCCAGTGCCAGCCCTGCAACCCTGCCACAGTGGTGCTGGCCCAGCCTGTCTGCCGGGCCCTTCTTGTAGCCCCTAAAGTAGCAGTGTGGCAGGGAGGGGGTCACTGCCACATCCTCTGTTTCTGGAGTTGCCAGGCCTGGCATGAGGTTTGGCGAGGACGGAGGTGCCGATTCCTTCCAGGAATCCCAAGCCTGTGGCATAGGAGCAGGGCAGGCGCCACCCAGACCCCTAATGGCTTCCAGGCACCCACGCAAGAGGTGGGGGTGGGGGCTCCTGTCAGTTCCCCTTCCCAGCTCCCTGGTAGGGCCTCTCCTGGGGGCTGGAGCAGTGGAGCAGGGAGACTGGGGGACAAGCCTCCTTCCTTCCAGACAGGCCCTGGAGAGGTGTGTGCATGTGCGTGAGGATGGGTGGGGGCAGAAGTCCCTGGGTTGGTTTATGGAGAAGCCCACCCCACTAGCACAGCAGTAATCTCGCACATCTGTGTAGACCCAAGGGCAGCCAGACCTGCCTAGCAATGCCACTTCCTCTGTAACAGCCTTGGGGACTCACAGGGAGGCAGATGCAGCAGAGGCACAGAGCACAGCTGTACAACCAGGCTCCAGTGGTGACCCCCCGTCCCCGTCCCCTTCCCACCACCAGGCTCAGTGCATGAAGAGCACACATATGTGTGTGGCCTCTTGATTCTCTCAGGGTGTCACCAGCCCCAAGGAGCAGGTTAGGGTGGGACCAGCCACCACAGACCCTCCCTGCTCCTCCCTCCCCCAAGCCAGGTGGGTCTAGTCCTGCTGGAACCCTTGGTTTCTGTTCAGGCTACCGAACGCCCCTCCCACTCTCTGAAACTCCCACCCATCCTTCCAGCTCAGCTGCCACCACCACCAGGAAATGCACTGATGTCCCTAGCCCCTTCCCCCACCTGGGGAGCACAGCCCTGTAACCTCTTACACTCAGACCTGGCCGGCTGCTCTCTCATTTTACAACACAGGTTCCTCCCACCCAGATGGGACCCTAGGGCAACCTAGAGCTCCTAGGACAGGCTCTGCATACAGCAGTTGCTTAAAGTTGGCTGATGGGAGGGAGAGTAGGAGGGTGAACCATGCTCTTGTATTCTTTTAGCTGGGTAGCGGATCTGAGTGGGAACCCCAGCCCACTAATATGTTCACTTTCGGCTCCAGGACAGAAACAAGAATCCAACACTCACTACAGGCTAGAGCCTCAGAAGCCCTGCCCATAGAAAATGACCAGGATCCTCTTGTTCACAGATCTGTCTGGAATGTCTCTCCCTCTTCCTTTCTCCATCAGCAGCCTACAGAGCCTTCAAAACCCCAGCATCCCCTCCCTTTGGAAGCCTCCACTAATCTCTGTGTGCAGGGTGTCAGTGCTTCCCAAGCACCAGGTGTCTCCCTGGGTTTCAGCCATGGCCACACTGTGAAGCCCAAGAGAGCATGTTTGTCTTGCAGAATCCAGATTATAGCAGATGCTGTATGAATGCTACCTGGGCTGATGGATAGAAGAGGGACAGATGCTACTGTTAGGATCCCCTGGTAACCAGGGAGAGTTTGGAAGGGTTGAGCCATCTTGAAGATTAGAAGTCAGTTTTCAGCCAGGCTGTAAGACAGGTAGGTGTCTGAACCTGTTTGTGACCAAGGTCAGAATCAGAGGTGATCTCATGGCCACTCAGGGGTCTGGCCTCCTGCCCAAGAAAGCCTAAGTGACCCACAGGGGGACAAGCTTGTGTTTTGTCCTTAATATGTTTGGGTAGGTCTCTCCATATCCATTGAGAGTTGTGAGCAATGCTAAGACCTGGATTGGGGCCAACTGAGGGGATAGGGGGCTCAGAAGCCCTGACTGCTCCTCCCAAGCTCAGAAACCCCCTCTGTCCTCCCAGAACCTTTCAGGTAGGGCTGTGGGGCAAGCCCATGGCCACAGGCCTGGCTGCGGGCAGGGAGCAGAGCCCAGCAGGAAACCACAGAGGACAGCCTGATTGGATAAGTGCAGGGCCCAAGGCTGGTCAAGCCGCAGACTGTGGGCACCTGTCTCTGACCTGCTGCCTAGGCTCCAGCTGCTGGACCTCCAGAAGAGAACTGGGAGGCAGGAAAGCTGGTCTCCAGGCTGGACCTGGGCCCAGTGGTGGGCACCTTGGCCTGTTCCCAGCTACCCCCCATCTCAGATTGAAGAGCCACAAAAATATCCCAGATGACAGAATGCAACTCCTCTCTTTACAGAACTGGGCAACTGAAGTCCAGAAGGACAGCTATGTGTCCACACACACCATGTACCAGCAGCACAGCCAGGACAGGGAGCAGGAGTACTGGGATTGGTTGCCTTCTCTCCTGGGTCATGACCACCTGAAGGGGACAATGCCTCTGGGAGCACCTGTAAAATGGAGTCCTCGGGTACCAGTGGGCAAACACGGCTGAGATGGTGGACGGTGGGCACTTTCACGGGCGACCCAGCTCCAGACCTCTCAGGAACTCCTTAAACTACTCACCCGTACACAACAGACATCCCCCTCGTCCCAGCTCTGCCACTGATACTGTGTGATATATGCAGGTCCCTGGCCTCTCAGGGCCTCAGTTTCCCTACCTACCGCATAGGGAAAGACATTAATAAGATTCCTGAAAAGATCTAACCAGTAGGTGGGCAGAACGTGTGCTAAACTGAACCAATCCAGCCCCTACCAACGCTATGGCGAGTGGGGTGGGATAGGGTTTCTATCCCCGCTGAAGGTAGGCAGACTGCAGTCCCGGGTGAGGACCGCGCTTGTCGCTATCACACGCTGGTACCCCGGGAACAGTAGGGCAGCTGGGGCCCACTCCCTTCTCTTCGCTATGAGCCGTAGTCCACCTGCCCCAACTCTTTCCAGAAGTTAGTTTTCCGCTTCCCTAGTCGCCTCACTCCTCTCTTCCGCGCCCCCTCTGCTACCGCCCAGGTCCCGCCAGCCACCCCGCTCCCTCTAGCGGCAGGCCCGGGGTCTCCGGCCGGCGCGGTGCGGTCCCACCCATCCCACCGACAGGCCCCCATTGGCAGCCACCGCGAGTCTGGGCGGGGCTCCGTGCCCTGATTGGCCAGGGCCGCCTGTCCATCCCGCATTCGCCATGGTGACCACGTTGGGTCCCCCGGGAGAGTTCCACATACCGCCCCCGCCCGCCGCCCCCTCCCGCCGGGCCGGGCCGGGCCCCAGCCTGCGACGTTCCCGAGGCGGCCCCCTCCCCCACCACCCTTCCTCGCCGGAGGCCGGGAGCCCAGGGAGGTGGGAGAGGCCGCCGGGGGGGAGGGGACCCGAAAGTTCTGCTCTGAGTTTGGGGGTGCTGCGGACGCCCCCACAGCTCCCCTCTCCTCCAGGCCGTCCCCCAACTTAACTCCTCTCCCGCGGGAGGTTCGCGGCCTGAGTGTTCCCGCGCCGCGGTGGCTTCCCGCGTCCCGCCCCGCGGTCCTCGCTCACCTCGGGCCGGGGTGGCCGCGACTCCGGACGTGGGCCCGCCGCGGCTGGGTGGAGCGGGCACGGTGCTGGCCGCGGCCGTCGCCGGGAGGGCCGAGGGAGGGCCGCCGAGTCTCCTCCTCCCTCCGGGGGGAGGCGGAGGGGGGGAGCGGGCCCCCCGGCGCGAGCGCCAGCCGCGGCCCTGCTGCGACCCCGGCCCGCGGAGTCGCTGGGATGCGGGACTCCAGCCTGACTGCAAGGCCAGGGGCGAGGGGCGCGAGCCGCGGCGGAGGGCGCTGCCCGAGAGCGGCGCGACCCTGAGGAGGCCCCACCCTCGCGTGGAAGCCGACGCTTGTGGGGACCCGAAGGCAGGTCGGGGGCCGCCCGCCTCCGCTTCCCCCACGTCTCAGGTTGCCTGAGCGCCAGCGACATACTAGGTGTCCCGCCGCACAAGTGGGCACCGCAGTCCCCAGTTCACAGGTGGAGCGTGCTCCGCGACGGCTGGCTTTTTGTTAATTGCGTTCTTCCTAGTGCCAGCAATGTAACCCGGCAGACAGGGGCCATGGTGTCTGTGCCCTCATGGAGCCTCAGTTTCCCTTTTTGTATAACAAAAGCTTTGACCAAATCAACCTCACGCCTGTAAGGAATAGTGGGGACCTGGCCCCACTTATGGAGACTTCTCTCCGATGTTGCGTGGTGCTTGGGGGCGGAGGGACATGTGCACAACCTTTTAGGGCTTCCTCTGTCTCGGGAGTCGGGTGTCTGCTGTCTTGTCAGGCGAGAGGAGCAGTGGGAGCCTGTCTCCTGACTGCATCCTGCACCCTGGGAGGCTGCTTGAAGGTGAATCTGTTTTAAAAAGAGGACCCAAAACTTACAGAGATGTGGGGAACCTAGCTGGGGTGGGTTATTATCTCGAAAAACTAAAAATGACGATGTTTGTTTTACCCCATAACTAAAAATATTGATTGTAATTGCAACCACACACACATTAAAGAATGAAATCAAATGCTGATATTTGAAGGCTTTCTGACAAAGTTGAGTATGTAAACATCCTTCCCTTCTAACGCTTTTTGTTTTTTAACCAGAGGTTGCTTTTGGCAAAAATTTAAGGGCTTCCTCAAACCTGAGGATCACTCTGAATCCTTTGATGGCTCAGCCTTTGTTTTTGGCAGGACTCGGTCACTTCCTTCACCGTTGTTCTCTGTCTCTGCGGTCATCTGCTGCTGGGTTCTCAGCATTGCTCCCATCTGCTTCATGAAATCCCACACTTTTTGCAAGATTTACAGTTTCGCTTGTGGATTCATTTGCTATGTATGTGTTCTGCATGGTGGCATGGTGACAGCAGCTGATCATCAACTGGAAACAGGTTCTGTGGGAATACAAGTTTGGGGTTTGCACATGGCTAATCTGCACATGTTGCACCGGGCTGGCCTTTTTTTCCTGTGCAATTTGGATCTGTGAGATTTGGACACTGAGAACTCAGGACAAGGACATCCATTTTTTAAAAAGTGTAGTACTGGGGATTTAACCCAGAAGCCTTCTTATACTGAGCTACACCTCCATGCCTTTTTATTTTTATTTTTTATTTTGAGACAGGGTCTCACTAAATTGACCAGGTTGGCCTGGCACTTGGCCATCCTCAGCCTCCTGAGTTGCCTGGATTACAGGTATGGGCTACCATGGCAGGTTTTAGGGCACACAGCCTTTTTTTTTGTATCAGGGATTGAACCCTGGGGCACTTAACCACTGAGCCACATCCCCAGCCACTTTTATTTATTTTTTATTTTAGTTTTTTTGGGGGTACCGGGGATTGAACTCAGGGACACCCAACCACTGAGCCAAATCCCCAGCCCTATTTTGTATTTTATTTAGAGACAGGGTCTCAGTGAGTTGCTTAGGGCCTTGCTTTTGCTGAGGCTGCCTTTGAACTAGTGATTCTCCTGTCTCAGCCTCCCAAGCTGCTGAGATTACAGGCGTGAGCCACTGTGCCCACCTTATTTTTTAAAATTTTGACACAGGATTTTGCTAAGTTCCTTAGGGCCTCGCTAAGTTGCTGAGGCTGGCTTTGAACCAGCAATCCTCCTGCCTCAGCCTCCAAAGTTGCTGGGATTATAGCACGTATCACTGTGCCCAGTAGGGCACGAAACCTTCATGCTGGGGAAATGAAGGCTCAGAGAGGCTCTTGGCCAGGATTTACACAGGGTCTCACATCCAGTAAGTGACACCCTTGATCCAAGTGCCAGGAGTTAGATCCAAGTTCTCAGAGTCTTTGGAGGTGGGGATAGACCAGAGAAGACGGTGCGGCTGAGCTGGTGTAAACTGTGGGTATAATCTCATCACGCAATCGGGCCCTCTCTCTTAAGGAAGGAAGCAATAAATATTATCTTGAGGGGTGTCTTTTTCACAGGGTGAAGTGAGGGAGGCTGGGGGGAGGGAGACTCACCCACTCACAGAACCAAAATGAGTGCTGGGCAGCTCATAGGAGTCACCTAGTTTCAGAACCACCCTGTATGTCGAGTGTTACCACCGCCCATTCCATCATATGAGGAGAGGGAACACCTGAAGCCAAGAGGTTGGCCCAAGGTCGCACCAGGAGTCCTCAGAGCCCAGATCCGACTCTCAATTTTACCACCGTCACCCCTGTTCCTAACAGTGCACCTCCAGGCACTTCTCCAAATGCGATGCTAATTTGTCATAGTGGCTCTGGCAGAGTATCTGTCCCCAACTCAGGACAGCCAGGTTTTTGTCTGAGTCAGTATACCCCGTGCTCAGCAGTTCTCTCCTATACCCATGCCCCTACTTTTTGCCACCAACGTAAAGCACTTGTGCCCTTATTTACTTGGTGTTTTTCTTTAAGTCATTTCACTTTTGGGGATATAAGTATATTTTAAAGGACTATTTCATATGACTAGGGTAAATAGAAATCTGTACTAGTTGCCATAAACAGAAACAAATCAGAAATAAGTAGCATGCAAACCAAACAATGTCATTCAAAGCTAGCTAGACATTTTCTCTTTGTTAGAAAGGAACATCATTTGCACATCCCTCCATCTGATGAAGGAACGTGGCATGCAAGTACAGTGGAATATTAAAAGGGTAGGCATTCTGGTCTGCTCCACCATGGATGAAACTTGAGGCCATTGTGCCAGGTGACACAGCCAGGCACAAAAGGACAAATACTGTATGAGTCCATTCATGGGAGGTACCTAGAATAACCAAATTCATAAAGACAGGAAATAGAATGGTGGTCTCCATGGGGTTGGGTGAATGGAGTTTTTTTGTTCAATGGGGACAGAGTTTCAGTTTGGGAAGATAGAAAGTTCTGGAGAGGGCTGGTGGTGATGGCCACACATCAGTGTGATTGCACTTAATGCCACTGAACTCTGCTTGAACATAGCTAAAGTTGTGAACTTCATGTTATATATATTTTATCACAATAAAAATGTAAGATCAAGTATAATAATAATAATAGTTATTATTATTATTATTACTATTTGGTGCCAGGGATTGAACTCAGGGGCACTCGACCACTGAGCCACATCCCCAGCCCTATTTTGTGTTTTATTTAGAGACAGGGACTCACTGAGTTCCTTAGTGCCTCACCATTGCTGAGGCTGGCTTTGAACTCGCGATTCTCCTGTCTCAGCCTCCCAAAGTGCTGGGATTACAGGCGTGTGCCACCGTGCCCAGCCAGGTACCTTATTTTTTGAGATCTAATGTAATACTGAAGAGTATAGGGGGACATAAATGAATGTTAGAGGCTACAGACAGCCAGGCATGGTAGTCACACCTATAATCTCAGCGGCTTGGGAGGCTGAGGCAGGAGAATCACTAGTTCAAAGCCAGTCTCAACAACTTAACAAGGCCCTAAGCAACTCAGTGAAACTCTGTCTCTAAATTAAAAAAAAAATACAAAAAAGATCTGGGGTTGTGGCTCAGTGGTTAAGTGCCCCTGAGTTCAATATCCCCTGTACCAAAAAAAAGAAAAAAGAAAAAAAAAAGAGTTTACTAAACTGAGGTGTCTGCTGGGTGCAACCAAGATTGAGAAAGACTTGGAAAGTGGATGACTTGGGTTGTGGTGTGACTCAGTTGCACTAATGTCCCACCAGGGATCTCACAGTCTCTTGCAGATCACCAGGGTGAGCAGCCCTCACACGGAGTTTCTTCATTAGGGATGGCATGTGGCCCTCCTTCCTGCCTAGGGACTGAGCGGGGCACTTGTGTGCCTCCTTATGGTTGGCCTCCAGAATGTTTTGTGGGCTGCAGAGGCAGAGAGGCCTCCTGCGAGGAGGCAGGACTTAAGCTTAACTCCAGGGTGAAGAGGAACCAAGGGGATATTCAGGACTATGTGTCACAGCTGGGATGGAGCAAGGAGATGGGCATATGTAGAATTGGGTGGAAGCAAATTGGATGGGGTTAGACTATGAAGGCAATAGGGAGCCACTGTTGGCTTTTGAGCAGGAGAGTATCTAGGAGTGAGTGCCAGTTGTGGTGCAGGGCTAGGTAACTGGCATCCCTAGCCGAGGTGGGGCACAGTGAGGCTTTACAGATGCAGCCTGGGACACAGAGGGGCTGGCGGGGGAGCAGGGCCTCCTCTTGGCTCCTGAGAGTAGCTGTTCAGGCTCACTTATAGTGTGAGAAAGCAGGACACCAATGATTCAATCCTAGAGGCGCCAGGAGACCTCAGAAAGGAAGAGCCTAGAGGTCAAGATCTGGGTTATGATCAGAGAAAACCGAAGTACAGGGACTGGGGGTGTAGCTTAGTGGTGGACAGCTTATGCTGGGTTCCATCCTCCATCCTTCATACCACAAGTCACCCAGCAGGAGTGTGGCCAAGGAGTCAGGACACAGGTGCACTGGGGTCCCTGCAGTCTTTGCACTGCAGCTGGGGCGGGGGGCCTGGCTGCCTTCTGAGGAGCAGCCCCCCTCTCCTCCCCTTCAAAGCCACCATACCACCATAGAGCCTTCTGTGCTCATGCTAAAGGGCTAAGGAGGGTGGGACAGAGAGGAGGTAGACCTTGGGGTCTTTCTGGTCTCTCTCTTGCTGCATCTTGTCTTCTTCTGGTGATGGACGAGCACATTC
Source organism: Xerus rutilus (assembly GCA_028644305.1). Lineage (NCBI taxonomy): Eukaryota > Metazoa > Chordata > Mammalia > Rodentia > Sciuridae > Xerus > Xerus rutilus. The sequence goes on along the minus strand of CM053414.1, from coordinate 24,393,612 downwards.
CTGAGTCATGATTTCCCCAGGGAGTCTGGATGGGGTCCAGGCAAGAGATGGCACCCAATTTCCTCCTAACTCTGCTGCTAGGGAGCTCTGCTGCCAGGGAGGCTGTTCCCTGATGGCTCTGCTACTAGGTAACTTGGGGTCAGGTCGCCTTCTCTTTGGGCTTCAGGTTCCCTATGTGTGTGAATAATAATGGCTTTATGAAGCACATCCAGTGACTTTGCTAGCCTTGTGGCTGAAAAGCCCTCCACAAACCCTCATGGGCGGTACTATCGTCATCTCCAATTTCTAGAACAGAAACTGAGGTTAGAGAGTTTGGGTTCTTTGCCCCAAGTCACCCATCCTGAATGGTGGACATGGTACTTGAACCCAGGCAACCAGACCCAGCCCTGGCCTGAGGTCCCTGCCATTGCCAGTGGCATGGATTGTCAGGTCAGGCAGGGGTCATTCTGCCTTTTCTATAGGCAGATAAACTGAGGCACAGGGATGTAGTATCACTTGCCCAAGGGCACAGAGCAGAGGTGCTTCCAAACCCTGCTCAGTCCCAGGTCACCCAGTCCTTGGTGCACCCCCCAGAGGTGCAGCCGCTCCGGAAGTGCTGTGGGCCCAGGGGGTAAGCCTGGGGGAGGGCTTGGCAAGGTCTTGGGCTGGGAGGAAACTGAGACTGTTACAGGGAAAGAAGAAGTGGAGGGAGTGTGGTGTGGGCGTAGGGTGTGGAGAGGTGAGAAAAAGGAGAGGGTGAGGGGGCGTGGGGTGAGCTGAGAGGCTGCGGCAGGCCAGCACCTCCTGACTTCCCCTTCTTCTACAGAAGCAGCAGGACTGCAGCGAGGGAGGGTGAAGAAGACAGCAGCAGCTTCCAGGTTCGTCCCTTCTGGGCCTCTCCTCCCTTACCAGCGGCTCCCTGTCCTTATCCACAGCCAGCCCTTCTCCCCCAGCGGGGGCTGGACATGCCCTTGCCTAGGTGGGACTTGGAAACACCCTAGGAGTGGCATGCTGGGACTCATCCTCTTTCTCTTTCTGGGAGACAACTCCTAGTCTGGGGGAAAGTAGAGGTCTGTTTTTAGAAGAAGTCATTTAAAATAAGGAGAGATTGAACTTTGGGTTCATATCTTAGTTGCCTCATGTGGCCTGGGGAAGTTACTGGACTTAGCTTTCCTGGACGTCAGTTTCCTTGTCTGTGAAATAGTTTAGTCCAGTTACCTGGAGTGATGGGGATGAGGGACTGTCTGTCTGGTCCCCAGCATGGGACTGGCACAGTTTCTCCAGGGCAAACTGCAGCAGGGTAAGACTCCTATCAGAACACCCAGGATTGGAGTCTGGGGACAGTGTGTCTCGGGGACATGGTCCTGGGGATGGCTGGGTCACAGACTCTCTGCTGGGCTCTGCTGTGGCCTTCCTTTGCTCATCTGTGAAAGGGACTGATAATACCATCTCTCGGGGCACTTTTACAGAGACCACAATTTTGCTTCTCACCTGGGTGAGGGAAGACATGGGGGGGCTCCAGGTGGTGTTTGGCAGAGGCGCTGTTTGGCGGAGATAGGTGGGGCCCTAGGCAGGAGCTTGACTGGTTCTGTGGGGAGAGGCTGGGCTTTGGGAGTGCGAGACCAGCTTTGGGGAGGAAGGCAGGGCTCCCCAAGCTTTTGGTGCAGACATATTGCTGGCCTTGGACCCAGGTCAGAGCCTGGTTCCCAGGAGTGTGGATCATGGAAATAGTTGGTTGAGTCTCTCTCTCTGGGAAATAAGTCTTCTTGATGGTTTCATTTTACGGATATCAAAACCTGAGGCCCAGATAGGCAAGATTCCTTTGCCCAGCTTCGCTCAGTTGGGCACTGATACTGGGACTGGTAATCAAGTCTTGGGAAGGCTGTGTCTGGTGATCCACGCATCTCTTTATTTCTCTGTTGGCCTAAATAGGTTCGTAGTTGTGCAACAGTAACTTAGTTACCCATCCATCTTTGGGACGCTGCAGCGTGCAGCGGGTAGAGCAGTGACTTGGAATCTGGAGCCCTGGGTGGAGTCCCAGCCTGGTCACTGGCCTGCTGTGCAACCCTAAGCCAATGCCTTGCTCCCGGGGTTCAGTTTCTCCACAGCCTGTGGGAACTGTTTTGGAAGTCAGGTAAAGGAATTTCTCTTTCCCAAAGGTCTCCAAACAATGAATTGCCCAGAAGGAGAGTGGATGGCCCTGGGTGTAGGTGGTGTGATGAACCCTCTCTGAAGGGATAGGAAGGGTACCTGGAGGTCACAAGCAGAAGTGAAGATGGTGGTTTGCCCCTAGGAAAGGGAGTAGAAGCCACCACTTCTATTTGGGGTGCTTGGGGAAGGGGTCACTTCTGCTTTGGCCTTGGTTTCTCCAGTTTTGCTGTGGGGTTAGGCTCCTTCCTCCTCCATGCCTGCCGGGGGGAGTGTGGCTAAGGGCCTCGGTACTGGCCTTAGAGGATCCAGACTGTAGAGGTCAAATCCACTTGCCTGCTGGTCCTCAGTTTTCCAGGGTTTGCCAGGAGTCTTCTATACTATTAGGTCCTTTTCTACTGAGACCTCTGCTTTCCTACCTGAAATATTTCCCATTGTTCATTGAGTTGTTTCCCCAACCCATGTCTTTGGTCTTTTCTCTGAGCTTCTGAGAGAGTGAGTGAATCACAAAAGGTAACACAGCCAAACAAAGCCAAAGAGCCAAACAAGTGAGAGCCCAACACTTCAACTCCAAAGTCTCCATGTCTCTTTTAAAATTAACATATATTAATAAATAGTATTAAGAAAAATGGGTAACCATTTGGGGAAAAAATAAAATCAAATCTATATCTCGAATTATCTCCCAACACTGATGAGAATAGACTGGAGATTCCAAGGTGAAAATGGAACTATAAAAGTACTAGAAGAAATGCAGAATTCTTTTATAACATTGAAATAGGGAAGGATTTTCTAGCTATGTCTCAAGATCCAGAAGCCCGAAGATAAAATCTTTGCAATAGACAAGGAGCTGATTTTCCTATTACAAGAAGAGTTTCTAGAAATTGATAGGGAACCGTGTAACCCAATATTCAAATGAGCAAATGGGGGATTTGCCCTGTGGGAAAGGGCTTCAGCGCAGCTACATTGTTTCTAAAAGTAAAAGCTAGAACTGGCACAGATGGCTACAAATAGGGGCCGTTCCATCATCAATTTGGGCTTATTTCTACAATGTAACAGTATGCAGTTGAAATAGTGGAGTCTCTCTAGATCCTGTTACAAGCTCTTCCAGATGTATCTTCAAGCTTAGAAAGCCAAGTACGGGGCTGCGGGGTGGTGGTGCACGCTTGTAATCCCTACGCTTTGGGAGGCTGAGACAGGAGAATCGCGAGTTCAAAGCCAGCCTCAGCAATAGTGATGCACTAAGCAACTCAGTGAGACCCTGTCTCTACATCAAACACAAAATAGGGCTGAGGATGTGGCTCAGTGGTCAGGTGCCCCGAGTGCAATTCCTGGTACCTGGCCTCGCAAATAAAGCAAAGTGCAGGACAATAGGTAGGGTATGCTACTTTTTTGTATAAAATGGGGAAAGCTCTGCTTGCTTATCTCTGTGTGAAGAAACTCTGAAAGAGACATGAAACTAAAAATGGTGGTACCTGCGGGTAGCTGGGAATTGAGAGGTGGCGTCCTCGGGGTGGAGGACTGCTTTGCATTTTAGACTTTTGTATTTGTTTATCAAATATAAAATATTCGAAAGATGTAAATTTCTCAACTCTCCACAGTAAATACAATTTGAGAAATGTATAACCACAACTTATGGGTTGAACATGCGGAACTGCGGACAAGGAACACAGAGGCTTATAACCTCGCAGAAGTGACTCCTGCTTGTACTTGGATGTCTATCCTGCTTTTGCATATATAAGAAATAGGATTTTTGTGCCAGGATGGGATTACATTGTTTTACGACATGCTTTTTGATTTTCAGAAGCAATATGTTATTATTATTATTATTATTTGGTACTGGAGATTGAACTCAGGGGTACTGGACCACTGAGCCACATCCCCAGCCCTATTTTGTGTTTTATGTAGAGACAGGGCCTCACTGAGTTGCTTAGTGCCTCGCTGTTGCTGAGGCTGGCTTTGAACTCGCAATTCTCCTATCTTAGCCTCCCAAGCTGCTGGGATTACAGGCGTGTACCACCATGCCCAGCTTTATTATTATTATTTCCATATCAACAAATAGTCATTTGAAGGATTGAAAAGAATCCTAAGTATTAAACTTTTTTCCTTCTGTGGTGAGGGTTATAAGCAAATATGCATAGCAACTTTATTCATAATAGCCCCCAATTGGGAACATTCCTAGTGTCCCTTGAATGCATGAATGGTTAAACAAATTACAGAACATCCACACATGAGATACAGCTCAGCAATATATTTTTAAAAAACTACATTTGAAAAAAAAAAAACTATTGATATGCATGACTCAGATGGATTGTAAGGGAATTATCCTGAGCAACAGAAATAAGCCAATACAATATCAAAACCAGGAAAGTGACTTTGGTACAATTTGCAGACCTTATTCAGAGTCCACCAGTTTTAGAGGCACTCATTTACGCCTGTGTGTGATGTGGGTGTGTATTTAATTCCATGCAATTTTATCACATGTGTTAATTCCCATAGCAGCCACCACAATTGAGGCACAAAACTGTTCCATCACCACAAGGATCCTTGTGTTACCCCTTCATGGACATGCCTGCCCTCACCCGGGCAACCACTAATCCGTTCTTCATCTCTATAATTTTCATTTCAAGCATGCTATGCAAGTCAAATCATATAGTGTGCTCCGTCTTGAGATTTTGTTTTTTTTTTGCTCCAGAGAATTACCTTGAGATCCATCCAAGTTGTATGTAACAATAGTTTTTTTCCCTCCAAATTTATTATTTTTTATACTGTTGAGCTGTATTTCATGGTGTGGATGTACCACTTTTTATCCATTGAAGGGACATTGGGGCCATTTCCAGTTTGGAGCTGTTATGAATTAAACTGCTATGAATGTTTGTATAGGTTTGTGTGTGTGTGTCTGTGAGCAGGCGAACATGGGTTTTTATTTCTCTGGGATAAAAGCCCAAGAGTATGATTGCTAGGTCATATGGTAGATGTACATTCGGTTTTACATGAAAACTGACAAACTGTCTTCCAGAGTGGCGTGGGACTTTGACTTACTAAACTGTTCCTTGATTGCTGGACATATACATTATTTTCAAGTCTTCCTTGGAATTTATTTATTTATTTTTGGTACTGGAGATTGAACGCAGAGGCACTCGACCACTGAGCCACATCCTCAGCCCTATTTTGTGTTTTATGTAGAGACAGGGTCTCATTGAGTTGCTTAGCGCCTCACCCTTGCTAAGGCTGGCTTTGAACCCGCGATTCTCCTGTCTCAGCCTCCCTAAGTGCTGGGATTACAGGCTTGTGCCACCGCGCCTGGCTCTTCCTTGGTATTAACAGAAGCATGCTAAACATTTTTTAAAAATTTACCAAATGTGTTATATTTTACTACTTCTACTTTTAATATACTCTAGGCACTTCAGAACATCTAGAAGCCGGGCGTGGTGGCGCAAGCCTGTAATCCCAGCACTTAGGGAGGCTGAGACAGGAGAATCGCTGAGTTCAAAGCCAGCCTCAGCAACGGCGAGGCACTAAGCAACTCAGTGAGACCCTGTCTCTACATAAAACACAAAATAGGGCTGGGGATGTGGCTCAGTGTTCAAGTGCCCCTGAGTTCAATCTCCTGTACCAAAAAAAAAAAAAAAAAAAAAAAAACCTAGAAAGTCTAACATTTTCAACTCCATGTACAGTAATGAGAAATAAAATGCACATACAAAACAATGGGTATTACTGTAGGAGAATGTCTTTTATGTAAAACCTATCTGGCATAGGACCTCCTTCTTTTCACATCGATGTCCTCTCCATGTCCTCTAACCCACTAAACAACCATGGACAAGTGCACTCTAGAGATGGTCTAACAAATCCATTTCCAAGTCACTTCCAAAAGACACTTTTGACTTTTTAAAACAAATGGGCATTTACAAGACATTATTTTCTAACTCTGTCATCTGTCGGTAACCTCTTTGCATTTGGAATGTCCAGAGGTAGCAAAACTTTTCAAAGGTTGGGGGGCAAGTTAAGAGCATCTTTTTCATATTCTATACACAGGCCTTCTACAAATGACCTGTAAATCTTCCCAAAGGGTGGTGGGTGTTTCCAATTGGTCAAACAGGGTATGTTCCTGTACCTTTTCTCTCTTTGGTAGAAGAAACACCAACTGCCCGAGAGCTGCTAACCGGTCCAGAGTCACAGTCGAAGTGCTGGTCTTGTGGTTGAGGTGCGGTCAAGGTGCAGTCTCCCGGGACCAGGTGCCAGTGTGGGCATTCAGGGCGCGTGGAGCCTGCGTGCCCTGCAGAGTGGTCACGGAGGGCCCTAGTCTGTGCAGCCCCACTGTGTAACACGTGGTTGAACTTTTGTTCATCCACTAGCCTTCTCAAATTCTAGAAACTATCCTCTAATTTTTTGGAAGGTAACACCTACTCTTTGGAGCAAAGTACAAAGCCTTTCCCCAAGTCCTATCACTTAGCTGGTGAGTTTAGTTCATTTGCATTTATTGTGATGGTTGATGTATATGGACTATGTTTTTCCCATGTTGTTTGTCCTTTCAAATGCTTATATAAATTGCTCATTGTTTTGCTTGATATGGTTTTTGCTTTTTCTTACTCTACTGCATTGTCAAAGCCACAGGGAGATTGTGTTTTTATTATTAGAAAAAGAGGGAAAAATAAGTGGGGGGAGGGAATGGGAACTTTACTAATGCTGTTCAAATAATATAAAACTAAATTCTAGAAGCCCCAGTTACACACAAGCATAACATTAATTGCAAATCTTTCTTGTCTATTCATTATAGCAAAGTTAGCAAACCTCTAATTTTCTTACTGAAGTTTCATAGTATGTTCTATTTCTCTATTTGCATAAAAGTTATACTTTCTGTTTTTATTACTTTAGTGTTATCCTTGAAATTTTACCAAAAATACTTTGCATAATAAAGTCTAATGTTATTTAATATCTTAAATCTATTCATTTTTGGGGGGATGGGTATTGGGGATTGAATTCAGGAGCACTTGACCACTGAGCCACATCCCCAGCCCTAGTTTATGTTTTATTTAGAGACAGGGTCTCACTGAGTTGCTCAGTGCCTCGCTTTTGCTAAGGCTGGCTTTGAACTCGTGATCTTCCTGTCTCAGCTTCCTGAGCCACTGGGATTACAGGCGTGTACCACCACACCCAGCTGATCCACCCATCTTTGAACAAGACACAAGCCTTAGAATAGTTTACTTCTAATTGCTCCCTCTCAACATACATGCTCTGATTTTCCAGCCTAAACATTTTTGTGTGTATTTATTCCTGGCTTGCACTATTATTTCCATATGATAGATTTATAAAAATGAGTTTCCTGGGTCAAAGTTTATTCAGAATGTGACTTTCACATATGTCACCAAACACTCCCTCCTGTGATGGGACTCTTAAGTCAGGTGGGGATTGGAGGATGGGCCTGTCCTCCAGCCTCTGTCTGGGTCCTGTCTTGTTTAGCTCTTTGCAAGTCCAGTGATGGAAAATAAAAGCTCCTCTTCTTAACTGTGTCCCTGGGCCACTGCCACCAACAGGCATTTCGGATTTTGCGGCGCTCCCTCCTGGAAGCCCTGTGAGTTTTCTTCCTCAGGAGAGAAGGAAGGTTCTCTCTCCTGCCCTCTCCTCCTCTCTCCATCTCTTCTCTGACCTCCCAGTGTGTTTTGGTTTGATTTTCTATCGGGTTATAGAGGTGTACTTCATATGCAATAAGATGCACCCCTTCTTTTTGGGGGGTACTGTAGAATTGACCCAGGGGTGCTCTACTACTGAGCCACATTCCCAGCTCTCTTTTTTTTTTATTTTGAGACAGGGTCTTGCTAAGTGCTGAGGCTGACCTTAAACTTGCCACCTTCCTGCCTCAGACTCTAAGTCACTGGGATTACAGGCATGTGCCACTGTACCTGGTTTCAAATTTGCCCTATTGGAAAGTAGTTTAATGAGTTTTGATAAATGTATGCAGGCATGTATACACATAATTACAATCAAGATATAGGACATTTCTATTGCTCTGAAAAGTTGCCTTGTGCCCTTTTGTAGTTAATATCTTTTCCCCACCCCTTTGACAACTACTGATCTGGTCTCTGACCCTATTGCTTTCACTTCTCTAAATGGTCTTGTAAGTAGAATCATAAAATATTTTGTGTCTGGTTTCATTCACTTAGCATTGTGATTTGGAGAGTCACCCAAGCATTGACTATTTTAGCCATTCACAACTGTTCGTTGCTGAATAATATTCCATTGTATAGATATACCACAGTTGGTTTTCTCCAGTTGATGGAATTTGTATTGTTTCTGGTTTTCGGTTACTGTGAATAAAGCTGTTATGCATGTGGAGGTCTCCATATAAAAGATGTTTTCATTTTTCTTGGGTAAATACCTAGTAGTAGAATTGCTAGTTGTAAGGTATGTGCAACTTTAACTTTATTGGAAATTGCCAAGCTGTTTTCAAAGTGGCTGCCCTATTTTGCATTCCTTCCAGAACTGGGGAGCATTCCAGCTGTTTTATGTCCTTCAAGACAGTTGACTTCACCAATTGTTTTAATTTTATTCATTCTAGAAGGTGTGTAGCAATATCTCATTGTGGCTTTTATTTGCATTCCCCTAATGACTATTAATATTAAGCATATTTTTGTGTGTGTATTTGCCATCTATATATCTTTTTTGGCACAGTGACTATTCAAATATTTCCCCATTTTAATTAACTTTTTTTCTTATTAGTTGTAAGAGTTCTTTATATAGTCCACATACAAGTTTTTTTTAAAATCAGATATATATTTGCAAGTATTTTCCCCAAGACTGGCGGATCTTCTCATCCCCTGTACATAGTGACCTTCAAAGAGGAGAGCTGATCATATCCAAGCTACTAAATTCTTTTTCTTTTGTGGCATGTGTTTTTGGTGGTGTTTCTAAGAAATCTTCTCCTAATCCAAGGTAAGAAAGAATTTCTCTTTTGCTTTTTCCTAGGTTTATAGTTTTAGTTTTGATATTTCAATCTATGGTCCATTTTCAGTTCAATTTTGTATGTTGCAAGTTATGGATCCAAGTTCTTTTTTATTTTGGCATCGGATAGCCAAATGTTCCAGAACCATTTGTTGAAGATTATATCTCTTCATTGAATTACCTTTGCATTTTTGTCAGAATTCAATTGATTAAAAAATGATAATAATAAAATTTTTAAATAAATCAATACACAGATAGATTTTTGGATTCTTCTGTTCTACTCATCTACACATCTGTCCTTAGGGCAATAACACATTGTCTTGATTACTACAGCTTTATAGTAAGTTTGACATCTGCCAGTGTGAGTCCTGTGGCTTTGTTCTTTTTCAAAATGTTTTGACTATTCTAAGTCCTTTTCTTTTTTTTTTTTAGTAATGAGGATTGGACCCAGGGGCACTCTACCACTGAAATACACCTCCAGCTCTTTTAGTTTTATTTTTGAGACAGGCTCTTGCTAAGTTGCCCAGGCTGGCCTCCAACTTGTGATCCTCCTGCCTCAGCCTCCTGAGTTGCTGGGATAACAGGTGTGCGCCACTGCACCTAGTGACAATTTTTTTCCTTTTAAGTGTAAATTTTAGAATCATCTTATCAGTTTCTACAAAATATCCTGCAGGAATTTTGATTGGGATCGGATCTATACTCCCAAGGGACATTGGTCTGTAATTTTCTTTTCTTGAAATGACTGTGGCTGTGGAAACATGGACCTCATGAAATGAGTTTGGAAGCATTCCTGTATTCTTTATTTTCTGAAGGACTGTGCTTAGGATTGTTATTATCTCTTTCTTTGTAAGAGTTTCTATTGAGGAGGTATTATCATTTCCTAAGTGTTTGGAAGAATGTTCTGGTGAAGTCATTTGGGCTTAACATTTTCTTCATGGGAAGGTTTTTAGAGTATGAATTTAATTCCTTTAATAAATAAAGGACTATTTATATAATCTACCTCTTCTTGAGTAAGCTTTGGTAATTTGCGTCTTTTCCAAGAAATTTTTTTGTTTTGTATGATGTATATAATTTGTTAAGCCTAAAGTGTTAATATTATTTCCTGACTTTTTTCATTTTTTCATGCTGGGGATGGAACCCAAGGCATTATGCATGCTGGGCAAGTGCTCCACCCCTGAGCCACATCCTCAGCCCTCTCTTATCTTTTTATTACCTGTAAGTTCTGTAGTAATAGATCCTCTTTTATAGTTGATATTGGTCATTCTCCCCCCCCCCGCCCCGCTTTTTTCTGGCTGGAGATTCATCAATTTTATTAATTTTTCCCAATAACCAACACTTAGGTTCATTGATTTTTCTTCATTTCTCTTTAATTTTCTATTTCACTGGTTTGTCTATATCATTTTCTTTCCTTCTGCTTACTTTGTGCTTATATTTTATGCTTGACTAAGGTGGAAGCTTAGATCAATGACTTGAAATCTTTCATCATTTCGAATATAAGTGTTTAAGGCTCTACAATTTCTTGTAAGCTTTAGCTACAATTTCCCTATGATTTTGTCTTTAACCTGGGGTTACTTAATAGCTTGTTATTTGATTTCAATGTATTATGTTATTAATTTCTACTTTAATTCCCTTGTGGCCATAGAACTTACGTTGTATGAGTTTAGTTCTTTTAAATATAGATTTATTTTATAGCCAAGTTTATGGGCTATCTTTGTGAATATAGTATCTATACCTGAGAAGAACTTTGAGTTTGTTGGTTAGAGTGTTCTATAAACATCAATAAGATTAAGTTAGCCGGGCGCGGTGGCGCAAGCCTGTAATCCCAGCACTTAGGGAGGCTGAGACAGGAAAATCACGAGTTCAAAGCCAGTCTCAGCAACAGCGAGGCACTAAGCAACTCAGTGAGACCCTGTCTCTACATAAAACACAAAATAGGGCTGGGGATGTGGCTCAGTGGTCGAGTGCCCTTGAGTTCAATCCCCAGTACCAAAAAAAAATAATAATAATAATATTAAGTTGATTGACAGTGTTGCTCATGTCTTCTATTTTAGATTTTATATCTACTTGTTCTGTCAAGTACCGAGAAAGAAATATTACACCCTGAAATTATAGTTGCGGATTTGTCTGTTTCTGCTTTCAGTGCTATCAATTTTGAAGCTCTATTATCAGGTGCATACATATTTAAGGTTTTTTGGATACATTTATCTCTTTAACCTTATATAATCTTTATTTTTTAGTTTTTGGTACTGAGTAGGCTGCACCCTCAGCCCCCCATCCGCATTTTTTTTTCTTTTTGATTTTGAGACTGATTCCCACTAAGTTGCTGAGGCTGGCCTCAAATTTGCGATGCTCCTTCCACAGTTGTCTGAGT
>CM053414.1:24358242-24381678 GCA_028644305.1 Xerus rutilus | reverse complement strand
ATGCTCTAAGACCCCACAGTCCTTTTAGATCAGCAGCCAAGACCATAGGGCTTCCCTGAAGTTGGAGGGGGGAAGCTTGTCCCTCCAGTTAGTTGAGCCAGCCGGGCCGCAGGGCCCTGTTAGATGTCTGGGGAAGAATGAATTTCTCCTGGTGGGCATGAAGGCGTGGGTTCTCAATCCCAAGCTCTGGTGCTCACAGTGGCAGAGAATGAGCTCTGCTTTAGACCTGAGTGTCAGACAGATCCGAAACACTCAGGAAGCCAGTGCTTTTCCCAGGATGGACACCAGGCGGCGCCGTTAGCCTGTGCGCTGAGGCATTGACCCAAGGCTGTACCTGGAAATCCAGCAGTCACCTGTGGACGGGATGTGCCGGCTGGAGAGGCTGGTACCTCCAGGACTGCGCGTGAGGAGACCCCAGTGCAGCTGTGCGAGGTCACTTTGGGGGGCTTGTGTCTCAGGCATCCCTGGCACTGAGCAGCTGGCCCAGGTTGACTCTCAGGGCTCTGCCCCAGGCCATTGGACAGACTTCATGACCTTGAACCAGGGAACTGGAGCAGCATTCTTGTTCTCCCAGGGGGGGTCCTCTTCCCCTCTGTACATTCCTGAACAGCTTCTCACCAGCTGGCAAGTGGTACAGGCCGTAGGGCCCTTGCTAGCTGTGAGACTGTGGGCCAGTCACTGCGACTCTACCTTCCTTTCCCCATCTGTACAATAGGGGACAGTGGCAGTACCTTCTCTGAAGATTCAGCAAAAGAGTCCATATGAAGAGGCTTAGTACTCAGTGAAGGGCCTCGTTATCACCGGTATTGGGTTGTGATCGTTACGGGCCCACTGACCCTCAGAGGCCAACTGCCTGAGCCTCAGGCCCAGGTCTGCTCAGTCTCTGGCTCCTCCTCAGGCCCCACCTGCCCCTCCCTGTCCCTACAAGTCCGCTCCAGCCTTTCTGGTCTTCTGTTCTAATACTGCTTGTGCTGCCACTAGGCTGCCACCACGCCCCCCTCCCCATGTCCTCAATTCCCCAGTCCTCTGGTGGCTCATCTGTCATGTCTTCTATGACACTCCCGGTTGCCCCACCGAGAAGGCCTCTCCCACTCTGAGCCCAGGCAGAGCGGCCCCACCTCGTCTGGGTGATTAAGTCCCCATCAGAGCTCCCTGTGGCCCAGCCACAGGTCCTAACGGGTTCTCCAAGCCTTGTGGGTCTCCTGCTAACGAGGGTGCTGGGGGATCGTGGACACTTGGGCAGCTCCAGGCAGAGGTGACCCAGGCCTCCTCTGTGGCTGGATTTACAGCCCCCACCCCAGCCCGGAACCTGGCCTCTCAGACCCCAGCAAGCCTAGAACTACCTGAGGATGTGGCCACGGTGACACCCGGTGGGTTTGGAGGTTCCAGGAAGTGGTCCCAAGCTTGTGGCCTTGAGCCGTATTGGGGTCCAGACTCTGGGCAGGGACCACTTCCTGGAAATGCCCCAGTGGGGTGTGGGGACAGGAGCTGAGGGAGACTGCAGTGCCACCCCCTGCCCTCCCCTCACTCCCAGCAGAGACCTGGCCCAGCCCAGGTGGGAAGATGGTGGAGACTGGAGGCCCCTGTTCAGGCCCAGGGCCTCTGAAGAGGCACCAGGTGAAGGGATGGCAGGCAGGTTCCCAGATGTCTTTGTGTTGTTTTGTTACTGGTGTTTCCGGAAGATGCGCGTATGCGTGGGGGTTGTTGAGAGTGGGGCTGCCAATAAAGCACAGGAAACCTACTTCTGGAGACATGCTTAGTCTAAAATAGTACTCACAGTCTATCTGAAATTCAAATTTAGCTGGGTGTCCTCTATATCTATTTTTAATTCTTGCTAAATCTGGCAACCCTCATTGGAAAAAGCTCAGGAATCCGAGGCCTGGACTGTTCATCCCTCAGATCAACCCCCTGGCAGCCCCTCTGCCCACGGGTGGTCCCTCACGCGCAGCCCACTCAGCTCCTGGTTTCTCTGTGTGCTCTTGTTAGCCCAGGCCATCACCAGGAACCCCAATGATTCTGCTTTGGAGTGTCCCTCCCCCTGCTACCAGGCTGCTAGACTCCATGCGGGCCTCCCTGCCTCCTCATTCCCAGTTCAAACTTTACCCAGAAGCCAGAGGGCATTTTCCACCCTGCAGCCTGACCATGTCCTTCCCTGCTAACACCTGCAACACCCTCCCCGTCCTCACTGCCAGACTGTCCTCGGGAGCTTGCAGGCCCTGGGGTCCTGCCTGTGCCCACCCTCAGGCCCATCTCCCTCTTCACCTTCCTCGTCCTCCTGGATGCTGTCGCACCGAAACTGCTTTTGGTTCCCTAAACAGCTTTTTTCTAGTTTGGGGCTGGTCTCGATCTGGAATGCCCTCCCTTAACCTTCACTGGGGCACCGTGATGACACGTCTTCAAAGTCCCAGCTTGGCACGTCCTTGTTCCCTCCAGACCGGACGGGGCGTTGTCCTTGACCTCCAAATGTGGAGCATGGTTGCCTTCCGATGCCCTTCTTCCCTTCCTCGGAGACAGAAGTTGTTCTCTGTGTTACAACTGTCTGTCTGTCTCAGCTGTCAGACGGAGAGCACTGTGGAGACAGGTGGCGTCTCATTAGCTCACTCAGCTGTCACATAATTGCTCCACACTTTTATTTTGGGAGCTGTGTTAGTCGCTAAGGATATATAAATAACGAGTTGCCACGTTCTAGTGTGTATGGGTGTCACATCGGAAGCCATTTAACACTTAAATGAAAGATCTGACAGGTGGTAACATGTGCTATGCTCCAAAGAATAAATGAGGCCAGATTTTGGCAGAGGGATACTGGGGAGTAAATCTAGGGGTGCTGGACTTGGGGGTGCAGGTGAGGGTCGGTAGCTGGCCCAAAGCGTACTTGCGCCAGGGCTGGCCCAAGGCTGGAGTCCTTGTAGCAATTTTCTCACATGCTGATAGTTACCTTCGGGAAAACTGCGAGTGAGGAAGAAGGGCAGGGGGAGCTGCCTTCAGTTGAGGTCAAACTCCTGAGGGTGACAGCATGGTCCTGGGTTGGGTGACCTCTGCAAGAGAGAAGCAAACTCAACGTGGAGGGGAGCTTGGTTAGGATAGTCCGGAGGATGTCCAGAGAGTGAGATCAGGCAATGGGCTTCTGTACAACTTTCTAAACCACAAGAAGATAAGCCACCATGAGCGAGAGCAACAGGTCAGACCCCAGCTAAGAGCAGTGAGGAGCCGTAGGGAGATGTTTAAAGAAATAAAAGAAGCTGGGCGTGATGGTGCATGCCAGCAATCTCAGCTGCTTGGGAGGCTGAGACAGGAGGATCTCAAGTTGGAGGCCAACGTGGGCCACTTAGTCTCAAAATAGAAGTGAAAAAAAGAAAAAGGGCTGAGGATGTAGCTCAGTGATAGACTGCTGGCTTAGCATGTGTGAGGCTCTGGGTTCAATACCCCGGACTGTAGAAGTGGGGGAGAGTAGGAGGGGGAGGGGGAGGGAGAGAAGAGAAGATGGAATTATAGAGACAAGCTTATGAAACAAGTAGGGACGAAGAAAGCTCCGGGGAAAATGGAACTCTAGAAATGAAAACCATAATTTCAAAATCTAAAGTGCAACCAACAATAACAATTGAATGAAGAATCAGCAAGCCAGAGTAATTGCTAAAAGCTGGAACAAGAACCTGGCATGGTGACACAAGCCTGTAATCCCAGCACTTTGGGAGGCTGAGACGGGAGGATCGCGAGTTCAAAGCCAGCCTCAGCAATGGCGAGGCGCTAAGCAACTCAGTGAGACCCTGTCTCTACATAAAACACAAAATAGGGCTGGGGAGGTGGCTCAGTGTCCAGTGCCCCTGAGTTCAATCCTGGGCACTCCCCCCAAAAAACAAATGCAACAAGAGAGATAGGAAGGTGGCTAATACTAAGAGCGACTGAGAGGAGCAGAGAACAGGATGAGAAGGTCTTCTATGTGGGAGTCCCAGGAGAAGAAAATAAGGACTAATCAAGAGGTACTATTTGAAGATAATATGGCAGCACATTTTCTAGAAGTGATGGAAAACAGACCCAGGGAGCCAGAAGACACAAAGTACCCCAAGCATAACATGTAGAAATAAATCCATGCATGTGCAGGTTTTATTGACACTACAGAATGCCAAAGGCAGAGGAGAGAGGAAAGCGGTCACCGAGAAATGACAGGTCGTCTGTGCGGGGGGCAGAACGTGAGGCACCCTCCCAACAACAGAGGCACAGAGCCAGGAATCACATCTAAAGGGATGAGACCAAACAAACGTCAGCTTAGAATGACGTCCAGCGAAAGGCCCTTTCGAGAACAGAGACCAAAGAACAGAGATACATTTCTTTTAATGTTTGCAGGTAAATAAAAGTTGAAAACCATCTAAAGGAACTTCAAAAAGATGTACTTCAAGAAGGACAAAGATCCCAGAAGGCCAGCCTGAGATGCAGGAAGGAGTGGGAGCATATAAAGTGATAAAAGTAGGAAAGAATTATCTGTAGCAAATAAAAATTTCATTTTTATGAAAGCCAGACAAACCCAAAATGGTGGATGATGGTCACACTTAAGGCAGGAGATGGAGGCGGAGCTCCAGTGCTCACGACCCTTCATCTGGGGGCTTAAGAGGCAGGTGAACATTAGTCCTGTGGATGGGACGCAGTTTAAGTGTGTCCCCAAAGGGTCACATGCTGGAAGCTTGGTCACCAGTGTGGTGAGGTTGGCAGGTGGCAGGACCCTTAGATCATGGAGGCACCCTCATGGAATCTCTGCTGTAAATAGTCCCTCCTCATACATTTAGAACACATCAATGTGACAATTTTGCTTCAATTTTCATAGTTTACAAAATTCAGGAAGGAGAAGGAAAGCCTATTGTGTTTACCCTAGTTTTTTAGGGGGAGGGGGAGGTTACCGGGGATTGAACTCAGGGGCACTTGACCACTGAGCCACATCCCCAGCCCAATTTTGTATTTTATTTAGACACAGCGTCTCACTGAGTTGCTTAGTGCCTCACTGTTGCTGAGGCTGGCTTTGAACTTGCGATCCTCCTGCCTCGGCCTCCTCAGCTGCTGGGATTACAGGTGTGCGCCATGGCACCCAGCTACCCTTGGTTTTGATAATTGCATTAAGGTGCCTTTTTTTTTTTTCTGACACCTCTTCCGATTTGCCTACTGGGTTTTACGTACACACAT
Source organism: Xerus rutilus (assembly GCA_028644305.1). Taxonomy (NCBI): domain Eukaryota; kingdom Metazoa; phylum Chordata; class Mammalia; order Rodentia; family Sciuridae; genus Xerus; species Xerus rutilus. Next base: position 24,376,509 of record CM053414.1, on the reverse strand, counting down.
GAATCATATGTATAGTAGAGTATTTTCTTTTTGCCTTATTTCATTTAGCATCATGATGTCCAGGTTCCTCTGTGTTCTAGCATGTATCAGAATTTCACTCCTTCCTACACATATTGCATTGTGACTACCCCAGGTCTGGCTTATCCATTCATCTCTTGATGGCCCTTTGAATGGCTTCTACTCTGGCTATTATGAACAGTGTTGCTATGAATAGGAATGTTCATCCTTTTGTAAGGACATATGGCATTAATTCTCTAAGGTACATACCTGGGAGTGGAGTCACTGAGTCAGAGGGTAACTCTCTATTTTAATTTTTTAAAGAAATGTCAAACTGTTTTCCAAAATAGCTGCATCATTTGATGTGACTCCCGGCAATGTCTGAGGGTTTCGATTTCTCCATGTGCTTGTCGACACTGGGTACTGTGTCATTTCTCATTGTTTTCATCCTTACGGATTCATAACTGCCTCCAAACCTTCAGAGAGATGATCCTAAAGTATTTTTTTATTTGTTTGTTTTTGTTTTTTAGCTCTTGTTATTCTCAGCAGGAAGATGTTCTGGTTTGGATCTGGAATGTCCTCCAAAGGCTCATAGGCTAAAGGCTTGGGGCCCAGGGCAGCAATGTTCACAGGTGAGGATTGGGGGAGACGTTGGGTCCCAGGGCTCTGATCTCACCAATGGGCCAATCCACGGGTGGGCTCATAGTGGAACACACTGTTGGGCCATGATGGAAATGGTAGGAGGAGGGCCCTGGAGACAGTAGCTCACTAGGAGCATGGCCTGAAAAGATACATCTTGTCCCTGCCTCACTTCTTTCTCTCTCTCTCTCTCTGCTCCCTGTTTGCTCTGAGGTGACCAGCTTTCCTCCACTGTACCTTCAACCGTGATGTCCTGCTTTTCCTCAGGCCTAAAGCAACGGAGCCAGTTCACCATGGACTGAAACCTCTGTGAGCCAAAATAAATCTTTCTTCCTTTAAGTTGTTTTCTTCAGGCATTTCGTCACAGCCATGGAAATTGCTTAACAGTAGTCATTTGCAAATATTTATGGAAGTTTCATGTGTAACATCCTCCAGCTGAAAAGAGTCCCAAATGTGCACCAACTAGATGAACAAATTAGGGTACAACCATTCAGGGAGTACAATTCAGCAATGAAAACTATTTGTACGCAGAACAACACGAGGAATCTCAAAGGCACACTAAGTGAACAAAGCTAGACACAAGGCTATGGATACTCCGTTTGCATGACATTCTGGAAAAGGCAAAATCATGAGGATGCGGAACAAATGAATCAGTGGTTGCCAGAAGATGGGGTTAGGAGGTCAGGCTCAACTTCAATGGGTCATGACAGAATGTTAAGAAAACTACTTTAGAATATTCCAGATTTACAGAAAAATTGCAGATAGTACAGAGTCTCTACTTTCTCATACCCAGTTTCCTATTATTAACATCTTGCATTATCTTGATCCATTTCTCACAGCAATGTGCTGATACTGATGCCTTATTATTAACTAGAGTCCATAGCTTCTCCAGTGTTCTGCGCTTTTTCTCTGATGTCCTTTGTCTGTTCTAGAATCCCGACCAGGACACCACATCACATGGAGCCACTGTGTCCCCTTAGGTCACAGCTGTGTCAGCTTCCAGACCTTCTTGTCTCTGATGACCTTGACAGTGGTGGGGAGTGCTGGTCAGGTGTTTTGTACAGTGTCCCTCACCTGAGATGCATCTTGTGTTTTTCTCCTGCTTTGATGGGGATTGCTGATTTAGGAGAAGTCCCCAGACCTGAAGTGTCACCTTGTCACATCCTATCACCAGGACTGTGGATGTTGACTTTGGTCACCTGGTTGAGGCAGAGTTTCTCAGGCTTCTGAGGGAACTTTTTAAGATGATGAAAATACTATCTATTTCGAGTGTGGTGGCGATTGCATAACTTGTATTTATCAAAACTGTAGAACAGCTCATTTAAAAGGTGAATTCAATTTACTTTAATATAGTAAATATATTTACTGACTTTCAAAACTTGATAGAATGGGGAGAAATGGGCAAATTCACCATGGAATTTGCATGGGATATTTCAAGTGCTTCTTTTAAGAATTTATTTTACTTTTTTTGCGGTGCTGGAGATGGGACTCAGGGCCTTGCACAGGCCACGCAAGTGCTCTCCCATGCAGCCACGCCCGGCCTCTTGAGTGCTTCTCTTAATTATTGATAGCAAAGCTGAAAAAATTAGCCAAGATACAGAGAATTTGAGCAACACAAGTAACAAACTTGATCTAATGGACAGTAATGGATCCTGTGTCCCCGGGTCACAGTCTTCTCAAGCTCTCACAGCCCATTTGCAAAAATCGATTACAAACTGGCTTAGAAAGCAAGCTTCAAAATTTCAAATATCGAGTACATTCTTTGACCACAAAGCAATGAAGTGAAAGGGTAATATCAAACATAGTTTTTAAAATACCCATATATTGGGAATTTTATTATAGGGGTAGAGAAATTGACCAAATAACAGAAAAGAGAATCTGAAAGAAAATGAAACCAATAATGTGGAATTTTTTTTGTTTTTTTTGTACTGGAGATTGAACTCAGGGGCACTCGACCACTGAGCCACATCCCCAGCCCTATTTTGTGTTTTATGTAGAGACAGGGTCTCACTGGGTTGCTTAGCGCCTCGCCGTTGCTGAGGCTGGCTTTGAACTCGCGATCCTCCCGTCTCAGCCTCCCTAAGTGCTGGGATTACAGGCTTGCGCCACCGCACCTGGCTAATAATGTGGAATTTTGATCTATGAAAATGGCAGATCAGCCGGCAAAAAACACTCTTCAATATGTTGAGTGGCTGAAATGGGTTATGTACAGGGGGAAAATGCAGTTGGATCACTACCTATAGCATAATCAAGAATCAGTTCTACATGGATAAAAGATTTATATGTCAAAAGTATAACTTTAGGGGCTGGGATTGTAGCTCAGTGGTAGAGCGCTTGCCTCGCATGCGTGAGGCCCTGGGTTCGATCCTCAGCACCACATACAAAGCAATAAAATAAAGACATTGTGTCCATCTACAACTAAAAAAAAATTTTAAAAAAAAGTATAACTTGAATACTGTTTAAAGGAAACAGGTCAGTATATTTCAAAGTAGGAAAACAATTCTTAAATAAAACACATACAAACCATGATGAAAAGATAGATACAATGACAAAATAGTAATTTCTATTTCCCAAAGATACCTTAAAGCAAGGGACAAGCCAAGCCAAATCTGGACTGTTCACATTGTATTAGTCTGCTTTCTGTTATTATAACAAAACACTGGAGGCTGGAGAGCTTATAAAGAAAACAAGTTTATTTAGCTCACAATTTTGTAGGCTAAAGATCCAAACAGCATGTTTCTGGCTCTGGTGAGGGTCCCCCTGGCTGTATTACCTCATAGCACATTGGGTCACATGGTGAGATAGGACACTAAAGGCTGGGGCCTGCCTTTGGCTTCCTAGGCCTCACTTCTTAAAGGTCCCGTTCCCTCTTAACATCACCATCCTGGGGACCAAGCTTCCACTTCATGAATCTCATATCCAAACCAGAGCACACATAAAACTAAATTAGGATTGGTGTTAGGAAGCTCTATGGATCAATAAGAAAAGAATAAACAAGCTGGGCGCGGTGGCACACACCTGTAATCCCAGTGGCTCAGGAGGCTGAGGCAGGAGGATCTCTAGTTCAAAGCCAGCCTCAGCAACAGCAAGGCACTAAGCAACTCAGTGAGACCCTGTCTCTAAATAAAATACAAAATAGGGCTGGGGGTGTGGCTTTGTGGTCCAGTGCCCCTAAGTTCAGTCCCTAGTACCAGAAAACAAACAAACAAACAAAAGAATAAACAATTTAAAAAGAAAATGGGCAAAACACATGAACTGGCATTTTGCAAAAGATGAACATTTACAGGCAAAAAGCATGAAGAGATGCTTTAATCCACAGGTGATCAGGCGCGTGAAAATCAAGACCAACACGAGACATTACCTTCCATGCATTGTTTTGGCAAAATGTCTGAAACTATTCAAAGTTGTTGAGGATGTGGATCAACAGGAACTCTCAAAAGTGCCGGTAAGAGTGCAGATGGAAAACCTGTGGAAAACCAGGAATTTCTTTATACAGATGAACACATAACCATCAAAGGTCTGGTTGCTGCCAGATGAAGCCAGTAACCTGAGAGACACAGTGGCGGGAGGAGGAAGAGCTTTGGGGGCCACAAGCCAGCCAGTGGAAGATGGAGGGCTGTCCCCCAAATCCCATTTGCTACAGGTCACAGGTGCAAAAATTAATAAGGAGCTTCTGGGGAGTCTTATTTTAGCCATGGCCAGGTGAGCACCACAAGGGTCATTCATTCTTGCAGCTACCAACCCTCTTGACATGAGTCTGACATTGTCCACAGGTCACCAGGACTTCCAGGAGTTCCTGTCAATCTAAAGTAAGATGACTGATGAGGAGGCTCCCTGCCTGGTGTTCCTTGATATTTTGCCTGAGTCTTCTTTCAGACTTTATTGGTTAATTATGTGGGGAGGAAGGTAAAGCAGAAACAGTGAAAACCGACTCGTTTGTGCCAGGAGCACTTCCAGCCTGATGTGCCCCCATCCCGGCTACCCTGCTCCCAGGGTGTTAAGAGGGAACCTTGCGTGTAACAAGAGACACACCTCAGAATGTCCTAAGGGCTCTGCTCAGCGTCATAGAACTACTGGCAACAGCCCAGGTGCCCACAAACAGGAGTGTAGCTCAACAAACTCCGGAGTTCAGTTGAATAGCATGAACCTGGGACAACAGAGGGGTCCTGGCCCCTGCCCACAAGAGGACAGACCAGACACACAGTGCGGAGTGAAAAACCAACCTGGAGAATACACACAGCTCAATGCCTTTTTCTTTTTTTTTTTTTGGTACTGGGGATTGAACTCAGGGGCACTCGACCACTGAGCCACATCCCCAGCCCTATTTTGTGTTTTATGTAGAGACAGGGTCTCACTGAGTTGCTTAGGGCCTCACCTTTGCTGAGGCTGGCTTTGAACTCGCAATTCTCCTGTCTCAGCCTCCCAAAGTGCTGAGATTACAGGCGTGCGCCACCGCGCCTGGCTCCAAGTCCTTTTTTTTTTTTTTAAATATTTTTTAATTGTAGATGAACACAATACCTTTATTTATTTATTTTACGTGGTGCTGAGGATTGAACCCAGTGCCTCACAAGTGCAAGGCAAGCACTTAACCACTGAGCCACAACCCCAGCCCCTTCAAGGCCTTTTTAATGTGCTTAAAACTAAGGAAAAGGAAGTGGTACCTAAGCTCATATACTGCATTGACAGAGGGAGGGAAGGACACACAGAATTCAGGCCACCTCTGGGGTGGGCAGGGGAAGTTCAGGAATTTGATTTTATTTACCTCTAAAAGTATGTGGGGAGGTTACTCAGTTTCTTTCTTCTTTCATGTTTTTCTTCCTATTTGTGTGTGTTGCTGGACTTGAACCCAGGGCCTTTCACATGCTACACAGGTGCTCTCCCACTGAGTTCCTTCCAGCCCACAAATTCACATGTTAAAACCCTCACGCCCAAACTGTTGGTATCAGAAGGCAGGTCCCCCTTTTTTGTGATACTGGGGGTTGAAGTTAGGGCCTTATGCATGAAGCTCTGCCACTGAGCTTCACCCCCAGGCTCAGGCACTGTTTCCAAAACTGGCAGGAGTCCACTGGATTTTTGAAAAGTGACGAAAATGTGGAAGCAGGGGTTTGCCACTTTCACATTCAAGCTTTTCCTTCTCTGAGCTCCATTTTCTCCCTAGTAACAATAAGAGGAAATCCTTACCATGTACCGGATGGTTTCTAAATATATTAGCTCATTTTCAACACAGGCCTGTGTGATGTTAGTATCATACAAAGCACACAAGGAAATCGAAACAGAAAGGTTCAATGTCTCACCCAAGGTCACACAGCTTCTTGGTGCTGGTGCTAAGATCCAAACCAGCCTCTGCTTCTCTCTTACAACTGTATGGGGGTGGGGGTTTGACCACGGGGCAGTGATTTCTGTGGTGGCCAGGGGTTGTACGTGTGGGTTCACTCTGTGCTCACACCCAGGTCAACCTCGAGTCTTCTCACTGCGGGGTCTGTGAGGGAGGGGGCAAGGTGGTTAAGGATGGGGGGCAGAAAACTCAGGTTCAAATAGTTGCTCTACCACTCACTCGTCATGGACCTTCTGGCCTCCTGGCCTCTTTGAGACTTCATTTTCTCATCTGTAAAGTGGCGTGAACCTTGCTGTTACTCCAAGGCACCGACATGCATGTGTGGCCTGCCCACAGGCTGGCATGGCAAGCAGTGGGTAAGCCTGGACCTTCGTTAATGACCGGCCCACAGATGCCCCAGCAGTTCTCTCTAGGCGATCTGTAGCAGGGCTTGGCCCTTCAGGGCGCAAGTGACCCCTGGCTCAGCCTAGCACACTCTAGTCAGCTGGGAAGGGCCCTGTCCAGGCCCCAGGGCGCGTGGAGTGGTATTCTCATGGTGACCACCAGGGGTCAGGGTTGACCACTTCTGCCTCCTCCCTGGTCCCAGTGCCTGTGGGTGGCCTGCAGAGGGCAGGGTGGTGGGGACGTCATGTCCCTGCCATCTGACAGGTAGAGAGTTTCCAGCAGAGCAAGTCTGATGCCCTGGCTTGACTGTCGCAGCTCTGGTAAAGAAGAAAGCTGGTCAGTCCGGCCACCTTTCCGTTGGGTCATGGTTTTGACATCTGCCCATTCTCATGTATTTAGTCAGTCATCCATCCATCCCTTTCTATCTATCCAACCATGATGTCATTATCTTCCATTTGTTCACCTGTCCTTCATCCATCCATCCGTCCATCTGTCCGTCTGTCCATCTACCCCACGTCTATCCCTCATGCACTGAGATCCTCTGCTGAGCCAGGACTTGCTCGCCCCTTGCTCGCACAGGGTGACCTGGGGCTGAGGGAGAAACCCAGAGACCAGAGAGTCAAGAGGTGCAGGGTCATAGAGCATGGGCACCAGGAAGGTGTGGGAGGTCTTCGGCAGTTCCCATCCAAGCAGGATTCCCAGAAGGTCCTTCTGGACCTGAATGGAGACAGGTAGGAAGGACATGGGGCAGGGGTAGCTGTCCTCGGTTGTCCTTGAGGGGACAGGAGATGATGGGGAGCCACCCACCCGGGGCCTCGCGGAAGTGAGTGAGGAGGTCAGGTGGCAACAGGACTCAGCAAGGCCAAAGCCTGGGGTCCCCGGGTCATCGGGATGACCTGTGTGATACTCAGGGAGGGGACCCAAGACGAGGAGGATCGGTGACAGGTGTGGGTGAGCTTTATTTGATTATTATTATTTTTTGTTTGTTTTTTTGGTACTGGGGATTGAACTCAGGGGCACTCGACCACTGAGCCACATCCCCAGCCCTATTTTGTGTTTTATGTAGAGACAGGGTCTCATTGAGTTGCTTAGTGCCTCGCCGTTGCTGAGGCTGGCTTTGAACTCGCAATTCTCCTGTCTCGGCCTCCCAGAGTGCTGGGATTATAGGTGTGCACCACTGCGCCTGGCTTTATTTGATTATTTTTAAACATTGAAAAAGAATTGTGTGAGAGAACACACAGAATACACACCTAGTTCAACAAAAGTGATCAGAAAAGTTCACTCCTGGGAGAAGGTGAACACGGTGGCACCCCAGAACCCCTACCCTTCTTCAACACACACCTCCCTGCACCAGAGAGGGCAAGCCCAGCCTGACTTTAAAAGAAACTTGTCCTCACTTTTAGTCATACTTGTATCACCTGTGCCTGCATCTTGGACCAGGACAGTTTGGGCTTGGCCTGTTTGGAGAGTTGGTATGGATGAGACCCACATCCCTATGCTCAGCGCCGTGTTTGGGGACACACCTGATTGCAGGGTGCAGCTGAAGTTCATGTTCGTTGCTGTATGCTATTCCAGTATGTGGACTGGCTGAGGTTGGTGGGTCCATTCTCCTTCTGATGGACATTTGAGATGTTTGCAGGGCTGGAGATCAAACCTGGGGCCGTGTGCATGCCAGACAAGTGCTCTTCCACAGATCGGCACCCTAGTCCCACCATGACCGTCCTTGTGAAGACGGGGCTGTGGCACCTGCACCTCTGCCTGCTGTCCATCTGGGGGTGGCGTTTCTGGGCCTGGGTCTCGTGTATCTGTCACTTTAGTAGACCATGTGGGTTTTCTGAAGTGGGTGGAGAGGTTTCCAGACCCATCCAGCCGTGGCTGAGGGTCCTGTAGCTGTGGGGAGCCACACGGCGTGGCCCTGCCTGCTGAGGCTGGTGTAGGGTGAGGTCCCGCTTCCATTATAAGCTGCATTTCCAGGGCGCGTGTTGGTGGCCCACTGGCTCTCCTCCTCTGTGCAGTGCCTGCTTGGATCCCTCGCCCACTCTCTGTTGAATCTGCTGGTGGCAGAGGCTGCTGGTGCCAGCGCCACTGCGGTTTCAGCCACTGGGAGGCGTGCAGACCTCTCACTGCCAGAGAGCCTGTCTTGCCACATCCTATGCCAGGGCCCTCGCCAGGGATGTGGAAAAGCCGGGAACGGGGACGTGATGGCCGATGGGGAAGGGCTGCAGACTCCTGGCCTTCTCAGAGACCTTGGAGGTCCGGGAAGAACCTGGCGCCACTGCCTAAGGCGGTGACCTTGACAATCGGGTGTGTCAGGGTCTCCCCCAGCCCCTGTATCAGTCCCCTCCCCACCCAGACTCCTGCTCCTAGTGTCGCCTTCTAGATGCACAGTCCACACCAAGTCTTTGTCCCAGCCTTGCGTTTTACCTGGTTCTTATTGATTTGAAGGAGATATTTCCATATTCTAGCTATTGCAGCTTTGTCAGTCATATCGCTGCAGATACGTCCTCCCACTCGGTGACTTCCCTTTTTCTCTTTTTCCCGTTTTCTTCAGATGAACAGGAAGTTTTCAGTTTAATCTATTCGAATTGATGAAGCTTTTATTTTATGGTTTGTGCTTTTTTTTTTTTTTAATTTTGAAGTACTAGGATTGAACCCAGGGGTGTTCTCTTTCTGAGACAAATCCTCAGCCCTTTTAAACTTTTTAGTTTGAGACAGGGTCTGGCTAAGTTATTGAGGCTGGCCTTGAACTTGAGATCCTCCTGTCTGCCTTGCTGGGGTTACGGGCATGCACCATTCGCGCTTTTCATGTTTGTTCAAGAAATTCTTCCCTGCTCCAAAATCTGTATTACTGCCTGGGAACTTTTAACCCCTTTATCTTTAATTGATTTCTATGACTGGTGTGTGCTGGGAGCAAATTCAGTTTTTTTCCTGTAGGGATACTCAACTGTCCTAGCACCATTTATTGAATAGTCAACTCAATGCTCAGAAAGGCCACCTCCATCATAAACCAGATGGCCACACAAGTGGAACCTTTGGTGAAAGTTCTGTCTTGTGTATTTCTGCATGTATCACACAGCCTCTCAATTAAGTTTTTGAATTTTATCTGAATTTTGCACATTCCTTATGGATCAATTGCTTGGTACTTCATATGTTTTGAGGCATAAATGGTAGTTGTATTAGTTGGCTATGATATGTAACAAATTACCCTAAAATTCTGTGGCTAAAATAACACATTTATTATCTTCCAGTTTTTGTGATTCAGGAATCCAGGTGTGGCCTACCTGGGTGCCCCTGGCTCAAGGTCTCTTCTGAGGTTTCCTGGCCTGGGCTGTGGTCTCATCTGAAGGCAGGACTGGTGGAGGCAATCCACATGACATGGCAACTGTCTTTCCTCAAAGCAAGTGATCTGAGAGATGGAAGCTGCAGCCTTTTTATAACCTAATATCAGAAGTCACACTCCATGCCAGGTGTGGTGGTGCAGGCCTGTAATCTCAGCCACTAAGGAGGCTGAGGTGGGAGGATCCCAAGTTTGAGGCCACCCTCAATAAGTTAGTGAGAGCTTGTCTCAAAATCAAAGATAAAAAGGGCTGAGATGTAGCTCAGTGGTAAAGTACACCTGGGTTCAATTCCAGTACCAAAAAAGAGGCCATACTCATGACTCTGTCATACTCTATTCATTTGAAGTAGAAGTGAGTCACTAAATCCAGTCTATACATGGGGATGGGATTACACAAAAGGCTGAACAGCAGATGGTAGGGACACTGGGGACTATGTAAAAGGCTGCCTATGACAGTGATTTTAAACTCTTTTCATTTTCTAATTGTTATGGCTAACTATATAGTATTGCCTAATAATGTTTTAATATTGATTTTTGTATCCAGCATTCTTGATAATCTTGCTTATTAATTCTAATATTTTATTCATCGATTCCTTTGGATTTGTGTGTGTGTGTGTGTGTGTGTGTGTGTGTGTGTGTATTGGGGATTTAACCCAAGGGCACTTTACCACTGAACTACATCCTCAGTCTTTTTTATTTTTCATTTTGAGACAGGGTCTTGCTAAGTTGCTGAGGCTGGCCTTGAACTTGTGATCCTCCTGCCTCAGCCTGCCAGTTGCTGGGATTATAGGAGTGCCCCTCTGCATCCGACTGAATTTTTTATGTACTCATAATATTGTTAATGAATGATGAAGTTTATTTTATTTTTCCAGATTGTGTACGTTTTAGTTTTATTCCTCTTTTTTTTTTTTCTGTACTGCACAGGTTAGGCTAAAATAATATCTTAACAGCAATGTAATAGTGGGCTTCCTTATCTAGTCACCAATCTCAAAGAGAAAATTTTTGACAGTTTCACCTGAAAGCATAATATTTGCTGTAGGGTTGTGTGTGTGTGTGTGTGTGTTTAAATCAGATTTAGGAAATCTCTTTGATTTCTAGTTTGTCAGATTTTTTTTTTTTTTTTAAATCGTGAATGGGCATGGTGGTGCACACCCTTAATCCAAGCTACTGGAGAGGCTGAGGCAGGAGGATTGCAAGTTCAAGGCTAGCATCAGCAATTTAGTGAGACCCTGTCTCAAAATAAAACATAAAAAAGGATAGGGATGCAGCTCAGTGGTAGAGTGTTCTTGGGTTCAATGGCTAGTACCACCAAAAAAAAAATCATGAATAGAAAATTGAATTTTACCAAATATCCCTTTTGGACACATTGTGATGATTATTAGAATTTTATACTTTGATCTGTTACCGTGCTGAATTATATTAACCTTTTTCTAATGTTAAATTTGTCTTGCATTAGTTAAACCTAACTTGATCATAACATTACCCTTTTATATATTACAGATTTAGTTTGCTAATATATTGTTTAGAATTATTGCATCTGTGTTCTTGAGCGAGAGTAGCCTATTTTTTTTTTCTTGTTTCTTATTGAGGTTTGGCATCAAGATGAAGCTAGGCTTGTAAAAGGAGTTTGAGTCTTCCTGAGAGTTTGGGCCAACCTGGAACTATTTCCTTCCAGTATGTTTGATAGAATTTGCCAGGGAAGCTCTCTTGTCTGGAGTTTTCATTGTGGGAAGATTTGTGATTCTAGATATAAGTTCTTTAAAGTACAGGACTTTTCAGGATTTCTGCTTCTACTGAAGTCAGTTTAGGCAAGTAAGGCTATTCTAGAACTCTTATGGAATTTAAGTTTATTGGTATGAACACTTTCATAATATAATCTTTTTTCTGTGTTACGCTATGACATAATAGTGTCCCCCTTTCTTACAAGACATAATTTGTGCCTTTTTTCTTGTCCTTTTATTGTTTCTCTAGAGGTTTTCCAATTTTGTTAGCCATTTAAAAGATGTGTTGATTTTCTTTTCTTTTTTTAATTGTGGTGCTGAGGATTGGACCCATGGCCTTGTGCATGCAAGGCAAGCACTCTACCAACTGAGCTATGTCTCCAGCCCTGATTTTCTTAATTGTATCTTGGCTTCAACTGAGCTATGCCCTGATTTTCTTAATTGTATCTTGGCTTCTATTTTAATTAACTTATGCTTTTATAATTATTTTTTCTTTGTGTACTCTTTGGGTTTATCTTACTATCCTTTTTTCTGATTCCTTTAAAGTGGGTACTTAACTCATTAATTTTAAGCTTTTGTTCTTTTCTCATATGCAGTATATTTCCTTATAAATATTACTTAAGAAAAATTTTCTACAGCTAAATGTGGTGGCACACGCCTGTAATCCCAGAGGCTCAGAAGGCGAGAAAGGAGGATCACAAATTCAAAGCCAGCCTCAGCAACTTAGCAAGTCCCTAAGCAACTCAGCGAGACCCTGTCTCAAAATAAAAAATAAAAAGGACTAGGGATATAGCTCAGAGGTAAAGTGCCTCTGGGTTCAATCCTTGGTACAAAAAAAAAAACAAAAACAAACAAAAAAAATCAAAAAAAAAAAAAAGAAAAAAAGAAGAAGAAAACTTCCTATAGGTTCTAATATGTATTTTCATCAAAATAGTTTTACTTTTTAATTATGACTTCTTAGACCTGTATCTTTTAAAGAAGTGTGTCTTTAGGTATTCCAAATATATGAGGATTTACTAGTTATTTTTTATTGATTTCTATCTTAATTACATTGTGGCTAGAGAAATATTATGTGAATGATTTAGATTCTTTGAAATTTCTTGAGATTTGCTGTATGGCCCAGAACACGAGCCATATTTATAAATGTTCTGGGAATACTTAAGATGCACATTGTAGGGTTATTTTTGTGCCATGGTCTACACAAGTTCATTGGATAGTTAATTAATTGAGTTCTTCAGATTTTTCATATCATTTTATTTCCTTTTCTAATCAAATTGAAAAAGGTGTCTTAAAATCTATTGTGTATATTGATTTTTTTCCATGTAGTATTTTAAATTTTGCTTTATATAACTTGAACTTATACATACAAATTTAATATTGTTATGTCTTGCTGCTAAAATTAGCTTTTATTATTATATTTGCTTTTGGTAATGCTTTTTGTCTTAAAGTCTATATTATCTTTTATGAATACAAATAGCTACATTATCTTTCTTTCTTTCTTTTTTTTTTTATTGGAGATTGAACCCAGGAACACTTTACCACTGAGCCAGTAAAGTCCTCAGCCCTTTTATTTTTTATTTTGAGATGAGGTCTCACTGAGTTGCTTGCAGCCTCACTAAGTTGCTGAGGCTGACTTTGAACTTGAGGTTCTCCTGCCTCAGCCTCCCAAGATGCTGGGATTATAGGTATGTGTCACCATGCCCGGCTCTTTATTTTTACTAGTTTTTTGTCTTATAACTTTAAACTTTGCTCTATTCTTATGCTTTAGCTTTCTCTCTCTTTGTAACCAGAATTTTCCCCCCAGTCTCAAATACTTTGTCTTTTGTCTTTTAACTGGAGCATTTAGTTCATTTGCATTTAATGTAAATATAAATATAATACATACTTAAATATTTAGAATTCAATCTGTCACCTTATTTTGTGTTATCTTACTCATCCTACTTCTCTCTTGTTCCTGGCCTTCAAAAATTATTTGCGCCGGGGGCGGTGGCACACGCCTGTAATCCCAGCACTTAGGGAGGCTGAGACAGGAGAATCGCGAGTTCAAAGCCAGCCTCAGCAATGGCGAGGCGCTAAGCAACTCAGTGAGACTCTGTCTCTACGTAAAAAACACAAAATAGGGCTGGGGATGTGGCTCAGTGGTCGAGTGCCCCTGAGTTCAATCTCCAGTACCAAAACAAAAAACAAAACAAAACAAAACAAAACAGAAGAAGAAAAAATAATTATTTGCATGTATTTTATCATCTTATTTTATTCCTTTTCCTTATTTGAAATGCTATGCCCTGCTTCTATTCCTTTCTTGTAACAACTTTTTCTCTAAAGTGCCAGATAATATTTTAGGTTTTGTGGGCCACAGCCAGCTCACCACACATTCTTTGAATTTTTATAGTCATTTAAAGGTGCAGTAACCGTTCATAGCCTGCAGCATACAAAACCGGCTGTAATCTGCTCTGACCCACGGGTCACAGTGGGCCGGCCCCTTTCAGTCACCTACAACTGATAACATGTCCATTTCACTTATCAAAGCCCAAAACTAATGCCAGATCTTGACCCTTCCTCTGGGTAATACATAGATACTAGGACATGTTGATTCTGTCTACTTCCCTTTCCCGATGCGTATGTTATCTTGTCTGGTATTTTCATTTCATGTTGTTTTTTCAAAATGTTTTATTTTCTTTTCTTTTTGGTATCCAGGATTGAATGTGGGGGCGTTTAACCACTGAGCCACATCCCCAGCCCTTTTTATTTTTTCATTTTGAGACAGGGTCTTGTTGAGTTCCTTAGGGCCTCACTAAGTTGCCGAGGCTGGCTTTGAACTCGCAATCCTCCTGCCTCAGCCTCCCAGTAGCTGGGATTCCAGGTGTGCGCTGTTGTGCTTAGCTAGTCGTCTTATTTTAGACTGCAGTAGAAACTACTGCTGTTTTATACACTCTATGTTTGTGCACATTTGCACATGTTTACCATTTCTGTTTCCTATCCTTTCTTTTTTAACTTCTGTCCTTCCATTTAGACCCTTTTCCCTCTGCCTCGAGTGCATATTTTAGAATTTTCTTTTGCGTGGGTTTGCTGGTGATGAGCTGTGTTTTGATTTGCCAGCAAGTGTCTTTATTTTGTCTTCATTACTGAAAAATATTTGAGCTGACTGTAGATGCTGGGCTGGCAGTTATTTTGTTTCAGCACATCAAAGATCTCATTCCTCTTTCCTTGGCTTCTCCCTTTGCTGTTGAATGTGACCCAGGAGTGTGACTGCCATTCCTTGGAAAGTCAGATGTCTTTTCCCTCCGGCTGGTTTTACTGCTTCCTCATTGTTTTCATCTTACATTGGGTACCAGTTTCTTTTTATTTGTTCTGCTTGGGATTTTCTGGGAGAGTTGAATGGATGGCTATCTTATACCAGTTCCGGAAAATACTCAAAATATTCAGTCATTGTCTCTTTATATATTTCCTCTGACACTTTGTTCTTTTCTTCCTTGGACATTGTGACTAAATACAGGTTAGATTTTTTCTCTTGCTGTATCTTCCCGTGTTTCCTCCTCTTTTAGCAACATTTTCCATCTGTGTGTCTCTTTGGAATGTGTTCCAGATAATTTCTCCTGATTCAAGAGTGGTCATTGTTTTTTGTTTTTTGTTTTTGGTACTGGAGATTGAACTCAGGGGTGCTCGACCACTGAGCCACATCCCCAGCCCTATTTTGTGTTTTATGTAGAGACAGGGTCTCACTGAATTGCTTAGCCCCTTGCTTTTGCTGAGGCTGGCTTTGAACTCGCAATCCTCCTGTCTCAGCCTCCCAAAGTGCTGGGATTACAGGCGTGTGCCACCACACCCCGCTAAGAGTGGTCATTGATTTTAAGATGATTTGTGGGGTCCCCCGAGGCCTGGATGGATGCAAGCCCCCTGAGTCTTGCCTTTGTTCTGATGAGAGCTGGGACAGATGGAAACATTTCAGACCCAGCCCAGAGCTTGCAGCAACTGGGCTCCTCAGGCCGTGGCTCCTGTGTGGCAGTGTGCTGAGGGTTCTGTGGCCACCACTTCTCAGAACAGCTCCTTCCCCTTCCGCTTCAGTACCAAGCCTCTCTCTGGGACCCCAGGGCACTAGTTCTGGGTTTTCCTTTCCCTGAGGGGGCCCACCTACATGGATGGCGTGGGTCTGCTTTAAGACCCCCTTCTCTTGTCTGGACCTGAGCCCTGACTTTTATCCTGCTCACCCTGAAGGTCCCCTAACCTAGGGCACAAAGGCCTTGCTACGGAGATGGCCTGGTGGCTTCATTACTTGCTCACCTCTGTGGGTTCGACTTCTTCCCCTCAGACTTAGCCTGCTGGTTCTCCTTCAACACCAACAGACTTGACTCAGCATTTTCCACCACGTTCAGTGGGAGAAGGAAGTCCGCCATCACCGGAAGCGGAAGTCTTGAGATCAGTTGTAGATTCCCCGAGCTTGAGGCTCAGAGGGGGCACATCCCTCAAGTGACCCTTGTGTGCTACGTCCCAGAAGGGGAAATGGCCTCTGAACCATACTGGTCTCCATCCATGTCCAGCCCAGAGCTTGTCACCACTTCCATGAACTGTGGTGGGGACAATGTGACCTCAGATGCCGTGAGCAGGAGTGAGTGAGTGAGATATGGTGGAGGAGAAGCCAGGCAGTGTCAGACACTTCTCCTCCTGGGGAGGTGGTCAGGTGGGCACATCTCAGTGACCTCTCCTGTACCCACTGGCCCTGACAGCTGCTCTGAGGCCCGCCTGCCTCCCCCTCCTGGTGGTAGGCAGTGATGCACAGTGAGGTGACCGGTTACAAGCTGGAACTCCAGTCACCTGGGTGGGTAGGGTCCCCAGCTGCCCATGTTTATGACCCTGGACAGTCACCTAACTTCTCCATCCCTCAGTTTCTAGATCTGTAGAATGGGAATGATCAGTAGGAACTACTCATGAGTTGACAGGAGAATTTATGGTTAATGGTTATCATGTCCTCAAGAGAGGGCTGGTATGTAGCAGGCACTATAAAATCTGCTTGTTTTTATAAATGGGATGGTAAAGATTGTCTCATGCACCTCCCAAGGTCATCAACACAGAATCATGAACGGGACGTTACCCTCGCTCTTCATTTTGCAGATGAGAAACAGACCCAGAGGGAGCAGGGATTCAGCCATGGCTGCCTGGCCGGCCACTGGCTCCCTGGCCTGGAACTGGGACTCCAGGGTTCTACGGCCAGTTCTGCCACCACAGAGGCTGTGTGCCTGCGGCCTAGTCTGTTCTTTTCTGAGATTCTATTTCCCACTGGTGAACCAAGAGGAAGGGCTGGTCATCCCTCCGCCTGCCTCCAGCTCTGTCTGGCCAGCCCCAAGTTTGAGAGTCGAGTTTGCTGAAGTGACTCAAGAGCTTCAGAGGGTCGTTCAGGGGGACAATGATGTGATGCTTTCCCCGAACCACGGGCCTCAGCTGTCACCACGCCCAAGGCACTTAGACAGGTGTTACCCAATGTCATGTGTGGGTTGGCAGCTTCTCATAGGGAGGGGTAGATGACACCCTGGGTGAGAATTTGTCACCCTGCTTGGGCTAGGCAGCCTCAGGTAGGCTGGCCTCCCTTTCCGGGCCTCCAGGCCTTCCTCAGTCCTGCATCCCCAGGCCAAGGCAACACACTGGGGATCTGGCCTCTGGCCAGCCTCTGCCTCTCTCTGGGTCTCAGTTCAATGACAGGGGACAGGGCAGGGTAGATAAGTCTTAACGTCTCCTCCCGCCCTGCCTGTCAGGCAAATATCTGATGGTCCCTGCTCGTGTGTGGCCCCGGTCTCCACCTGCTCCCACCCAGGAGAAAGGCAGTGCTGAATGTAGACACCAGAACAAGGACTGGGCCTCCTGCTGCCTGACCTCTCTGGGCTTCATGTTCCCCACCTGGCTGCAGAGAGCAGCCCAGCCACCGGCAGGACTGGCAGGATTCCTGGGGACCATTCACCCAGGACCTGGTACAGGGTGGGTGCTCAATACCGCTGAGTAATTTCCAGTCCACCAAAGTCCCCTCTGCCTCTGCCAGGTTCAGGGGTGGGAGTCAGCTCCCAGGCCCTTGCACGCCCAGGGCCTCCACCCCCAGAGGAAGCTGGGCCTTGGTGGAGGCTGGACTGGAGCAGGCGCCTGAGGTCTCCTCTGTGGCTGGGGTTTCCACAGGTCCTGCTTGACTCCAGGCCAATCCCCGAAGTAGTTATTTAGTTAGGACTCTGAGCCTTCAGGCAGTTAATTGTTCTTATTAGCAAAACATGAAGACTTTAATGAGCAATTAATCAATAAAACTGGTGACTGTCAGTTCTTTTAGTGGGGATGATTTTATTTTAACAAAAGCAGATATCTGTGGGTTCACATTCTTCAAGATCCTAGGAGAATGAAAGGCTTTCGTTTCTGGAAAGCCAACCCGGGGCTGGGCAGTATGCTTTACAAACCCGGCTCTTTGGGTCCTTACAATGAAGTGCGATTAGAATGCCCATTTTTTTTTTTTCACTTTTTCAAATTGCTTTAATGTCTAGCTATATAGAAAGAGAAATGGCCATACAGTTGATCTTGATTATTCACAGATTGTGAATTGTATAAATTCATCTACTTGCTAAAAATTATTTGTAATCCCAAAATCTATACCCATAAAGCTTTCACTGTTATTCTGAAACATGTGCACAGTGGGGGGCTGGGGTAGGGGGCTAGGTGATGAGCTATTTGAGCTGCTCCATGCAAATGTTTCTAGCTAAGGTTGAACAGGGCAGTGCTGCTGTTGTGCTTCAGCTCATGCCATGAACAAGTGTCTGTTTTGTGGTCTACTTAGTACCATGTTCTTTCAAGTTTTTGTGCTTTTCATTGACTTTGCTGTTTAAAATGGC
>CM053414.1:24197611-24358142 GCA_028644305.1 Xerus rutilus | reverse complement strand
TAGACTTGGAGTGGAACTTGCCTGCCTGAAGTGGAGGAGATCCAGGCTGGGTTGTCCCTGTGTCCAGGCAGGTGTTTGTCAGCCCCATGAGAGAAGTTCCTTCCCTTAGGGGAAGTTGGCCTTCCTCCTCAGCCAACGGCCTGTACTGCAGCTGGGTTATTTATTTCTCTGAAAATGTTATCAATGTACTACATACATGTGGTTTAAAATAATAGTAGTTGCCCAGGATGGAAGTAGGTGAGAGACTGCAAAGGGGCACAAAGGAACTTTCTGGAAAAAGGACATGTTCTGTATCATCGGGCTGTTTGTTACAAGAGTACACTCACTTGCCAAAGTTATCAACCTGTACATGCCAAATGTGAAAATTGTATTGGGGTAAGCAAAGTTGTTTTGAAGATAAAGTCCAAACCAAAGGCACTAATGTGTTCCTGTAGCTATGGGTGCTGAGTCCTGAGCTTGGCTGCACTGTGGCAAGTGCCAGCTGTCATTCAGCTGTCATCTCAGCGGCTCTCAAAGCCAACCTTTAGAGCTCTGCCACGTGCATGTGGCAGAAAGATAACAAGTCAGACAGGAAAGGGTGGATTTATCTGTAAATGGTGTTGGGACAACTGGTTGTGTATTTAGAAGAAAATGAGAAAGTTAGATCCTACCTCACACCATGTACACACTCACAAGCTCTGCAGACCGACCAGAGACAATGGGCTGAATGTAAACCTATTCTGTATAAGGAAAATATGGAGAATTTAAAATAAATTCCAAAGTAAGTCTTTCCAAGTAAGACATGAAAACCAGAAGGTCTATTCTATTTGACTCTATAATAACATAAAAATTTTTCATGATCAAAGGCACACCAAGGATTTCACTAAATTGTATGCAGAAGACCATGGGAAAATATTTGTCTCATGCTTATTAAAGAATTAAGGATTTTACCAAAGGCTGAATGTTCTCTCTCTGATAAATGGATGCTGATCCATAATGGGGGAGGAGGCATGGGAAGAATGGAGGAACTTTGATTGGGCAAAGGGGAAGGAGGGGAGGGGAGGAGTCATGGGGGCAGGAAAGATGGTGGAATGAGACGGACATCATTGCCCTTGGTACATGTACGACTGCACATATGGTGTACAACCAGAGAAGTGAAAAGTTGTGCTCCATTTGTGTACAATGAATCATGTATACGTATTTACAATAAATTTAAAAAAAAATAAAATAAAAGAATTAGGGTTTTTAGAGGCTGGGTACGGTGGCACACACTTGTAATCCCAGTGGCCCTGGGAGGCTGAGGCAGGAGGATCTCAAGTCAAAGCCAGCCTCAGCAATATCAAGGTGCTAAGCAACATCGTGAGACCCTGTCTCTAAATAAAATACAAAATAGGGCTGGGGATGTGGCTTAGTGGTCGTGTGCCCCTGAGTTCAATCCCCAGTACTCCTTCCCCCCCCAAAAGAATCAAGATTTGTAATATGCAAGAGGTTCTATAAATTAGTAGAAAAATTATAAAAAGTCCAACTAAAAGTGAGTAAAGGATACAAATATTTGTTTTGCAGGAGAAGAAATTAAAATGGATGATGAATTTGTGGAAAGATATTGAGTTGCACTTGTAATTAGAGAGAGGCACTTTAAAACAATGAGTTCGCCTTCTACCAAAGAGCCAAAATTAAAAAAAAGAAATGTGGGTATGGGGCAATGGAACCTTTTATATGGTATTGGTGTGCCTTTTTATACTGGTAGTACTTTTAAAGGTGCACCAATAAAATGTTTAATTGCACAAATTCTGTACCTAAGAATCTCTCTCTCTGTCTTTGTCTCTCTGTCTCTGTCTCTGTCTCTCTCTGGTACTGGGGATGGAACTCAGGGATGCTCTACCTCTGAGCTATATCTCCAGCCCTTTTTGTTTTGTTTTGAGAAAGAGTATCACTAAGTTACTCAGGATGGCCTCAAACTCGTAATCCTCCTGCCTCAGCCTCCCAAGTCACTAGAGTTAAAGATATGTGTCGCCGACTATGGCACAATCTCTCTCTTAGGAACCTGTCAGAAATAGCTACATGTGTACCCCAGAATATAAATTAATTACTGCAAAATGTATTGCACTAAAAATGGACATTGCCTAACTTTACATTCTGTGCAATGGAATACTTGCATCATTGTAAAAGAATGGAATAGCAAGTTTCTGTGGTGCATGCCTGTAATCCCAGCAACTCAGGAGGCTGAGGCAGGAGGATCACAAGTTTGAGGCCAGCCTCAGCAATTTAGCCAGACCCTGTTTCAAAATAAAATTTAAAAATGACTGGGCATGTAGCTCAGTGGTAAAGTACCTCTGAGTTCAATCCTCAGTATTGGGATAGGAGTGCTGGGGTGGGGGAGAATGGAATAGAACTATAGGTACTGACCTGGAATTATATCTTGGCAAGAGAAAGGAAAGGAAGATGCAAAAACTATGTATAACATACTAATTTTATTTTTGTAAAACAATTGCCGATATGTGTTTTATTATGTTAAAAATCATGCCTCACAGCTACTGTTTATTGTATATATGAAGAATATAAAATTGTTATTAAACCTATTTTATAGATGAGGAAGCTGAGGCACAGAGTGGTTCTGTAGTTTGCCTAAGGCGGCACAGCTAGTACATTATAGAGCCAGGATTTGACGCTGGCAACCTGACTCCACATCCTGAGCACTTTACCTTGCATATGGCCCTGTAGGCCCCAAATACTCCTGTTAGTGGTGGTGACCTCTCAAGTCAACACTGGAGAGGCCAAATCACTATTAAAAAATAAATAACCTCTACTAAACAGACTTTTGAAAACACAAGTTCCCTGCAAGCCCCCTCCCATGGTCAATCACCTCTAACAGGTTCATGTGGTGGTTATTTCCAGAGCCATAAATAACAGGCCTACCCTGTTATTTCTTGATTTATTAACTTGGAGCACTATCTATTGACTCCTGAAAGCATTCAAAAAAAGAAAACTCGGCTTATCTTTTCCCTTCTCTCTTCCTTTTCTTCAGCTTCTTAGTAACAGGCTGCGACACTGGCTGCAGCCTGGACCTGGGCTGGGCACTTGGCAGCACTTTTGCCAAGACTAGGCTGACTGAGGCTCAAGGTCACTGCCAGCTGGTGATGGAGGGAGGGCCCTGTGGGCATGGCTGTAAGGCCAGGCTGTTTCTGTGACAGCCATGGGAGGACCCCTGGCCCACGGGGCCTCTCTCAGCTGCACAGGCTCAAGATGGCTGGGGTGGCCCTGGCTGAGCACCTGCTGGAGGCTGGGCTGAGGCCTCCTGCTGCCCAGGGGCGGAGGCAGGTGTGTTTGCTGAGCAGCAGGTGTGGCCTCCCAGCGTTTGGCCATTGAAGGGTTTTATTTTCCACCACCGATGGGCCTAGGCTTTGACCCTCAAGGTCCCCTGCACACCCAGCCTTCCAGATCACTGTCCCCACAGCCCTGCGTCTCCAGCGGAGA
The DNA here is from genome assembly GCA_028644305.1 of Xerus rutilus. Lineage (NCBI taxonomy): Eukaryota > Metazoa > Chordata > Mammalia > Rodentia > Sciuridae > Xerus > Xerus rutilus. The sequence continues at coordinate 24,354,689 of CM053414.1, read as the reverse complement.
GGCTGAGTGGTTGTTGCGGCTGAGGGAGGGCTGGCACCTAATGCCTAACACCCTTCCATTCTCTGACCCCAGAGTCACCTGGTCGGGGTGGACTTCACATACAGTGACCAACACTGGGCACCATCCGGAACCAATTAAATCAGAGATGGCGGTGGGAGGTCTTGGGTCTAGAAGGTGAGGAGCCCAGAGAGGGCAGTGATTTGACAGAGCGGTCACGGGATAAGGACCCAGACGTGTCCTGGAGACCTCTGCAGCCTCAGGAGAAGCAGGGCAAATGGGAGAGCAGAGGACAAAAGGAATGCCAAGTCTGGGGCTCGCTGGGCAGTGAAGGGGCTCCTTGCCCACCACACAGCAGCCCCGGAGAGGTCTAGGTGGTATTGTCCCCAACCCAATAGCACCTTTGCTGCTAGACGGTGTGTTCCTTGCAGCTGTCTGTGAGGTACAGGGTCCTATCTGTGTTGTGTCTGTCCTTAGGCTGTTTTCTCATTAAGTCACACACACTTTTCTTCCTACCTGTAAAATGGGTCTACGGCAGGGGAGTGGGGGTGGAGGATTCTGGGTTTAGAATTATGGCTGGCTCAGTGGTGAGCACTTGCTTAGCATGGCAAGGCCCGGGTTTGACCCACAGCATTGCCAAAACAAACACACAAATAAATAATAAATATAAACCCTAGAAAGATCTCTCGAAGGGCCATGCTACACGGGCAGCAAAGTCACCACTACAGTATGAACAAGAAGGGGACCTTCTTCTCATGGAATGGTCTGGGGGGTGTGGTGGCTCAGGCCAGCAGGAAACCAGGACCCTTCCCTCTTTCACTTGTCCACCTCCAGGTGGCTTGCACCCAGGCCCATGGCCACCAACACCGTGCCCTTGTTCTGGTCAGCCAGTCAGGGAACAGGAAGGGGCGGGTGTGTCTCTTCCTTGGAAGGGTGTGATCCCAAAGTTGCTGACCCTGCTCCCTGTCACTGCCTGTGCTCCAGAACTTGGCCACTTGGCCGCACTTGGCTGTGAGGGAAGCTAGAGGATGGCGTTTCTGTCCTGGGGCCACCAGCCCAGCTGAAAACCAGAGCTTCTGTTTCTACAGGGGGACAAGTGGACATGGCGGAGCACCTGAAGCATTCGACACAGAGTCCCATGGGTGCTATCTGGCCATTGACAGGCTTCATTTGATTTTCCACTTTTGACAATGAGGAGTTTACAAATATGACATTTCTAGGTAATATTGAAAAGTCCAGGATCAGGCCACCCTGGACACTCCTTTAAGGAACTTCACTGAATGGGCGGTGTCCTCCAGCTCACTCCCCCACCTTGTTCCCCGTTCCTTGACCTCCCCCACTTTCCCTGGCCTCACTTGCCCTACTCCCAGCCCCATGGCCACTGCAGTCTGAGCCCTCCTGCAGCACGGCCGCCAGCTCCTGCAGATGAGGAAACCGAGGCTGGAGAAAAGCAGGGCCTGCCTGGTCGCCCAGGGAGCCGGGCAGAGTCGAGACCGCAGCTCCAGCTTCCAAACTCAGCTTCAGTGTCCTTTCTGCCAGGCTGGCCACCTGAGGACTGGCCAGGGGTGCGGTGGAAAGAGGGAGGAGTGGGCAGGGCCCATAGTTAAGTCACTAAGTGCCAGAGGCTGAGGGGCCTGGGTTCATCTTGGTTCTGCTGCTTTCCGGGGCAAATAACCTTAGCTCTCTGACCTTTGTTCTTTTCAAATTTTTATTAATTAAACAAAATTTTTTTTGTTATAAGATGGGATAACCACAGAGTCGTCCCCCCGCCCAGTCACAGATGGGTTAAAGGGCAGGGCAGGGCCTCCTTAAATTCTGTACCTGCCACCTCCCAGGCCTCCCCTTGCCCTAGATGAACTAATTATTGGGATGGGACCCATGGCTGGTGGAAACGCAGAGGGCCTTATTCCCACCAACTGGTGGGGTGGGTTGGGGGGTGCCTCTTCTGTGTCATGGGGCAAGGTTTCCTCCCTTTGGGGCCAGGTAACTAGGCTGCTCTATGGCAGGAATAGAATCTGTGTCAGACGCGGAGGCAGGGTCTGAACCAGGCCTGTGCTGGGCTGTCCTGGAGACCCAGACACCCTCTCTGACTTAGCCACACTCACCCGCCTCCTGTTTCCTCAGCTGTCGAAACTGCCTGCTTGGGTTTCAGCTGTGGTGTGGGTTCGGGTAGCCTCGGGGAGGCCCCTCTGCCTCTCTAGTCAGCTGTTCTGAGGATGCATCTCCGGGGTGATGGGCTTCAGAGCTGGCATCAGTGACCAGATGCAGCCCCCACATGCCCCACCCCCACCCCACTACAGCTCCAAATTTGGTTTCAGGCTCTATTTATACACAGAGATGGACCTAGATACTCATGACTTTTGTTTTGTTTTGACTATGCACACGGTATTGGAGCAGCCACAGTGGAAATAATTCTGTGGTAGAAAAAAAATAAAGAAGCACCCACAATTCTGCCTCCTGACAGCATCACCCAAGGCTTAGAAAAAGCAGGGACACTGTGCTTTCCAAGGTCGACCTCAGTGAAACTCCACAGCCACCCTGTGGAGAAGGAATGTGTTCCAGATGGGTAAACAGATGCAGAGTGCTAGGTCATTTCCTCAAGGTCAAGCAGCTAGTGGGTGGCAGAGGTAGGACTTGAACCCAGCTCCAGGGTCCTCTCTCACCCTCTCAGGGCTGCTGCTCCTTGCCACCTGTCCCCAACCCTGCCACCATGGGGCTTGATCCAGAATTGCAAATTTGACACCATCCCTCCCACGTGCCACTCAGAGTTTGTCCAAGCAGTCCCCAGGTACCGGCCCTCGGAGCAGGGACAGATCCCCGAGACTGACAGAGACACGGCCTTTGTTTTCTGCTTATTTACACTGATTTTAGCATCCTAAGCGTTTTCTTTTTGTCATGAGCATATATGGATACAAGGTGGGGGTGACCAACTGTTCCAGTTTGTCCAAGACCAAGGTGTTTACTGAAATGCAAAACTTCTATTGCTAAGGCCTGGACAGTCCCAGGCAAAATGAGATAGCTGGTCACCCGAGAGGGACAGACCAGGCTGCGATTTCTGAGCTTCGTCCTGGCACTGGGCATCTGGACTGTCACCAGAGCAGCCTTTTCTTCAGGGCCTTCCCTGAGAGGAGGAGAGCAGGCTTTTGGGGTTCAGAGAAGATGCATAGAAGATGCATAGAACATAACCCAGCTCTCCTGGCCTGTCCTCATCTGAGCCTGAGGAAGTAGGCTGGGGTCTCAGGACAGGGCTGCAGGGAGGACGGGGCAGCAGTAGGTTGCAGTCTACTGGTCCTGGCTTACTGGAACTGGTGATTCGATTTTTAGACATTTTGTGAGTTGTCTGTTATACACAGTCACTATTAAGAATTGAATTACAAGCCGGGCGCGGTGGCACATGCCTGTAATCCCAGCGGTGTGGGAGGTTGAGGCAGGAGGATTGCAAGTTCAAAGCTAGCCTCAGCAACTCAGTGAGACCCTTCCCTAAATAAAATATAAGAAGGGCTGGGGATGTGGCTCAGCCCCTGGGTTCAATCCCCAGTACCTCCCCCCAAATTAAATTATATAAACACAATTGAATTATATTTTACAATGTGATAAATACTTCAAATGTATCACTTCCTAATTACCACATTTTGCAACAATCGATTGTCATAGGTTGACATCCTGTGCCGCCAATCCATATGCTGAGTCCTAACCCTGGCACCTCAGATGTGTCGTAGTAGAAATACTAGATCACATTGACCCACTGGGCATCTTTTCCCAGTTCTGTGTTTGATGCTTGGTATCTTGAAATTGGCTCTGATGGTAGTATTTACACCATGGACATCTGCAAGTGACATAAATTTACTGTTTTGCTGGACAGATTGGAGGAAGTGGCAGGGCAGAAGATATTAACAGCACATTTAACACAGGCACCACGTCTGCAGCGCATCATGAATAACACACCAAAAAATAAAACTCGAGGTTCTGATTCAGCCAAGTTTTTTATTTTGAATTCTATTCTCAATTCAGCAAAAAATTGTGCACATCACTATAAACGAAGTTCCCACATAGATCCTCATTTTTTCGCTTTCATCTTACTTGACAAAATTGAGAGTGGAGACATCAGCAGTCACACAGAACAACACTTGGAGAGCCTGTTGTTAGCATCTGCCAGCCCACTACTGGTGAGGGCCAGGGGGTCAACTCTGGCCTGCCCAGGGTCAAGGTGTTCAAGGCTGCAGAGGCCTGATGGGCAGGTAGGGACAGGCCTCCTGCGGGTGGAGAAACCCTGCTCTCCAGCTGCTCTGGGTGGACTAGAGTCGTTCCTTGCCCAGGATGAGGGTGGGCAGCTGCTCTACCCTCTGTCCTGGGAGGGGTTACTTCTGCCAGGCTCCGGCTTGGCCCTCTCTTAACTCTGGTTGTTAGGACCCTGTGGTGTCAGCCGCCAAGGATGCAGGGAGCTGCTCCTCCAGTTCTGACCCAGGCTGGGTCCTCCAGCTGCTCTCCTTGAGTGTAAATCGATCCCCTCAGCATTTGCTGAGGTCCGCATGCTCTGGGACTGCAGCGCATGCGCCTCTGTTCCTGCCTCCACCATCCTGCTCCTTAGTCTCTTCTCTCTCCTTCTTACGCTCCAGCCACACTTCCCGGTCACGGTTTTGTCCACACAGCCCCCGCCCCGACCCTGAGCCTTTGCACATGCTGTTCCTCCTGGCTGGTGTGCTGTGCCAAGGTGTGCTCCCCCCAAGGCAGGATCTTCCCTATTCACCAGCACCTTATTACAAAAGTCACCTCTTCCATGAGGCCTCCCTGATCACCTGGCTAGAGTGGTTCCTCATGTCCTGCTTTCTTTGTTGCCTGAGCTGCCCGTTCTGGGCCCCTCTCCTGCCCCACAGTCTTGGTGTTTGGTTTTCACCTGCTTCCTGTGTTCAGTTGGGCCAGGATGAGTGCTGACTCCCAGGAGGCCTGGGGAGGCCCAGATAAGATGCCCTGGGGCTGGAAATGCCCCAGAAGGCAGTGACTCAGTGGCCTCCATCTTGACCCCAAAAGACTCAGTCAACTTGAGACATGAGCAAACCTGGAGAGCAAACCTGGTGCTGCTCACTGAGAGCTCCTGCTGCAGCATGGAACACCGAGGATGTGGCCTGGCGCTACTGACTCATGGAGGCCCGGGTACCTCGCTCTTGGTCGCCCTCAGTTTCCTCATTTGTAAAATGACAACAGCCCTTGCTCAGAGCAGCTGGGACGGTCATGTGAGCCTTCTCTTGAAACAGTGCATTTCCCAGAGGTCCCTGCCCCTGCCCCAAAGGTCCTCATGTGATCCACTTGAAAACACTTCAGCAGGGGCCCTTTTATTGTCCCCATTTCATAGACGAGAAATTCTGAGGCTCTGAGAAGGGCCCTGACTTGCTCAGCACCACACTGGTGAGTGACAGATCCAGAGTGGGAGCCAGGTCTCTTGGCCCCAGACAAGACACAGATGATGACCACGCATTGGCAGGACGTGGAAGGCTGGACTTGAAAGAGACAAAAGGATGCAGAGTGGGGAATGAACTTAACCATGACTTTAACAAGGGCAAGGTAATGCCAAGGGCTCCCTCAACCCCTTGCAAATCAAGACTGATTTATTTTTTGGCGGTGCTGGGGATTGAACCCAGATCCTTGTGCGTACTAGGCAAGTGTCCTGCCACCGAGCTGCATCTGCAGCCTTTTTATTTTGAGACAGGGTCTTGCTTCTGTTGAACTTGTGATCCTCCAAGCTCAGCTTCCCTGGTGGCTGGGATTGCAGGTGCTGTCTTCATTGTGAAAGCACAGGGAGGCTGCTGGGGCTGATCGCAGGGCTCCACTCCAGAGCTGTGGGCTTGGACATTGGCATCTGGCCGTGGAGACCACCTTCCTCCAGAAGTGGCCAAAAGGGAGGAGGGTTTGCCCACTGTCCTAATGGAAGGAACAGAGGCCAACTCCATTCAACAGAGGCTGTGCTGAGGACGGGAGAGAGTCACTTCAGCATTTTCCCATTCAATCCTCCCAACAGGGGTGGGCTTCAGCAGTGTGCAGACAGGATGGCCAGGCAAAGAGGTGAACTGACCAGCAGGTGGGGCTGGGCCAGTATCCCCCCCACCCCATGCACCTCTGCTGTCAACGCCAGGGAAAGTTTGTTTTCTAAAACATACGTCCTGGTCCTGGTCATAGTTCCCAGGCAAATATTAGTTCAGTGCATGAATGCAGGAAGTGGTAAGACAATGGCCAAGTGGATTAACTCGTGAATGGGAAGCCATCTTGGAGGTTGCGTGGTCCTCCTCACAGAGGGCTCTGCAGTGCCCCAGCTCAGGGCCTGCTTGGCTTCCCTCAGGGACGGGGAGCTCTCCCCTGACCTTGTGGGTCTTCCTAGCTCTCGGAGGGTTGTAGAAGCTGAGCCTGGGTCCTGCGGGAGCCCAGGATGCCAGGGTGGGGTTTCCATGGCTCTCAGGGAAGCTTCTGCATTCTCCGAGGTTCCCCCACGAGTGGGGGTGAGGTGGGCAGGGCGAGGCAGGGCCCTGGTGGGAGTTCCGAAGTCAGACTGCGTGGACACGACCTTGGTCCCACTCCTTAACGCAGCTACTCCTTATCCGCAAACTCACAGTATGAAGTGGTACCTGCCTCGGAAGAAGTCAATGGTCTGATCCACAGCATGGGTTCAGCACAGCCTGGCTGGAGGTTTTAGCTACTGGGATGGGTTATGCGGCCATCAGGTGAGAGGTGGACATTCTCGTGCATTTAACCCTCATCCCAGGGGAAGGATGGGGGGGTCCTAGAGACAAACCCCTAGCCCCACAAATGCTCCTCGGGCACCTGCTGTGGCTGGGCATGCCAAAATGGACTTCCTTTGCCTCTGGAGGGCAAGTAGGGCAAAGGCATTTGTCCTCATTTGATAGATGACCTGAGGCACAGAGAGGTTAAGCAACTGCCTCAAGTGCACTCAGCAAAAGAGGACCCAAATCTGGGGCTCCAGCCCTAATCCCTGCTTCCTGAGTGACAGTTTGGGGGTTGCATGCCTGCCAGGGGCCTTGAGGGCAGGGGAGTAGTGACATGTGGCATGGCTGTCAAAAGCCAGGAGTCACCAGTGGTTGTATAGGAAGTCACTGGGACAATCCCATGTCCTTATCAGAGTGGGTGGCTTCTCTGGGGCCGTGGGGAAACTCAGGGCCTAGGAGTCAGGCTGTCTTCCTTTGGACCCCTCTCTTGACACTCCTGATGTCCCATCTGTGCTGGGTGGGAGGCGTAGAGCTTCCTGCTGGGCAAGGGGCTGCTTCTGGGAGACTCTAACGGCCTCTTGTGAGGACTCTTTCCTCTTTTCTTGTTTTATTTTGTCCCGTAGTTCTTATCACAGTCTGGATAGATTTCATATTGGTTTGCTTATTAATAATTAATTCATCGTCCGCCTCCCGGCAGCTCAAGGCAGAGATCTTTGTGCTTGGTTTGCTCTGTCTCCTGGTGCGCAGCACAGGGCCTGGCTCACAGTGGGTCCTCAACAAGCCAGAGGCGCGGCTGCCTCCACCCACCTGTCCAGCCTGCCATCCGCCCATCAGCCCTTCTTCCCAAATTTCCTTCTTCACCCATCAGTCACCGTCCTTTCTCTGCACCGGGCCCCTGAATTGCGGTTCTGTTTGAGGAAAGACCAGGAAAGAAAGAATCCTGACGCTGGGGAATGGGTCCCAGGTAGCTGTGGGAGGCCCGATGGGGCAGAGGAGGTGAGGGAAGGCTCTGGAGATCCACTCATACAGAGCATAGAGCATACAGGTACATAGAGCCCCTCGGGGACCTGGCCCAGGGGTGCTGATAACTGACTTTGAGGGATGAATCATGGAAGCCGGAATGGCTTCCAGGCTCGGCAGGGTTTCCCCACGTGGGGGTGGGGTGGGAATCTGAAGGTACCTTCAGGGGAAGGGGGCTGGCTGTGAGAACTTTGAAAAACCCCGCCCTCAATTGATGGCCAGAAGTGGGGCCTTGGGGTGCAGCAGCCGCCCCCCCCCCCCCGCCGCAGGGCAGGGGGCCAGTGGGCCAGGGAGGTGGTGGGATGGAACCTGTCCCTCCCCCTCCGCACTCTCTCAGAGAACCTGGGGCAGCTGCCACCAACCCCTGCCCAGGAAAAGGCTCCTGTCCCCGCCCCCACCTGGCCTGTCTGACTCCGCCTTCATGTCCTGCTGAAGGCTGGACATTTTGAGAGTAGGATCCCCTGTCCCCCCTCCTGCCATACCCCACTCTGGTCTCCTGCCTCCAGCAAGCTGCTGGGTTTTATTGTAGGGAGGTAGGTCTGGGCCCCCATTTAGGTGGGGCCCCAGAGCAGGGAGAGGGAGAAAGAAACTTATGGTGGGGGCGTGGCCGATTGCAGACAGGATTGCAAGCTGCTGAGACTCAGAGATAATAGGTGACTAGGTGACCCTCAGCTTGTCCAGAAGTAGCTGGTGCTTCCTCCAACATCCATGGAGGGCTGAGGTCATGGGCGGGGGATTCAGCCCCCAAAGTGCCAGGCCAGCCCCTGCAGGGGAAGGCAGGAGGGGCAGGTAGTAGTGCCCCAAGGGTGTGGGGCAGCCGGAAGTGAGGTAGCCGGCCAGGCAGGTAGAGCCTTCCTCACCTGGGGCGCGAGACTTATTTACCAGTCTGGACAAGCTCAGACTAGGTGCCTGGCTGGAGGTGAAGGCGGGGAGAAGGCAGGCGCAGAGGCCCGGTCTACACCTGGTGAGAGTCTGTGCTCAGAGTGGAGGCAGGAGCAAGGGGTCAGCAGGTGTGGCCGTCAACCTGGCCCACTTGACCTTGGCTATCCCTGGGGTCTGGGGCATTGCCCTGAGGGGCCCTGGTCTGGTCTGGGCTCTGAGATCCCCAAGGGGAGTGACTGAATCAGAGGCCTGGCCACTCTGGGGTTAACTCTGCTGCTCAGTGTGGGCTGGGCAGGCTCACGGGGCATCGGACCCTGGTGGGGTGTGAGGTGTGTTCCTGTGCTCAGAGAAGTGGGTGAGAGCAAGAATCTGGCCCCTGGCCCATGGCGGGGGGAAAGGACGCCTGGACCTGCCGGTGTCCCCTGCCTGCTTCCTTGGTGCTCTCTCTGAGCCTGTTTTCAACTGGGATCTTCTGGGAAACCTGTTCAGGAGCAGGTTGGCCGAGGGCCCTTGAGTTTTGACAAGGAGGAAGGCGGCGGTGGGGAGGCTTCCTACTATGCCAGGGGTAGGGACAGAGCCCAGGCCTGGATCTCCCGCTGCAGCCCACTGCCCGCCGAGGGGCCCTCTGCTATGCCACCCCCTCCCCAGCAGCCCCTGTGGGCTGGGCCCTGTGCTGAGACTCCCTAATGGTGGACAGGGAGCTTTGAGGGAGGAAAAGCCGAGTCTTCCAGCGGGACCCCCGCTTTCCTTGTGTCTGGGTGTTTCCCCTGCTCCTGTGCCATGTGGGGCAGGAGTCTGAAAATAAAAACCAGAGCGGCAGTGCCCCATCCTGCTGCAGCCTGCCTCAGGGGCCCACTCCCAGCCAGGCCAGGTGGGTGGCCGGAGTTGAGGCCCGGCCTCTACCAACTTGGCTCCCTGGGGTGTGTGGGCAGCAAACAGGCCCCCCACGTCCGCTGCTAATGAGCAGCTGTCATTGCCGCTCCATTACGCATTCCGGAGCCAGCTGCGCCCCGGCACTTAGGGGGAGACCCCCAGGGCTCCCTGGCTGCCTGGCTGGCAGTGGTTCCGGGAGGTGTTGGGGGTGTCTCCTGGGGTTGGGGGCTGGGCACTCCGTGGGATTTCCACAGGTAGTTTCAATTCTAGCTCTTTGTTTTACCAAGAGAAGTGGGGCAGCCCGGGTTTCCAGGTGAGGACACAGAGGCGCCATGTCTGTGACTTCCTAGAGGGTCTCCCGTAGCCAAGACCTTAACATGTACCGACCGTGAGTGTGCGTGTGGAGGGCTGGGGGTGGCAGTGGGCACAAGAGGAGATCAAAGCAGAGATCTGGCCTGGGGACTCTGGCAGTGAGATGGCACGTTGTTCCCCTTGAGATGGAGCAAGTCTTGCCATCTTTGCACACTGCTGGGCTGCCTTGTGAGTGGACACTAAGCCTCTCTGGGCCTTATTTGCCTCCCTTAGCACAGGTGTGACCATGCCACACAATCTGATCAGAGGCATCTCGTTCAAGCCTGGCATCTGAGCAGCTGTCACTCAAACTTCACAAGCCAGGGAGCTTGTGAAGAGGGCACAGCTGTTCAGTGTCAGCACCTGGGATGACCCAAGCCAGATCTGGGTCCTCTAGCCTAGGATAGGTCTCCTATGGGGGAGTTTGAGATTCCTTCTGCTCCTGACCCATGTTGGGGTTGGGGAGAGCTGAGAGAGTGACAGGTCACCATTGTACTTCTCAGAGGAACTGGCCCCCTCCCCATTTTAAACCCAAGAACACAGAAGCATGTCCCATTAGGACAATCTGATGCCAGAGTCCATGGCTGGTATTCAGGGCACTGTGGGGCAGTGCTGGGGAATCCTGACGAGGGGCCGCGTGGGTCCCCCGTCACTGGGGCTTCTGCAGTCCAGGCTGCCTCCCCGTGAGGCGCCAGGCAGGGGTCCTCCTGGGATCCACACTCACAGGAGGGCTGCTCTTGGGACACCAGAGGCAGAGCAGGAAGCCCCATCCTGACCCCCTCCCCCCCGTGCATTGAGCTACAGGGGGACCCTGATATCCAGAGGTGGGTGGAGTCTCCCTGGAGGAACCCAGGCCTTTGGACACCCAGTCCTGCCCACTGAAGGAGGGGCCCAGGCTGGCAGGTACAGGGCTGGGGTTTGGAGAGGGCTTGTTTTTGCACTGGACTTGGGGATTTCTAAAGGCTGAGAGGCAGGGGCATGGCCAGAATGACCTTCCAGGCCTATTCTGACTGGATCCAACCTCCTGCCAAGTGCCTTTAGGGGGCTGAGGGTCAGACATTCCGTCATGCCTAGGAGGAGCAGGCTATGGCCTTGTCTACCTTCTGTCTTGGGCAGCTGGGCAGCCAGGCGTGCCCACCTCCTGGGGAGGTCGGTGGGGGTGGGGACAGCTCTCGAGGCATAGCCAGGCTCAACTCGGTCTAAAGAACTGTATTCTGGGGTGGCCCCTCCCAGCAGGGCTTGAGCAAGGTGACCACCTGCCTCTGTGAGTGCCAGGGGCATGTGGTCAAGATGCCCCTGGGACCAGGAAGAGGGTACTGGGGGTGAGGGAAAGAGGCCTTGAAGTCAGATTCTGGCTCCAGTCCTTCATGACCTTGGGCTGGACTCCCTCCTTCTCTGAGCCTCAGTTTCCTCTGGCAAATGGGGCCAGGCCTCCTTAGCAGGTTAGTGAGAGAAAATGCAAGTCCCTTGCCTGGCCCAGCACAAGAGCGCAATGGGGGCCCATGGGCTCCCTGGAACTTTTAGGGGAAGGGGTGGAGATAGGACCGTGCTGTGACCAGGTGTGGACATGGGCCCTCTGGCTTTGGGGAAGTGCCTCTTGCCTAAGCCCCAGCATTTTGAAACCTGATGCAGGTAAATGTGGGCGGGGCACCCGGCTAGCTCTGCTCCGATTAGCCAGTGTGCTGGAGCTCCAAATAAGGTCTCCTCAGAGGACAGTTTGGACCTGGGCAGCCTGCTCCCTCGGTTGCTGGGCCTTTCATTCCGTCACTTGAGCTAGCCTGGACTCCTTGCACCCCAAGCCTGGGCTTGAGTCCCCATTAACATGGGCAGAGGTGGCTTTTGCTCTCCACAGCCGGTGTCTGTCTCAGACTCCCAGCTCTGCCACCCGCTGCTGGGGAATGGGGGATGGGCCTTGGGTGGGGGAGGTAGGCCCAGGGCACACAGGGTGCTTTGTGAGGGTGGCTGAGTCACATGGGCACTGCCATCGCTGCTGGGCCCTGGGGCGGGCATGACGGAGATGGCGTTATCACAGGGCTGCGGCAGCCCCTACGCTCCTGGCCAGGAGGCTTTCCCACGGGAATGAGCAGGGAGGTGGCTGAAGCGTGTCTGGGTCCCAGGCTGATCGCGGGGTGGCTGTGGGGAGGTCTTCTCTCTGTCTGGTCATCACTGTTTGTAGAGGGGATACTGGATGCGAAAGAACTCGGCCAGCTGAGGAATGCGGTCCCGTGGCCCTTGCGTCGGCTATGATGCTCAGGACATTGCAACGTGTCTTGCAATCTACTGTGCGCCAGGCACAGAGCTCAAGGGTCTCCAAGGTCATTCACCTTGCCGGAGAAGCCTGGACTTGAACTTCTGTTGTCCAATAAAACCCACTCCTGAGCAGGTGGTATCGCCCAGGACCCTGTGCATGGGTGGGCATAGCTCTTCATTGTAAGGTGGCTCATGCCCAAATGCCACCTTGGCAGGAGGCCCCTACAGCCCTGCTGTGTCCTCTCCTCACTCAGCCTCTGCCTGGGCCTTAGTCATAGCAGGTGGCCAGGTCACCTACCTCTTATTCTGTCCTGGGGTCGCCTTCCCGCCCTCCCTGGGAGCCCTGTCTCCGTTGCCTTTGCAGGTGGCCCTGGCAGACCTCATCAGGGAGCTCCTTCTGCACAGGCCCGAGTCATGCCCTTTGCTCGTGTGGACTCGTGTAGGGGCCATTAGGTGCGGCTGCTTTTGTCCTCTCTTGACCATTGAGGGCTGGGTGGGGAGAGATGCTTGCCCAGGTCCCCCCGCTAGCAGAGCTGGAGTGGAAGCCAGCTGGACGGAGCCCAGAGCCTCGTTGCCTCTCTCCTCTGTCTTTAAAAGGAAGGGACCCCTTCGACTTTCTGGGCCTCCTGCCCTACCTCTGACCTCTGTCGCCAGCCAGTAATGCCCATGGCCTTCCCTGGGCCTGTGGAACCCCTAGTCTGTCTCTGCTGAGCCTTAGTGAGGCGTTTCCAGCTAGGGGTACACCTGTACCCCATCCCGCACCCCTACTCTGCAGGGAGGCTGCTGACATGTTCTCTCCCCCTCATGCCCACTTTCCTGTGTGGTTCCAGCAGGGAGGTCCCAGCCCTGCTTCTAGTCCCCTGGACCAGATTCTCCTCCCCAACCTTCACTCTGGCTCCATCTTCTTCAAGACCCCAGCTGGCCCTGGCCTCCCCCATCCCACCCCACCAAGGCTGGTACCAGCCCCTAGAGTAGAGGCTGGGGCTTCTCATGCTTTACCAGCCACTGGAACCACCTGGGCATCTTGTTAAACTACAGGTTCTGATTCAGCAGACCTGGGGCACCCCTGAGATCCAAGTTCTCAGGCTCTGCTGTGGGTCTGTGGACCACACTTTGAGTGCTGATCCAACACCTTCTATGGCTCCCCAGTGCCCAAACTCCATACTTTTCAAGTCTTCCAGAATCTGCTCCCTCCTGCCACAACAGATCCCTCTTCCTTCCCCAGTGGCTCCCCTTCTACCTCTTCACTCCTGTTGATCTGATCCCTCTACCTGGGATGCTGCTCTCTGTATTTTGAAGTCCCAGTTGCCTCCTTTAAGAGCCAGCAGGGGCCCTGAGACCAATAACACTGGTTCAGATCCTGGATCTCTGTTACTGAAGGCCTGAGCAAACCACTTGTCCTGTCTATGCCTCGGGGCCACTTTTTATAAAGTGGGGCTAGCAACTGTCATGAAAGTCAATGGAGATGGTGAATATAAATTACGTAGCCAGGACCTGACACCAGCTAGGTGCTTGGTTGAAGGCACATATCTAGAGGCCCAGCTATGTACCTGCTGTGTGGCCTTGGCTATGGCCATCTCTTTCCACGTACTAGTGGTGCTCCTGTCACAGGGTTGCAGTGATGAAGTAGGAATGATCCAAATACTGATGGTACAGCAGGTTCCTATCCATCCTGTTACCAGAACCAATAATAGACAGGATCATTGAATCATTTATTTGGATTCTCTGCTTTGACTCGCAGAACCTTCTAGGGGTCTTCTGGTGACGATGACTGGAGCCTAGGTACCATAGATGGGAGCCAGGCTCATGTCCCCGGCCAGGCTCAGAGCTGGGACCTGCACCCCGAGCCTGGCACATTGCCCAGCACATAGTAGGTCTGAGAAGCTGGATGGTAGGAGGGGCAGGCAGAGCCCTAGCCCTCTCCTGTGTGGCCAGTGGCAGCTGTCCCCAGGCTCTGGGGCCCATCCGCACTGAGCAGGGTGCCTTCAGCTCTCCACTGAGCCTGCTGGCCAGTGCTTTCTGTGGGCAGATGGGAAGCAGCTGCCTTGCTAGCCAAGCACCTCAGCCACCTGCTGCCTGGGCCCTGAACAACCAACCTTGGGGACACTGAGGCTCAGAGGTGGCGACTTGTCCAGAGACCTGGCATGTCAGGGACTGTCGTCCTTCTCTGGGTAATTCATTTCTGTCCTCTTGTTTACTGTGCCCGCATTCTCCTGTAGGCTGGCCCCTCTTGCCCTTGTAATAAGGCTGTGCCCACGGAGGCCCTGGGCGGAAATAGCTGGCCTGACGGGGGCCAGGTGCCCACTGTGGCCTTGGGTGGGCATTTGCCTGCAGCCTGGACAGTGGAGCTATGACTTTGGAGAGCATAGAATGGTTTTCTGGAAGCCCTGGCGTGTGGCTCCCTGCGCCCACCAGGCAGCTTGATTTGGAGCAGGCAGGTGAGGGGCGTGGCCTCTAGCAATCCCAGCTGCCTGAGGGCTTTCTCTGGTGCCATGTGCAGGTGCCTGGGGGAGCTTTCTCAGGACCCCTTTCTAGGATGCAGAGAGACCCCTGTCAGAGAGGAGGGACCTTGACATCCCCCTGGGAGTCCAGGCCCCAGCTGGAGGCACGGGGAGGCTGGACTTAGAAGTGGTCAGGAGGACCGGCTGTGGAGCCAGGCTGCCAGCTCCCACCCAGCTGTGCCACTCCCCAGCTGTGTGACCTTGGGCAGTCAGTTCTCCGTGAGCTTCATGTCTCTGCCTTGTCTTCTCCCTTCGACTTCACCTTCCTGAAGGATATTTATTGAGAGCTTGTTGAGGATCAGGCGGGCACTGTGGAGACGGCAGGAGGAAGATGCCAGAAGACAGGGGAGCTCCATAAATGGAATAATTGGTTTTCTTCTTCTCAGTGTCATCGTTGTGGCTACCACTTGCCCTGTATGTGAAATCCTCATGGCACTCGTGACTTGGAAATCCTTCATCCACACTGTATGGATGAGGGCAGAAGGGGTTCCCACTCCCTAGGGCGCATGGTTATCTGAAGCTCCCCTCCCAAGGTTCTAGAGGGGCTGTGGACCCCAGAATAGGAGGGAGTGGCCAGCAGAGACAGTGGCCAGAGGAGCATGGGGGCGCTGGCCCATTTCCAGAATCCTCTCTCTGGCCATTTGGAGGCATTGGGATGGACTCCTGACCAGTGCCTCTGTTTCTCCTCTGCTGGGCACACAGATTGAAGGAGGCCATTTCTAGACGCCCCAGGGTCTCAGGATCCAGAGTTCAAGTCTTAGAGCTTTGGAGCTGTGGGTCCCTGGGAGCCTGACCTGTGCTCCTCTGCCGAGAAGACTGACGGAGGCCCGGAGAGGACGCGAGGTCAGCGGCCAGTGGTGTGTGGCCTTGTGCCAGGCTGCCTGACTCTCGCCTTCCTCCTGGCTGCCTTCCGCTCTGCCGGTCAGCGCCGGCCCCCTCCCACTGCCAAGGAGGCTGGACTCGACTTCAGGAAGGGGCAGTTGTCACCAGGGACTGGGGTTGGGGGCAGCATTCGAGTGGCCTGTTGCCATGGTAACCCTCTCCTGGGGAAGTTCGCGGATAATGGTCTCTGGGGAGTGACAGATGCAAGGTGAGGAGGCAGTGGTACCCTGGCCCGCGTCCACCCTCCACTGTGAAGCCAGGCATCTGTTTCTGGACGGTGAGGGGTGAGGCTGAGGTCCCCCTTGCCAGGTGCTGAGTCATGGGCATCCCCCAGGGTCACAGCCTCCCCCCCTCAGCCCTCTCCTCCTGCCTCCCTCTGAGAAATCCATGACTCACGTAGTCATCTGGGGGAGGAGCCCAGCGAGGGCTGGAGGGGGTGTCCCGCCCCTCCCCTGGCTCCACACGCTGCTGCCACAGGAGAGAGCCGGCGCCTCCCACGCTCACTCACCAGGCCGCGGGCTTGGCAGGCGCAGGGACCAAGTCGGCCTCGGAGGTGGATCTGAACGGGGGTGCGCGGGCTGGTCCTCTACAGGACCTTCCACCTGGCACCAGGTATCAACCGGGGAGCTCGTGGCAGGGGGAGGCGAGGAGGGCATGTGTGCTGGCTGCGGAGGGGGTGGGGCAGGGGTGGGGCCAGGGCTGGGGGGTCTTGGTATCTTGGGGGGACCTAGCCCAGAGGAGCCTGGCTGTGGAACCATCCCTAGTGTGGGGTGGGCATGAACAGGTGCTGCCTGGGGGGGGCACCCAGGAAGAGCCCAACTGCTCAGAGCCACTGGTCATCTGGGAGTGGAGGACAGCGAGTGGGCTCTCCAGGGCCCAGCAGGCCATCAGCTCTCGGCACCTTGAGGTCACTGCTCCTGTTGCACAGACAGGCTCTGAGAGGGCAAGTGGCTGGCTCAAGGTCACACAGCAAGTCCAGGGTTGAAGACCCAGGAGCCAGGTGCCGGGAGGAGAGGGCACTTTAGGGGGCCGGGCATGGAGCTCCTTGGGGTAGCTTCCCCTGTAGTTGTCCTGGGGGCTGGGCCCCCAATATTCCAAGGGAAGTCCAGCTTTTTGTCACCCAGGTGGTCAGGCATGGTCCCAGGAGTGGGGTTCAAACAGGAGGCTTGGGCACGAGTCCTAAGAACGGGGCAGATAGATAGGGAAGCCGTGGACAGCTAGAGGGCTCCTTCCTGTTCACCAAGCCCGGGCGCCGGCTACTGAGGACTGATGTTCCTCCTCTGTTCCACACAAGTAGGACACCAAGGGCTCCTGTCCTCTCTCCAACCAGATGCCTTTGTGTGGTGCCAGGTTGGGGTCTCCCAGAGGTGAGGGGTGAGTGCAGGCAGGTCCCTGTCACCTCACTTCCCCACCTGGAGCAACTGTGGCTTGAGGTAGGCGGGGTGGGTAGGAATAGCCTTAGCGCCTCCTTCAGAAGCTGTGGGAGTTGTTTACACGAACACTTATTGAGTGCCTACTGTGTGCTCTGGACTATCCTGGGGACATGGCAGTAGATGAGGCGAAGAAGGTTTCTTGGAACTCCTGGGTAGCCCTGCCCCTCTGCAGGTCCCTGAGGGCAGAGGGTTGGTTCTTGGGGTTCTGGACCGGGAGGAGCAGCGGCTCTGGTCTGCATGCTGCTGGGGGTCTCCCAAGCCCAGGCCAGCAGTCCTGTGGGTGGAACTAGCTCCTGGGGCCCGACCTGACCTCCTTTGCAGCAGGGACCCTAGGGGCTTGGGATATAGCTTTACCTTGGTCAAAACACCACCGTGGACATCTTGCCTACCGGTCCCCTGGGCCTTGGTGGGTGTGTGGGGTGATCAGAGTTGTCCTGCCTCATGGGCTCAGGGCGAGCCTTAGAGCAGGGACAGAAGTCAGGCTCTGTCCCTGGGTGGTCTGTGCAGGGAACCTGTGTTGTGGCCGTAGTACCCTGGGCAGTGGTCAGCCAAGCTGGCATGACACCCGCTCAGCAGGGCCACAGACAAGACAGGGAGGAGGCGAGACGAGGCAGGAGAGAGACAAGCATGCTGAGAAGGTCCAGCGGGAGGGGAGGCCTCTGCCGGGGGTGCCAGGGCTCTGGGAAGGCTTGGGCTGGGCTCAGGCGCTGGGACGGGAGAGGGTTGCGGTGGCTGTGAGCCGGGCGGGGGCGTTCCTGGCAGGGGAACTGGCATGGGGCAAGGTTTGAGGAATGAAGACAGCCTGAGGGCACGGGGACGGGAGGTGGCACTGGAGATCTGGCATGGGTCACTCGAAGGCACTTGCTGCCCCGATGGCAGGTCCTGATCTGCTCAGCAGGGGAAGGGATGGGGGAGGACTGGGGCAGGGTGCCCAGGTGGGCACTGAGCAGGCATATCCAGCAGGATCCGGTGGCAGGTTTGCACTGTGGCCTTGGCCTGACTGCCCCAGCCCCTGGCTGCCAGGGTGAGGCTCATGCTAGGGACAGCTTCCTAGCTGAGGGAAAGGGGTGGAGGTAACAGTCCAGGACGGGGGCCAGGCGTCAGAAAGAGGTGTCAGAGCTGTGGCAGGGTCCTTGTGTCAAGAGGTGGCCTTCTTAGCAGAACCCGGCATGACAGGAGCAGGCAGTGAGCAGAGGAAGGGGCATCACTGCATCCTGGGCGAAAGCTGTGCGTGGGTGCTGGGTGCTGGGTGCCGTGCCCTGTCGGGGCTGTGGGATGGCTTGTGGGTAGCAGGGGTGAGGGGCAGGGTCTTGAGAGGCAGGGAGGAAGCAGTGGGGTGGGGAGGTGGCAGGGAGGATGGTATAATGTCACCCAACAGCCCCAAACCTTAGCTGCCTCCTGTTCCCCAACCAGAGCGCAAGCAGGGCCCCCATCCCCCATCCCCATCCTCGGGGTGGCCCTGTGGACCCCGCCTTCTGACTCACAGCAGATGGGGGCATCATGTGAGCAAACCAGTGGCCAAGGGTGAGCAGACTCCAGGGACCAGGCAGATGGCAAGTGGGGGGCGGGGCAGGACTGGCACAAAGGGGCCTCTCAACAGCGTGGGACGGGCACTGGCCTCAGCCTCCCCCCTGCTTCCCCTGAGCTCAGCTGAGAGCTTGGTGCTGCTCCAACTCGGGGCCCCATCTGGAGCTCCCGGGGACCCTTGTGGAACCCTGTAGATTCTGAGGCCAGGCCGGGGCTGCCAGAACCAGGGGCCAAGGGTGAGGGAGGCGCTTGGGACACACTGACTATTCACTGCTGGCCTGTCCTGGCATGATCCAGGCCCAGACACCTTCCCAGAATCTCATGCCCCTAACCCTCCAGGGTTCCCTAGAGCTCAGCCAGGGTGGGAAAATCCTGACGCTTCTGTGACAGACCCTGCCTGGTGCTGGGCTCCATGTGGGGCATGCTGTGCCCATTTTTGAGACAAGGATACTGGGGCAAGGGGCCTTAGCCAGTGAGGACCTTTGGGGTTTGAGTGTGAGTTCTCACGTGCTGTGCTCTTCTGTCCCTCTCGGTAGGTAGGGGTTCCTCAGCCAGGCCAGGCACTGTGCTAGAGCCAGAGGGCGTGTCCTTATCTTGAATGCCATTCCTGCCACTGCCAAGCCCCCATTTCTCTTGGACACAGGGACCTAGAAAGAGCGCAAGGCCAGGGAGGACCTTGGCTTTGTTCTCTGGTTGGTGGACTTGGGCATATGCTTTGGTTTCCTCACCTGTAAACTGTGGCTAATAGCATCTTCTTCAGGGGGCTGCTGTGAGCACCAGGGGCGTTAAGATAGAAAGTGTTCAGAAGAGTTCCTGGCCTGCAGAAATGTTAGCCTTTAACATTCTTCCAGTGGACAGATGGGTAAACTGAGGCAAGAGGTAACTTCTAACAGCTCAGAAGCGCTTCTTCCCATACCCTCTACCTCTGGGAGAGTTGGACACGGGCAGGACTCACCCCTTGTCCCAAGTAGCCTGATCTCTGCTTTGGCAGGGAGGCTGATGTGGTTTGGTGGGCATCGGGCTCTGTGGCTGCGCTGGCTTAGGTAGGTTGTGGGTGCACTTGGCGGTTCCAGGCAGGCAGAGGTGACAGCCTGTCCTGGAGGAGCCGGCAGAGCTTCCAGCACCATGCACAAGGCTCTGCAGTAGCAGATGGGCTGGGGTGACAGCTTACGGTCCAGCCCCGCTCAGCCCCCAAAGAGTCAGTGGTTCTGCAGTGAATGGCTCCAGATGGGCTCCCTTTAACTCCACAAGGAGCCAGGAGGAGCTATAAAGCTGCCCGCATGGCATCTCAGACCCCCCTCCCATCCCCAGGCCTCCGCCCTCCTTCAGGAGGAAGAGGGAGAGGGGGAGGGGGGGAGATGGCGGCACAGCTTCTTTGGGCCTCAGTTTCCCTGCCTGAAAATAGAAATAGCAGTCTACCCGCCCCCAGCAGGGTCGTTGCTGGAATTCAGGGTGACATGGTACAGAGTGTGAACTTAGCATGAGACGTGGACTCGAGAGTCTGCATAAGCCTTACTCGGGGTTTTATCTCCAGGTCATGCGGTGGTTGACTTAGACCGAGGTTCAGGTCCTTGACAGGAGACTGTGAGCAAGAGGTCACTTTCCTGAAGCCTCATTATGAAGGCTGTAACTGCGGGTGAAGATCCTTACATCTCTAATATTGAAATGAGATCCTGTGGGAATTAACGGGGACAGCCCCACATTATGGAGGCTTATGGCATTTGGACCCCCATCTTCAGCTATCTCAGACCTTTGCTTCCCCATCTCTAGCTCAGTGGCCCCTGGGTGGTTAGGGGTGTGACTGGTTCTGTCCCAGCTCCACCAGCTGTGTGAACCTGGACAGGTGTATTGACCTGTCTGTGCTTCATGTTTCTAATCTTTAAAATTATGACGGTGATGATACCTTGAGGGGGTTACAGGAGCCCCTGGATTTTACGTGTTGAGTATTGTGCCTGGCGCATGGTGGAGGCTGTTGTCATCGTCACTGGCCATCACCCAGCCCTTCTTGTAGGGAGCAGCAGAGCTTTTATCCCAGACCAACAGCTCCACCCTCTTAAGAGGTCGCTGGGAAAGGTGCCAATCCCCGGAGAGCCGGCTCCTGGGCACACCCTCATCCATGGAGTGTTGATCTGCTGGTCTGCGGCGTTGTCCAGCCTGGGCTCCCTTCTGTTCCCCAGGACCTGAGACCTGGTTACTGGACCTGGACCCACTGCTCGCCCTCAAAAGCCAGGACCCTGGAGACGAGAGTTGAGTCAGTGTTGTTTCAAGGCTGCTCCCTGGAGCACCGAGGGGCTTCTCCTGGATGCTCCGTCCTCGGGGGACTCAGGCACACTAGGGGGGCTCTCATGGGGATGGAAAGGAGGTGTGGTGAGTCTTGGGCAGGCATCTGCGTGCTGAGTAGGGGCTTTGTCAGATAGGATGTTGTCTTTTTTTTTCCTTTTATTTTATTAAGGATAAAGAAACTGTGGTATATATACACAATGGAATATTACTCAGCCATAAAAGAGAATAAAATTATGGCATTTGCAGGTAAATGGATGGAGTTGGAGGATATCATGCTAAGTGAAGTAAGCCAATCCCAAAAAATCAAAGGCCAAATGTTCTCTCTGCTAAGTGGCTGCTGATCCATAATGGGGAACAGGACATGGGAAGAATGGAGGAACTTTGGGCATTATCTTTTTATTCCTGGTCAGAGCATTGCAATTGACCTGCACTGCCTGGGGCGCGTTCTTGTCCCTCTTTAGACAGACTTCTTATTTTCTGCAGGTCAAACCTCACAGCAGTATACATGCTGAGTGTAGGGCCTGCATGGGCTGGAGGGCCGGGGGGCGTTTGCATTCTCATGTCATCTGGAGGTTCCAAGTGATCTGGGTTCCATCCAGGAGAGGAAGGTGGCTCTGCAGCTCTCATTCAAGTGAGCTGCTCTTTGGAATTCAGAATGCTTGGCAAAGGGAGGGGACAGCGCCTCGCCAAGGACGACTCTTAAAGGAGCCCAGTGGGACAGGCTGACCTGCTTGGCCACTGTCCTGCGCCTGGGGAGAGGCCTGGATTCACGCTGGGCTGGCTTCCTGGGGCTGAGCAGCATTCTGTGGTCACTTCTTGGCTGGACTGGGTTCCCCTGGTACCTGGGGGCCAGGTTGTGTGCCAGACTTTCCTACATCCCTGGAGGGGTCTGCACCCCAGGATGTGGCTCTGTGGTTGGCACCCTGGGCTTCTGACCCCGTGGCAGAGGACAGCTGCTCAGATCCATTTACAGACAAATGCAAGGGGTGGACCCAGGAGCTGGCTGGACAGCTGAGTCACGCTTGGCCCTGTGGCTCTGGTGACTGCCCCTCTGCTGTGTCACTGTCTGGGCATGTGCCAGACAGCTTGGTGGGAGGACTCACACCCCTAAATCCCCAGCCTGATACCTTCACTTCGTTGCCCACAAAGACCAGCATTCAATCTCAGGTGCTCCTAAGATTTGAGTTTTTATTCACGTTTCTCAGCTGATGAAGCAGAACCTGAGGCCCCTGGGCAGTCAGTGGCAGTAAGGACTGACACCTAGGTCTCCTCTCAGGGCCTGGGCTCATTCCCGTGGTACCATGCTGGCTGCTCCCACTGAACGTGGTGCTCTCTGCCTGACGGGCGTTCAAGGCTGTTGGGATGTTGTAGAAGGACTTGGGAATCCTGAGGCTCCTTTCAGCCCCAAGCTGGGAGGGGGCTTCCATTCCTATGGCCTCCCTGGTCACTAAGTGCTCAGCAGCCCCTGGGATGCTCTGGTGGCACAGGTGATGTTTGTGGGCAGGTGGTGTGTCCATGGAGAAGCCCTCTCCCTTGCCCTGTAGGTCACCATGTGAGAACTGGCCCATTAGAGCCACCCAATTTCATCTCCAGGACTCTGGCAGAGGGCCAGGGCGGGGCAGGTGGCCTGGCAGGCTGGGGAGGTGCATAGTCACCTCCTTAGTCACCAGAGTGACTTAGTCCCTTCTCCAATAGGCTGGAACCTGGGCGGGTGTTCCTGAGCCCTGGCGCTCCCCAGCACACACACACCTGCATGTGACCTGTGGGCAGTGGGCAGGGCTGGGTTGAGCTTCGTGCAAGGTTAACACACAGCTGTGTTTCTCCTAGGCCGTGGCTCTGCCTGCCACACCCTCCAGGGGGCTCTGCTCCTGTGCGCCCACCTGGGGGCCCCATGGCAGGGTCTGGTCCCCAGCACCTCACCTGCTTGGGCCTTGGTGCCTGAGCCAGGGTGGTGGGAACTGGGACCCATTACCAGCCATGGTGGGGAGGACGGCCAGTGCTTGTCCATGGGGACCCCGAAGAGGGTGTCAGTTCACACAGGCGTCCTGTCTCTGTCTGGTCACCTGGGCTTGGAGAACTAGAAAGTGGGGTCAGAAGTTGCTGTAACCATCATGGGGGAAGGACAGTAGTGCTCACAAGAGCCAGCCGTTCCTGGGCTGCGAGTCCCAGGGACCATGGTGCAGCCTCTCTAGGTCTCCGCATCGACCTCTGTAGAATGGCAGGCGCAGCCAGCTGGCCATGTCCTGGGCTGCCACACAGGATGGTGGCAAAGGAGTCGGCTGTGTCCCCAGGCAGGCAGCTTCTCCTCTCTGAGCCGTTTTCCTCAGCTGCAGACGGGATAAGCGTGGAGAGGCTGTGGTCAGGGGCGGGTCCTGTGGCTTGTGACATCCTAGGTCTTCTGATACCCCACCACAGACTCCTTGCTGTACCTTGGATGGCCCGTGGGAGGCCAGGAGGAGGCTTGGCATTTGCAGCAGGGGCCTGGTGACCTGCCTGCGTGGGCAAGTCTCCTTCCTAGGCTCCGTCAGCCTGGGCCTCAGAAATGGGCCTCTGAGGGGTGCAGGGTGATAACTTTGCCTTTATGTAGAGAGAAAACCAGAGGTTTGGTGCTCACAGGTGCAGATGGGACCTTGGGCTTCACCTAGTCTGGGAATCTTCGAGTGAGTCTGTGGTCCCAGTGGCTTGGGAAACACCTGACAGGGCTTCTGTACTGCGGGACTTCTCAGGACCTTCAGTGCACGGCCAGGTAGAGGAGGGCGAGTGGGTGTGGAGTTTCAGATCCTTTCCCAGCGTCAGGCCTGCATATTCTCAGAAGCCTCTCTTTGGCCAAGCACCTGACAGGGTGCAGAGGGTGTGCATCTGGGATGACAGGTGTGCATCACCACACCCAGTCTGAGTGGCACTTTTTAACTTGGATCTAGAGTATCAGGAATCGGGTCCTCTTGGGAAGACTGCTGGAGGTTGCCTGGCCTGGCGTCAAGCCCCAGCTCTGTCTCGTTCATTAATTCACTCAGCTAGCAGTCACTGGGCTGTGGCTGTGTCCCAGACACTGTGTAGTCCTGGAGGCAGCAGTGGTGAGCAAGACAGACAAGACAGAGAAGCGGGGAACAAGTGAACACATCATAGGGCCATGCCAGTCAGGGCTGGGTGCCTTAAAGATAATAAAAGAGGTGATAAGAAATACCGTGATAGAAATAGAAGACCATTCTGATTTGGTGGTCATGGAAGATATTTGAATTAAGGCTTGAGAAGAGGTCAGGCAGGGGAAGGTTCCTGGAAAGAATGTGCTGTGTTGAGGGGGAAGAACATGCAAAGGTCCTGGGGTATGTCAGAAGAGTCCAAAACAGCTGGGGCTAGTCAATGCAAGGAAGGGAGAGGTGGCCCTTGGAAGGTGGGGGACCACAGTGGGGCCACTCACTGTTATCTCACATCAAATGAGGCACACCATTCTGCTCTCCACCTCCACTCTAACCAGGAGCTACGTGAGGAGGTGGCTCGTCAATCTCTCTGGCTTTGGCCTCTGGGCTGCAATGAGCTGCAGGATTTTCATGGTAATAACTGTGGGGAGGGGGTGTTCAGGGGCTGCAGTGGGACTGGGGATGCTGTGCCCCTGTTTCTCTGGGTGTCCCTGCAGTGAGTGAGTGCCAAGTGTGTATAGAAGGCTGGGGGTGCCCTCCCCCTGGGGTCTGAATCACAGCCCCCCCCACCCAGCCTCTTTGAGGCACGATGAGTCCTTTGATCCAACAGAGGCTGCCTTCTCAGCACAGCAGGCCCCGGAACCCTTCCGGGCAGGCGGGCTAAGGTCCCCCAGAGGACAGCAGCTCCTTTCTTTGCTTTCTTTTCCTCTTCCTCCTGGCTGAAAATAGTGCCTGAGCGGCCCCAGCTCTGGCGGCAGTGAGACAATAGCAGCCTCCGGACCAGGCAGCCTCCTGGCTCTAGTCCACCCACTGGGGAGGTTCAGAAGCAGCCTTGCCTGGGGCCTGAGCCCCTGCTGCTTTTCCCATGGCCGGCACCAGCCCCGCCACCCCCGCAGGGGTCTGATCACCAAGAGGTTCCCACTTATGCTCTGGGAAAGGACCTACAGCTGCCCGGCCGAGACCTGGGGCCCCTGGCCCTGGGCTCTCCCCTGACCTGCTGCTGGTCAGGAGCTGAAGGTCTTGTGCTCGGCCCTGGGTTCTCTTCTGTCTGGAAGGCAGAGGCCACTCATGGTACTGGTATTCTTTTCCCTTTGATTCAGAGGATAGGAAGGACTTCCTAAAAGTCCAAGGGATATGCCCTCTTGGGAGGAAGTGAGCTCCCTGGCATTAGAGGTGATCAAATAAAGTTTGAGTGTGCGTTGGATGCAGGAGGAAGGGATTAGTCTAACACCAGAGGGATGCTTGGGCTTGTCGTAGCATCCCAGAGGAGCTCTCTCTGTTGGAATTCCATATCCCTCGCTGACCAGCAAGGTGGCCTCGAGCTCTCTGGGACTCAGTTTCTCCACCTGTAAGATAGGTTCAATGGGGCTCTCCTTGCAAGGTGGTGCAGATGGGTCTCCATAAGGCCCAGTGCAGGGATGGGCATGAGTAGTGTTTTCAGAAGCTTCACCTCTGTTCTGCTTCTCTCCCAGACTGGAAAAGAGGGTCCAGATCACTCCTGACCCCCAGGGAGACCTAGAAAGCCAGGAGGAGCCCCCAGCCCCAAGGGAACTCAGAAGGAGGATTCTTGGTGAGGGATGGCAAGCTAGGATGGCTTCCTGGAGAAGGTGGACCCTAGGAAATTTTCAGGGTATTATGGGGCATGACAGTCAAAGGTGGAGTTTAGAGGCTATCCGGCCTGACTGGAGGCCAAGGCTACAGGCTGGATACCCTTCTCCAGCTTCTAATTTGGTCATGGGGACAGCCCTTCTTGGGTTAGCTCCCACTGGATTCTAGAAAAAATTGATTTTAAAGTCAGTGTTGCTTGAGCTGGATGTGGTGGTGAAAACCTGTAGACTCCGCTACTTGGGAGGCTGAGGTGGGAGGACCACAGAGCCCAGGATGTGGTGAGACCCCCTCATCTCAAAAAAGTAAAAATAAAAAAAGTCAATGCTGATGAAGTTGAAGATTTCAGGTAAAAATCTGAGTCCTGCATGTCTTGAGAACTTGGAAGCTCTGGCTCTTTGTAGTCCCCTCTGGACAGGCAGGTGTCCCCCTGTGTGCCCCAGAACTTGCTGCCCTTCCTCCTGCCAGCTCCTGCCTGGCCAGACAGGCTCGGAGTGGAGGGACTTGGGTACAGTTAGACAGCCCGCGCAGCGAGGCCGGATTGGAGCCAGGCATGACGTAGCCTCCGCAGCTGCCAACGGTTGCCAGGGGAACGGTTGCCAGGGGCTGCTGTCACCTGCGCCCCTTCTCCCTGACTGGCGCGCTGGCGGCTGGGGCTTCTCAGCCCCATCCTTCCTGGCTGCCCCCTTTGTTTGACGCTCCGTTGAGGGGGCCGCAGCCAGGGTTTGGCTCAGCTTCCCGCTGCCTCTTGAACTTGGAGAAACTGTCCCCGCTCTGGCAACAAGGAGAGCCCTCCCTGGTCCCCGTGCATCCCACCGCAGCTCACCGTCTTCCAGGAGGAACCAGGTATGGCTGGCTCCTTCTTCTCCGTTCTTCTCCCTCCCTCCCCTTCGGCTTCCTCTCCCCCCACCTTCTTTCGTCTCCCCCTCCCCCTCCCTGCGTCCCTTCATTGACAATGTGCTAATAGGTGGGGGGTGTGCTAGGGCTGGGGTGGCGCTAGGGACCCCTGGGGACTCAGAGAAGGTACTCCAAGAAAATATGGTCCATTAGATAGACAGCAGCCTGAGGACGAGGAGGAAGTGGTCAGGCGAGCGCCCCACACCCTCCCCTCCTCTCCCCAAACCCTGGTGCCTGGGCTGTGGTCAAAGATAAGTCTCTGAGAAGCGGTGGAGGAGGTGTCCAGGGCCCAGGAGGTCTAGAAGTGTCACAGGCAGGCGAGAAGAGCCCTCTGTAGCAGGGCTGGGAGCCACCATCACCTGGGCAAGCTTCCACAGCCCCTGACCTGGGACACTGGGGGACACTGTCTAGCCTAACCCCAGGAACGCATTTGACGGTGACGTTTAGAGAAGGCCTTTCTCACGTAAGTTCTAGGGGAAGTGGATTCAAAATTCAGAACGTGGTTCCGGAGCCAGGTTGGGTTCCTTTCCCACTTTGTGGTTCACCCACCATGTCACCTGCACAGGTAGCATCTCTTCTGTGCCGGGTGTTTGGTGGCGGCTCTGATGTTCGCAGAAGAGGCTAAGAGAATTGAATGTGTTCATGTGTAAAGAGCTTCAAATCCCGTCTAGAGGTGTATTTTTTTAAATTATTGTCCCCATTTTACTTATTTTTATTTATATTTTGATTTTAATTTTTTAATTAGTGCATTATAGTTCTACATAATTGTGGGGTTCGTTTTGACATCGTCACAGATGCATACAACATGCTTTTCTTCATTTCAGTCCTAGTACCTGCTCTTCACCTCCCCTCCTCTCCCCGACCCCCTTCCTCTACTCTATGGGTCTTCCTTCTATTTATTTATTTGGTGTTTAAATTGGTGCATTGTAGTTACATATAAGGTTGAGATGGCTCGGGATATGTTGGAGCGAGCGCCCGGCAGGATTTGAGCAACTTCATCCCCCAGGTCTTCGACCTTCTCTCCCCTTTTTCCTCCCTCTCGGTCTGTCTAGTGTTTTCTGTGTTTTGCTTTTGTTTTTTTGTTTAGGTACCAGGGATTGAACCCAGGGTGTTTTACCACTGAGCCACATCCCCAGCCCTTTTAATCGTTTATTTTTAAGACAAGGTCTCACTGAGTTGCTGAGGCTGGCCTTGAACTTGCGATCCTCCTGCCTGAGCTTCCCAAATTACCGGGATTATGGGAGTGTGCCACTGTGCTTGGCCCATCCAGTGTGTTTAAAGAGCTTCGCTGGTGGTGGCTATGTAACTGGAGGGGGTGAGCACCCTGCGGGGTGCGGGGAGCATCTGGAGGGTCCCCAGGCTGCACTGCTGTGCTGTGTGCTCAGTAGCTGCCCAGAATCCTGGCAGTGCCTCTGTGCCCTTCCTGGAGGGGCGTCGGGCACACCTGGGCCCTGGCTCTGGCCTTAGAAGGCAGAGAGCCTCACTTTGTCCAGTCTGCCCTTGAACAAGGGATCTGAGACCTGGAGGAGGAAGCAGGGAGAAAGGGAGGGTTGGTGGCTGCCCTTGGGAACTCTGAGGATCTTACACTCCAAAGATGGGCATTTTGCCTGGCCCGGGGGAGCGGAGCTGCAGCTCCCAGTAGCCATCAGGGAGGTACAGGGCTGACCTTGTGGGCCTGGCCTTGGGAGTTGCAGATGGGAAAGGGGAACTTCGGCCAGACAGAGGAGGCTGGCTGTGGTTGAGCGGGAAGAGAGTTTGGCTAGAGTCTGGCCAGGGTGGAGGAGGCCGTCCAGCACCCTCTTCGCTGCCAGCTTGGAGGTAAGCAAGGCCTCACCTGAGGGATCCTGAAGCCTGCTCAGGAGTGAGAGGGACGTGGGCCACCAAGAAGGCAGGCAAGGGACAAGGATCAGGGTCACTTACTTGACAGTGAGGAGACCAAAGCCAGATGGGGAGAGACTGGCCCAAAGATACCAGGCCAGGTGGCCACAGAGCTAGTCTAGACCCTGTGCCCCTAGCTTCTGTCCACTGTGTGTCTAGGGCGCTGGCCGCAGCTGCTCCTTGGAGAGAGCCAGGTCTTGGACTCGGCCACCAGCCTCTGCCTGGCTCTGAGCTGCTCCAGGAGCATGAGCTGACCAGGACTGTCACCAGCATCGTGAAAACTCCAGTGCCAAGCCCTGTCTCCAGATGGGTTCATTTGGGGACCCCTGGCTGGGTGTCTTCCTAATTTCCCTGCCTCCCTTGAGTTCTAAGTCTTCCATCAATTCCAAAATTCCAAGTGGCTTTGAGTCCTGGCTGCCCGGAGGTCCTGCATCCCATGCCATCCCCGCCCCCTCCAACATTCTGCTGAGTGCTTCAGCCACTTGAGGTGAGACCACAGACACAGCTGGCCGTGGCAGACTCTAATGGAATGGGTCACTTGGGACAGGCCTGGCAGTGCCCCTTTCCCTATGGGCTGTTGGTAGAGTGCGGTAGGATGGGTCTGGATGGACCCCAGGCTCGTCGGGGACCTCTTGCCTGGAAGTGTCGGAGATGGTGGTGAGTGGCCCTGGGGAGCCCTACAGCCTAACTGGCTCCTGCAGGACGTCTTGAGGGAGCTAATGGCCTTTGGGCAGCTGGGAGGGAGGGAGGGTCTGGCTGTCGGGGAGGGGGCTGTCAGAAGGCTTCTATTTTGTGCCGTCAAGATTCCCCGAGAGCTTGTTTTTTGGGTAAATGACAGATGTCCATGCTGAAAAGGTCTCCTCATCACGTGGGGCCCAGAAGCTGGGCCCATCGATATTTGCAGGTCCTTCCTACAGGACTTCCAGAGCTTTTGCTATGCTGACGCGGAAGAAAAACTAGGGCCTGAAGCTCTTCTCTAGCCGGAGGACAGGTGCTGCTGGAGAAGGCCCTGGCCGTGGTAGAGACAGGGAGGCCGAGTGCCTGAGAAGGGACGGACCCTCATGGGCCTCGGTGGCTGAATGCCGGGGCTCTGAGGCTCTGCTGGCTGGGTCAAGTCAGGACCCGGCTCCTTGCTCCCTGTGTGGCCTTGGCCATGACTTCGCCCCTTTGGACTTGGGTTTCCTGGTCTGGGAATGGAGATGCTGATTAGCTTCAGCTACTGAGAGGGCGGCTCCCGCGGCAGGTGGAGGGCTGAGCACCAGTGGCCTGGCAGGGCCGGTCCCACGCAGCCCGCGTGAGACTTGCCAAAGGGAGCTGCGGTCCTCCTCGGGGACTCCAGGGCCCTTCCACCACATCAGATCCACCTTGATAGATCCTCCTGCTCCCTGCCGTCCCGCTGTCCACCATGGGGCCTCACAGGATGAGGAGGGCTGAGGCCCAGGGCATGGGGACGCTCAGGGACGTGACACAGGCTGCATCACAGGGAGGGGACCAGGTTGTGCAAAGGCTTGGAGAGGGAGCACCCCAGGCCTGGTGAAGGAGGCTGTGAGGTGGCAGGTTGTGAATTCCTGGCTCTCTAGGTGTCCCTTCCTGCACAGGCCCTCTCATCGTGGGCTGGCCGGGGCCAGGGCCCTTCTGGGCACACAGAGGGAGTTGAGCCCCAGGGACTTGGCTGGGCCAGATGTGCCTTCTGGGCTGGCTGATGGCTTCCCATTGGGCTGCTGCAGGAGTGTGGCCTCTGCCTGGGCAGGGAGCGGGCCACCGGGGCAGCCCCAGCCTTCCAGGGCAGGTGGCTAAGCTTCATCTTTGTCCCGCGGGTGGACAAAGATGGAACTCTCTGGGGCTCACCACGCTTGGGCTTCAGTCACCCACTTGTGAAGTGGGACACCGGGCGGAGAGAGGGGTTGGGCATTGCGAGAGGGCTTCCAGGCACCACAGGTGTGGCGAGCGAGGGCGTGGCCTGGGTCCCACCTGGCTGTAACGGCATCTCCTGGGAGCCGGCGGGTATGTGGCGTTCCCAAGCGAGGTTTCATCTGATAACAAAATTTGGCAACCGCTGGAAGGAGGGCCCTCTCAGCACCCCCTCCCCACCCACCTGCAGGAAACACCTGCAGGAGCCGCCTGCTGAAGTCCCTGACCCCGCCACCTCTCGTCCCTCTGCAGAGCTAACCTGCAGAGCTTCTCCTCACCTCCTGCATGACCGCACGTGCACACGTGGGAACGCCCAGGCACACCCAGCTGTGCGCTCAGGCCCTCAAAGTGCGATCCTCGCCCTGCCCCATGACTGGACCTCATCCCGCCCATCTGAGGACGGGCTGGAGCGGCGGGAGGGAGGGCCCCAGGTGGGCAGGCCGCTCCACCTGGAGAGTGACCTCAGGGCTCCCTCCTTCCTCTCTTCTTGGCCCTGTCCCACACTCCCGTCCTTCCCTATCTCCTGCTGTCCTGTGGGAGGCCCGCCAGGTACCCAGCACCCTGCTAAATGCTGGATGAACCACAGGGGCCCATGGCAGGTCCTTGTCGAGGGTAGGGAAGCAGCTCTGGGAACCGCTCACCTTGACCTTCAGCAGCTACGGAGCAAGTCCCCTCTGCTCTCTCATAGTCACTGTCGCTGACTTATAGTGGTTCCCAAGCCCATGGAGTATCAGTCAGCGGGACGCTTACTGGACGGTGGTGTGGGCCTGAGGGTCTGCCCTCCAGCACATCCCTGGGGGGGCCTGGCCTGCAGCAGGTTTGGGCACCTCTGGTGCAAGCACCCGAGTCAGTGGGCGCCATGTGTGCTGAGTATAGCCTGGGCCCACGAGAGGACGTGCGGCTTCTTGGGACAGCGTCTCACCTCCTCTCAGAGGTGCGCAGGAGCAGCCTCAGGAGGGCTTTCCGGGCAGGGAAGCCTGAGCAGAGGTCTGGGGGTACGATGCATACTGTCAGGCATGGCCTGTGGCCACCGTGGGCCTGAAAGAAGGAGTGGGGACAGGTCTGGGAGTCTTCCAGCCTGGAGGTGCCAGAGGTGCCCCAGGGAAGGGTTAACCCCCGGGCTGTACAGGTCCTGTCCACTCAACTTCCACCTCCGTCTTCCGAGGAAATGGCTTTTCCAGGAGCTCAGACCGAGCCAGGGTGACTCGCAGCTCCGTCCAGGATGGCAGAGGAAGTGAGTCAGGCCCTGGGGGAGAAAGTGAGCCCCGTCCCCTGCCCACAGTGCAGAGGGGCAGGGCCCAGCCTGGCCGGTGCTGGCGCCCTTCTCCCAGGCGGCCTGGCCATGGGAAGGGGGCGCCTCGGCGTTGGCAGGCCCTGGCTGCGCCGCCCTGCGGGACCCTTGGAGCCCTGTGATGGTGGCCCCCATTGTGTAGGGCTGGATCAGCTTGTTCTGTTCTCCCACGTGTTTACGGAAGGCCTGAGGTCAAGGGCAGCTGCTCCGGAAGGGGAGCTGGGGGGCCAGGGCTCCCCTGGGGGCCCAGCTGCAGCACCCTCTCCAGACTGGAAACATTTACGCTGCCCGTGACCCACTCAGCTCCCCACTCCCCTCCTCTCCTCCCCAAAGCCAGGGGGCCACACATCTCTGGGACCTTTAGCAATGCCAGCCCTGTCCTTCCCCGACCTGTTTCCAGGAGGTGAGATCCCAGGTGGATGCTAGAGAGGTTGTGGCCGCAGCAATCGCTGGGGCGTCGCAGCTGACGCCCCTTCCCAGCTCCAGCCAGGGCTGTGGGAGGAGGCCAGGCCTTGCTGCAAGCTGAGGTTTCGCGTGGAGATACTTGAAGGCCGGGCTGGCCAGCTCCGACCCTCCTCACCTCCAGAGCCCACAGGTGGGCAGGTCCCTGTGCCCACTGTGAGCCCTTGGTTCTGGTGTCCAGTCTCCAGGGCCCTGGGCTCCCTCATTCCTGGCTAAATGTAACCTGGGCATTGGAAAGCCCTGCTGGGGACACTGGGGGCTCCATCATGGACGCTGCCCATGCCCTTTGGGTGGGCTGGCTGGGTGGCAGGTGAATGTATGGGCAGCAGGCCTGGAGGTGGGACTGGCAGGGGACAAAGGGGAAGCTCAGTGGATGGCACCCTCGCTCTGCCCAGTCTAGAATCTTCTACCCGCCTGAAGTCCAGCGGTCCTGCCCGGGGGTTCTGCAGACTCTCAGGGCCAGGGCTGCGAGCAGGGAATTTCTGGGTGGGGTTTCCGCGTTCCCATTGTACTTCCGGAAAGCAGGCTTTGTGCTCCGAGTTTCCCCTTGGGGTGCTCTGGAGCTGAGCTGGCCACTGGTGGAGCTGGGGTCAGGGCAGGGGAGGGGAGGACCATCCAGGGCTGGGTCACGTATGAGGCACGTATGAGCTGCTCAGAAAGTGGACAGAACCGTTTGCTGACGTCTATGGCTACAGCGTGTCCTAAGCCCTTTGCAGGCATCAGTTACTTTAATTCCCACAATGACCCCTGAGGTAGGCTTGATTTTTATTCCTCATTACAGGTGAGGAAAATGAGGTCCAGAGACAGTGAGTAACTAGTCCAAGGACACACAGCCATAAGTGCAGGGACTGAGATTTGAACCCAGGCAGTCTGGCTTCAGAGTCCATTCCACTCAGGGTGGATTGAAGGAGTCCAGGAGGTCCCTCCTTGTCAAACCTAAAGTGTTGGTGGGGACAGAGCTGTCCCCTTTGGAGTGGCTACTAGAGTGGAATGGAATGAGCCAGGAAGCGTCAGGGGCAAATGCTTGTGTTTGAATCCCGCAGTGACGGGGACCTCACTCCGGGCCTGCCTCTTTTGCTCTCAAGGGCCAAGTCAGGGGGTCGGATGCAAGGATGTTTCTGCCATTTCCTGGAGTCTTGTCTCTGGATGAGTGTGACTCACTTTTAAGGTCAGTGGGCCAGAGAGATACACGTGAGTTCTAGTCAGCTCCACCCTTGCTTGCTGTGTGACCTCAGGAAATCACTGGCCCTCTCTGAGCCTCAGATACAAACATCATAAAATGGAGAATTTAGAACCAATTCTCAAAGTGATCTGTGAAATTCCAGTTCACAAGTGGAGGACAGGGTGTGCTGGGAGGAGCTGCCTAGAAGTGACATGTGGCCTGAGCATCAGAGGGGGATGGCGGCAGGGCTGGCAGACAGAAGGAAGGAGGTGGTCTGGGAGGGATCTGTCCAGTCCCCGGATGCTGGGTTTCCTTCCGCTGGCCTGAGGTGGCTGGAGGCAGTTTTATAGGGAACCAAAGGCTCAGAGAGCAGCACCCCAAAATCACAGCCCAGGAGACAGCAGCCCTCCCCTAACACACTCTTAGTCCTTCTCAAATGGCCATGTGGTGCCGCAGGGGAAGGTGACGAGCCCCTCCGGCCTGTGGCGGCAGCCCTGAGGTCCTGAGGCTGGGCTTATCCCTCAGGTCGCGACGTGGGGGACTGGCCCTTACCTCAGAGACCACACTGGCTTGAAGGATTTCTGGTCCAGGAGGACACAGTGAGATCCTGCTGGGTCCCCTCGTGCTGCTGAGCTGCCCTCAAACAGGGCCAAGCTGCCTCTTCCAGGAAGCCCTCCTGATTTCTTCCAAACTCAGACTCCTCATGTGCCTCTGGGTGGCCGGGCCTCTCTCCCTCTGGTCCAGGCCAGGTGATTGCATGTGTTGCCTTGGTCGGATGTGGCCCCCATGGGACGAGGATGGCTGTCAGCAGACAGTGTGGTCCCTGGGCCCGCTGATGGTAGGGAAGGCCAAGCCATGTGACATCTCTCTCAATGGGCACCATCGCTGTGGTCCTGGCCAGGCCAGAAAAGCCTCTGGTCAGTAGCAGGAGTCAGCTAGGAGCAGCCGTGGGTGGTCAGAGGTGCCCGCTCAACCGTGGGAGCGGGCAGAGCTGGGCCTCTCCACCCTTCTCCACCGAGAGTCCAGTTTCTGGCAAAGAACTGCTGGTCCCTCCGCTCTCCCAGCTGCCCATGGTGCCGGCCACAGCTCCCCCTGGTGGTCATGGTGGGAGACGCCCTTCCCCTGAGCCCCTGTAGAGGGCGCCGTGGATGCCTTGATCCTTCGCTATCTGGGTGCTGCGTCCAGCCCTCCAGGCGTTACCCAGCAACCTCGGCCCCAGGCCTTGCCCTCAGAGACGGATCAGGGGCTCCCTGGGTGACTCAGAAGAGGCTGGCCACCCTGCGCTGCCTAAGGGAAGCTGGGAGAGGGCTCTGGCCAGTGCTGGGGACCACAGGAGGCTGGGACTGACCAAAGGAGGAGGGCTTCCTGGAGGAGGCGTCCTCTGCGCCAGGTCCAGGGAGGATCATGGCCGTGGTGAGGTTGCTGTGGGAGAACTCGGACAGCCCCATTTTTCAAGGTCTCCCCCAGGCCAGGCAGGGGCAAGGTACAGACGGCTCCAAGTGGAGCATCACGGGATTCCACGCGAGGTGACCCACAGCTCCTGGGCCCAGGGGAAGGTCCCACCCTCAGCCTCACTGTGGGCACCTTACCGGGGCTCATGCGGCGAGTGAGCGAGGCACTGGGCTCAAAGGGAGCCGGGCTCTGGACAGCCGGGCCCTTCTGCAGGGCAGGCCCGGCCCGCCATGGTCCTGGCTCCCAGGCTCCCAGCCAACACTGATGGTCTCTTCCAGGTGGTGACTTCTCAGGGTGACTTCGGGGACCATGATGGCTGCCCGGGCACCACTGCAGACAGCACTGTGCCTACTGAGCCTGCTCTTCTTGGCTCAAGGTAGGCTTTCTCCAGGGGGCCCTGGGGCTACTACGAGTTAGGTTAAAATACCCCCAGTTACCAGCACCTATGCTAACCCCTTTGGGCAATATGGGTCCGGAGGTACACTGGGCCTATGAAAAGAGCTTTGGAGAAAAGAAAAATGTGCCTCCTTCTTGTGGAAAATGCAACCTCACAGAGCACACAGCTTGGGGTGGGGAGCATGACCTGGGTTTCAGCTCCGCTCACCTTTGCAACAAATATTGTTGGACAGTGCACAGCCTGTGCGACAGTATATGGTAACCATGGCCCCATTACATATTTTATTACTATTAGAATTCTTTTTTGCCTTTGAAATTATATTTATTTTCAGTTTTCTCTTTTCATATTTTGAAGCCAGATTTTCTTTTTTTAATGTAGTACTAGGGATTGAATCACTGAGCTACATCCCCATCCCTTTATGTTTTTCATTTGGAGACAGAGTCTCGCTAAGTTGGCCTTGAACTTGTGATCCTCCTGCCTCAGCCTCCTGAGTAGCTGGGATTACAGGCATGCATCACTGCACCCAGCTGAAGCCAGAAATTTTTTTTGTTTTTTTGGGTTTGTTTTTTTTTTTTTTGGTACTGGAGATTAAACTCAGGGGCACTCGACCACTGAGCCACATCCCCAGCCCTATTTTGTGTTTTATGTAGAGACAGGGTCTCACTGAGTTGCTTAGCGCCTCGCCATTGCTGAGGGTAGCTTTGAACTCGCAATTCTCCTGTCTCAGCCTCCCTAAGTGCTGGGATTACAGGCTTGCGCCACCGCGCCCGGCTCAGAAGCCAGAAATTTTTTAGCAGAACAGACCCACACATTTTTGAAGACCCTTTGCTATCCAGGCCCTCGGAACACGCAGGAGTCCCGGGCTCTGGGCTGACATGCTCTCAGCCCTGGTTCCGTCCCCTCCCACGTCCCCAGCCAGTCTTCACCGCAGGGCTCCATCTGCAGCCTCTGCCCCCTCAGGTGCCCATGGGGGTGGCCCTCGGGAAGACTTTCGCTTCTGCGGCCAGAGGAACCAGACGCAGCGGAGCAGCCTCCGCTACGTGCAGAAACGGGAGCTGCACATCTCCGTCAGGAACTCCGAGGACGCCCTCACCATCCACGCCCCCTTCCCTGCCGTCCCGGAGGCTTCCCAGGCCTTCCCGGAGCCCAGGGGTCTCTACCACTTCTGCCTGTACTGGATCCGCCACGCGGGGAGGTTCCACCTCCGCTACGGCAAGAACGACTTCCTGCTGAGTGAGGGAGCCTCCGACCTCCTCTGCTTCCAGCACCAAAAGGAGGATCGGGCCCTGGGGCCCCTGCTGCTCGCCACCTCCGTCAGCTCCTGGTGGAGCCCCCAGAACACCAGCCTACCGGGTGCCACCGGCTTCACCTTCTCCTTCCACAGTAAGACAGCCTCAGGCCACTGGGGTGGCTTGGCAGGGCTCTGCAGGCAGGAGAGTCAGGCAAAGCAGGCGGGAGGTGGCCTGGGCACTGGGGAGCCATGGAAGGCGCCTGAGCAGGGGAGGAGTGAGCCTCAGGCAGGGCGAGGGTGGAGTGGCCCCTGCCTCCCCCAGGCTTCCGGGGTCTGGGTTTTCTTGCTGCTGTTCCTCTTAGGCAGCTGCTGTTGGGGGTAGGGGTCCCCAGGACTGGGGACACAGCCATTTGATTGTGTCCGCAGGCCCAGGCCAGGGAGGATCCCAGGTGGCGGGGATGGGCCTGGCCCGTGCCATGCAGCCTGGCAGGCAGGGCTAGGGAAGTCCCCAGGCAGGATGCCCGGACCTGGGGCCTCTGTGCACTTGCCCTGAAGAGCAGGCGCCTGATCTTGTTGGCCCCAGAGAGGGTTTTTGCAAAATATGAGCGGAGTTTTCACACTGGCTAAAAGTCAGGCTTTCTGGGTTATAAATGGAAAAGCTAGGACTCCCCAGGGCTGGCCTGCCTGGTGGCACAGGGCATGGGCCAGTGTCCTCATCTGCCTACCCTATGTGTTCCCATCGTGTCCTGGAGACACCAGTGTCTGCAACCCTCAGGTGTGGGCTACCCAGAGTGGGGGGCCGGAGTCAGGGAGGCTGGTGGAGCCAGGGAGGCTGGTGAGGCAGAGTCCCCAGAACCACCTCACCAGCCCCACATCCCTCCTGCCGAGGCCTGGCAGGGCAGGGGTCCCGCCTGCTGCTGGAGAGTCCTGGGAGGCGGCCCCCCTTTGGCCTCACCAGTGGGTGGCCTAGGGGTCCTGTCCACTTCCTGGAGCCTCAGTTCCCTCTTGTGTAAAGTGGGGTAGAAGTGTGGACCATCTCGTGAGGACAGAGGGCCAGGGACATGGTGCTTCTGCCTCGGCCTCAGGGGCTCCGTCCTTTCCTCTCCCAGAGCCCACCGAGAAGGCCTCGTCCAACGCCTCCCGGGACATGTGTGACCTGAAGAGGGACCTGGGGGTGCTCAGCCAGCTCCTGAGGCACCCCCTGAGGTCTTCGAGGAGACCCTCGTCCACTCTCACCAGCCAGTGAGTGTGGCTCGTGCGTGACCGGGGCAGAGGCGGGCAGGCCGGGCAGGCTGGGCAGGCCGGGGCTGCGGGGGAGCTGCAGGCGGCTGGGAGCCTCCAGGGCTGGGATCTCCTCTGCACTTCCTGTCTTCCACCTCCTGGAGGAGTTGACGCGTGGCCCCCAGGACAAGTCCCCAAAGTCAGTGAAGACAATGCCCCAGCCAGCCTGGGGCGGGGACCCGAGCCCCGGAGGCTCAGAGACGGGCACAGCTGCCCCTGGCCCTCCAGGCCTTGCCCTCCCACACCCCGTGGTCTGCCTGTCCTCCTGTCCCCTCCCTCCTGTCCCCTGCCCCCTGCCCCAGGCCCCTGTCTCTGCCTTGGTCTCCCTGCCGCCTGGGGTCCCTCCATGTGTCACCCTCGCCCCTCCTCCCTGCCAGGCAGCTGCAGAGCCTGGAGTCCAAGCTGGCCTCGGTGAGATTCCCCGGGGACACGGTGTCCTTCGAGGAGGACCTGGTCAATGCCACGGTGTGGAAGCTGCAGCCCAGCGCCAGCCTCCAGGACCTGCGCATCCACTCCCGGCAGGAGGTCAGGAGTCAGGGGTCAGCGGCCGGGGTTGGGACAGGCAGCAGGTGTGAGCTGGGCAGGGCAGTGGGAGGCGCAGGACCCCTGGGCCTCGGCCTGGCACCTCCCGGGCAGGGTCCAGGCCCTGCTCTGTGAGTGGCTGTCGCAGGGCTGAGGCACAGTAGCAAGGACAGGGGATCCGTCAGAGGGTCTGCTCCCCGCCCTGTGGCTCGGGGGCCCTGTGAGGGCATCTGGTTAGCTGGGAGCCACCCACCTGCCTCACGGCCAGGCCAGCACACCAGGCTGCCGTAGGCAGGGCTGGTGTCTGAGGTCCTAGACAAGGGGCCACGTGTGGACCTCCCAGGCCACGCGCCCTGGGTCTAACCACAAGGCTCCCCAGCCATAGCTGGTACCATGGAAGGACTGTCGTGAGTCTGACCTGACCTGGAGGAGGCGGGCTGGAAGGGGGTGTCGCCGGCAGGTGGGGGTCCATGCTGGGCTGTGTCCGCAGGAGGAGCAGAGCCAGGTCCGGGAGTACTCGGTGCTGCTGCCGCGCGCCCTCCTCCAGCAGGGCAAAGGCCGGAGAGGGGAGGCCGAGAAGAGGCTCCTGCTGGTGGACTTCAGCAGCCAGGCCCTGTTCCAGGTACCCCAGCCCAGCATCCCCCTGAGGGTCAGCTTCGTCTGACAGCTGAGAAGAGCAGCCCTCAGCCCCCCCTCCTCCAGGAGCCAAAGCCTTTCCTTGCCAAGTCCAAAGTTAGATGGCAGTACAGTTTGCAAGAAGTTGAAGCCTGTTGTTCTCACTACAGTGTGAATGACTATTCGTGAGGCTCTCAGAGCCACGTGCTGGGACAGACACCAGTCTACAGAGGCCAGGGGACTCCCGGCCTCTCTTCTCAGCCCTGAACCCCCTTTCTGCTCTGTCTCCCAATCTCGAATATCTAGGATAAAAATTCCAGCCAGGTCTTGGGTGAGAAGGTCCTGGGCATCGTCGTGCACAACACCAAAGTCATCAACCTCCCGGAGCCGCTGGTGCTCACCTTCCAGCACCAGCCGCAGCCGGTGAGTGTGCGCCAACCCTGGGCGGACTGGGGTCCCTGCGCCGCGTCTTCCTGTCTCCCCGCCCAATCCAGGTGGCCCTGCTGGGTCCAGGCGGGCTGGGTGGGCTCGGCCTGACCCCCTCTGCCGGCTGCAATGGGATCTGCTCTCTTCCTTTCTCGTCCCCACAGAAGAACGTGACTCTGCAGTGTGTGTTCTGGGTTGAAGACCCCACGAGTGAGTGGCGGGCGCGCCTGGTGGGCGGGGCGAGGGGCGGGGTCGGGAGGGTCTCCAGAGAGGGGGGGCCTGGCCGGGGAGGGGAGGGTCCGCGGGCGGGGCGGAGTCCTGGAATCCCGCATCTGGGGCGCAGTGGGGTCCGAGGGGCCTGGCGCTGATCCTGTGCTGTCCCCTCCTTAGGGAGCAGCCCGGGGAGCTGGAGCAACGCTGGGTGCGAGACCATCAGCAGGGAAACGGAGACGTCCTGCCTCTGCGACCATCTCACCTACTTCGCGGTGCTGATGGTGGGCGCCCCTTCCCCCACCGGAGCCAAATACCGGCTGAGTTCCTGCCCCCTGCCGGGGTCTTGTCGCTTATTAAGCCATTTAGTCCTCATAACAACCCTCCTAGGCAGTTCCTGTTATCATCCCATTTTATAGATAAGGAAGCTGAGATTCAGAGAGTCTAAGCAACTCACCCAAGATCACACAGCTAATTAAAAAAAAAGAAGAAGAAGCTAGTCTGTAAAGCCCACGCTCTGTAGTCCTAAATTTTGGTACGTGATTGAAGTGTAGATTCTCACTGCTAACCTACAGGGCTGGGGCCAGGAGTGTGTTTCTAACAAGTCCCTTACTGGAGGCTGAGGCCCAGCATGGAGGTCCCTGAGGCAGGTTTCGGTACTTCCAAGATCTCAGAGGTTTTGTGTCTGGAGTCCATGCTCCTGGAATCCCCTGGCTGGGGAAGCTCACTCTATCACAGCAAACCAGTCCTCATGTCCAATGTTATAGAAAATTACACTCAGTATGCTCCCCTTGACTTACAATGCGGTCATGTCCCCGTAAGCCCACTGTAAGCTGAAAATGTCCCGAGCTGAAAACCCACTGAGCCAGGCACAATGCTGGCCTGTGATTCCAGCAGCTCGGAGGCTGAGGCAGGAGGACTGCAAGTTCAAAGCCAGCCTCAGCAACTTAGTGAGGCCTTAAGCAACTCAGTGAGACTCTGTCTCTAAATAAAATATAAAAAAGCGCTGAGGACGTGGCTCAGTGGTTTGGCGCCCCTGGAGTCAATCCGGCGCAGCAGAGGCTGGCGGCTCTCCCAGGTGAGGGCGGGGCTGCCCGGCATCCCCCAGGAGGGTCCTCCACCTGCCCTCGCTGGTGCACGTCATTTTCACACCATAAAGTCGGACAATCCCAGGTTGGACCCTGGTGACTCGGGACCCACCTATAGTCCATGCTGGGCCGGGTTCCCTCTGTGTGCCGCGGGCCGCTGAGCCCCCGCCTGCCCCCGTCCAGGTCTCCTCCGTGGAGGTGGGCGCCCAGCACAAGCACTACCTGACGCTCCTGTCCTACGTGGGCTGCGTCGTCTCCGCCCTGGCCTGCATCTTCACCATCGCCGCCTACCTCTGCTCCAGGTAGGGCTGGAGGGGCGTCCATTCCACACCGGAGGCCAGGACCCCACAGCCAGGAGACTGGCCCACCCGCCTGGCCCCCAAATGCGTGTGTGGCTGGGGAAGTCACTGGGGTGTGTGGGAGGTGCCGTCTGCTGACCCCAGAGGCCGCATTTCATCCCCGCACCTGGGTATGGATAGCAGCATTGCAAATTTAAGTTAATTGCCACCATTTAAAACTGGGAGAATTCACAAGAGAATCTTTACTTCTGCCTCTGGGTGATCAGATGGGTGCACAGGATACAATCGTGACTTCCCACTGCCTCACGCTGTTCTGAGCACTTTACAGATACAAACTTTGTTCCCCTTCACCTGTGAAGGAGTGCTCAGAGAGGGTGATGCACTTCCTGAGGTCACACAGTGAGGAAGTGGCAGAGGTTGGCAGACTGTGCTTGGCTTCCCTTAGCTTGGCGTCACTTGAACCCTGGCCCAGGGTTTGGGTGAAGGGGAGTCAGCCTTAGTTCTGGAGGACACCAAGGGTGTCTGTACTGTCCGTGACCAGGAGGAGGGAGGACAGGTGTGGACGGGGAGCACACATGTGCACAAATGACCGCGCTGTGCAGTCCACACCACGTCCGCGACCATGCTGTGCACTTGGGGGGCCGGGCAGGTGATGGTGATGGGCACGGGCACAGCTGATGGGCCTGGCGTGTGGCTGGTGGGGCAGAGCACCTAACTGAGCACAGATACGCCCAACTGCTCAGGGACAGGGACAGGGACGGTTAGGAAGTGGCCGTTTCACCCATGCCAGACCTTGCACCGCTGTGCCCCTGACCCTGACCCTGCGAGACCCACCTCCGGCTCCACAGATGCACAAACTGGGAGGCCCAGGTGGAAGGGATGGGTCCAGGGTGAGCCCCGAGTTGGGGACAGCGCAGGGCTGCACACCTAGGCTGGGGACACCAGGGCCTCTGTATGCTGCACTTCTGGGGCCACTTGGGACCCTGGAGCCGGGCAAGTGCACATATTGACTTGACCTGCACAGGTGGCCTGGATTCTCCGTGTCCCCTTCCCCTTGGGGAGTGTCGGGCTCCTGGTCAAGGCTGCTCTGTCCTCCTCCCCGCCCGCTGAGACTGCTGCTAGATGAGCACAAGGGGCCTGGCGCACAGTAGGTGGGGCCTGGCGCACAGTAGGTGGGGCCTGGCACATAGTAGGTGGGGCCTGGTGCACAGTAGGTGGGGCCTGGCGCACAGTAGGTGCACGGGGGCAGGGGAACCGGCCTGGCTGCTGCCTCAGGAGTAGGGCAGGCGTGTGCACACAGCCTGGAGAGCTTCCTGGAGGAGGAGGAGCAGCGCTCCGCCCCTCCCTGCCCTGCCACTCAGGCTCACCAGGTGGCCCCTCCCCACACAGGAAGAAGGCCCGGGACTACACGGTCAAGGTGCACATGAACCTGCTGCTGGCCGTCCTCCTGCTGGATGTGGGCTTCTTGCTCAGCGAGCCCGTGGCGCTGACGGGCTCGGAGGCGGGCTGCCGGGCCAGCGCCATCTTCCTGCACTTCTCCCTCCTCGCCTGCCTCTCCTGGATGGGCCTCGAGGGCTACAACCTCTACCGGCTGGTGGTGGAGGTCTTCGGCACCTACGTCCCTGGCTACCTGCTCAAGCTGAGCGTCGTGGGCTGGGGTAAGTGGGGGTCTCTCCCAGGCTCAGGTCGGGGTATCATCGGCCCCGGGAGCCCTTGCTCCCACTTTCTGCTGGGAGAACACGGGTAGCTGACTGGGCTTCTCCACTTTTCTCCCTGACTTCCCTGACTGCTTCATTTACCTGCCCATCTTCAGGGTTTCTTCACCTGGTCTTGAACAAGGTCCCCTTTAGGAAGATAAAGTGGTGAGCCCTGTCCCCAAGAAACACTTCCATATCCACAATCACTCACTCCATTCAAAAGGGCATTTGCAGCAAGGGCCACCATGTATGGATGTACAGGTTGCACACTGCTCAAGGGCAGCCCACCAGGAGATGAGTGGACTGAAGTCAGGTCCTGTGCCACTTACCTAATCCACTCAGGTCACAGTGGCCTTGCCTGTGGATCCTCCTGAACCTCAGGTAACAGATCCTCTGTGGCTTTGGAATTTTGTTCTTTGCCTGCAAGAGTTCATTTCACCTAGGCCCCAGACCAGCCATGTCAGACTGAGAGCCCGGGCGGGGGCACCATAAGCCACTGGACATTGCATGGTCCCTGACCCCACCTTGCTGCTCCTCTCGGGTCCTCATCAGGCCTCCTCATCACTCGCTCCAGTTACATGAAGCCCTGGAGTTGGCTCTGTGTTGAGACCCAGGTGTGCAGAGGTGGGGCCTCTCCAGGGAATGGACGAGGTCAAGGCCAGTGCCATCATCCGCTGGGCCAGAGTTCTTGTTGTCCCTCTGAACTGCCCCAGCCCCGCTAACATCCTGTCCTTCCCATCTCTCCTGCACCATCTGGACCTTGGCAGAGACCTGTGCTCCTCTGTCCCAGGAACCTCAGGGCTGGAGGCTCTGGGAGCCAAGGCCTGAGGAGGGATCTCACCCCAGACCCACTGGAGGGCAGGGGAGGTGGCCTCAGAAGGTGGGGGTGGAGCCCATGTTTACCGCCCTCAGGCTTCCCCACCTTCCTGGTGACATTGGTGGCTCTGGTGGATGTGAACAACTACGGCCCCATCATCCTGGCTGTGCACA
Organism: Xerus rutilus; assembly: GCA_028644305.1. Lineage (NCBI taxonomy): Eukaryota > Metazoa > Chordata > Mammalia > Rodentia > Sciuridae > Xerus > Xerus rutilus. The sequence continues at coordinate 24,311,426 of CM053414.1, read as the reverse complement.
GGACTCCAGCGAGCGTCATCTACCCTTCCATGTGAGTGGCCAGGGGGCGGGGCAGGAAGGTGGACCGTGTCTGCCGGGGACAGAGAGCAGCCTGAGTGCCTTCTATGCTGGCCAGGAGACCCTGGGTTCAGAGGACTAGAGGGATTGGCTCAGCGGTGACCAGAGCACTGGGCTAAGGGTCATGGGGGGAGATAAAAGACCCGGGTCTGCTACTCACTTGCCAGGTGACCATGCGAAGGCCCCTGCTGTTCTGTAAACCTCGGCCTCCTCATCTGTGGAGGGAGTGGGGGGGCAGATGGGCTCCCACTGTGCTCCTGGGGGGTTGCCGTGCCTTCCCATGCAGACAAAGGAGGCCCAGAGAGGCAGGGACCCATATTTGGTCACGCCAAGGGCCTGTGCCCTGCTCAAAGGCTCCCGGCTGGAGATGGGTGGGCTGATCCCGTCCTCTTCCACTCACCTGGTGGCCCTGCCTGAGGATTACTTGCCCCTAGATTGGAAGCCAGAGCCCCTGAGCTCCAGGCTGGGAAGGAATTATTTCCCCTGGCTCAGTGTTTTGGGAATGATCAGCCCTTTACACCGTGGCCCGTGACTTCTGCTTCACCCTTTGACCATCTACATCAGTATCTACTTAATATTCTTCTTTAAATCATCTAACTTGTTAACTTACACGTGTTTAAAAAAATCATACCAACACTGTAAATAGAAGATGAGCAGCTCCTGCCGTAAAAGAAAGTAACATGGAAACCAGCCTGGCGACGGGCATGGCGAGCTGCCCCAGCCGGCCGGGCACTGAGCCCTGCGCCCTTGCCACAGGTGCTGGATTCGGGACTCCCTGGTCAGCTACGTCACCAACCTCGGCCTCTTCAGCCTGGTGTTCCTCTTCAACATGGCCATGCTGGTCACCATGGTGGTGCAGATCCTGCGGCTGCGCCCACACAATCAGAAGTGGCCCCATGTGCTCACGCTGCTGGGCCTCAGTCTGGTCCTCGGCCTGCCCTGGGCCCTGGTCTTCTTCTCCTTTGCCTCTGGCACCTTCCAGCTGGTCATCCTGTACCTCTTCAGCATCATCACCTCCTTCCAAGGTGAGTCTGGGGAGGCTCTGTCCCCTGGCCCAGGAGGGTGGTCCACACAGGGAGCATAGTTAGGGGAGGGATGCCCCAGGGGGAACTAAAGGCTTTCCCTGAATGGGAGCATCTGGGCCACAGTGGAGGGGGCTTTATTAAGCACCTCTCATGTTCAGGCCTGGTGCCAAGGCCCCGGGGCCATGGCTGTGAGCCAGCTGGAGGGGGGCCTTGTTGTCACCCGGCTCCAGCAACAGCAGGTCTGTGGGGATTGCCGGGGTGCAGAATGGGGCCCATGCCTCGCTGCTGGTCACATCCGCACTGAGCAGGATGCCCAGGGGATTCACGTGCTCATACAGGTTGAGGAGCTCTGGCCTGGGAAGGAGAGCTGTAGGCCGAGCGAGAGGCAGGAGCAAAGGCCCTGCGGTTGCGAGGAGGCTGTGTGTTTAGAGAACAGCGAGGGGGCGTGGCTGAAGGGCTAGTGGGGGCGGGGCGGAGGGCGGGGCGGAGGGCAGGGCCCCAGGGCCTCCTGCACTTCCTTCCCCACCGTGTCCAGACTCACGCCTCTGCACTTGGCGGGCTTCCCTGCCAGACCCAGGGGCTTCCATGGGGTTGCAAGGACAGCCTCCCACACGGAGGCACTGTAGAACGGTAGGGGCTGGTGAGGGAGATGGGCAGATGTCACCAAATTCCAAGGAACTTTTGAGTCTTCATTTTTTGGCTTGTGAAATTGAAGGGGGGCTCAAGAAAATTCTGAGTGTGGGGGCAGCTCCGAGTCAGGTGACCCCGGAGGGGCTCAAGGGCTGCCCTGTCCTCAAGCCCGTGTCCCTGCTGCTCTGCCCGCAGGCTTCCTCATCTTCCTCTGGTACTGGTCCATGCGGCTGCAGGCTCGCGGCGGGCCCTCCCCTCTGAAGAGCAGCTCAGACAGCGCCAGGCTCCCCATCAGCTCGGGCAGCACCTCCTCCAGCCGCATCTAGACCTCCAGCCCCGCTGCCCCGCGTGAGGACGCAGAGACACAGCTTCTGCTCGCTCTGCCGGCGGTCCCCAGGCCGAGTATAGTCCCTGACAGCCAGCGGCAGACCTGGAGAAGGCTGAGGACCCTGGAGGACGGCCTGTCGCCACGGCAACCAGACATCCATCTGGCCTTGGCTCCCAGGTCCGGCTTCTGAAGGGCTCACTACACTGCCACAGAGACTATGGGACTGTCCCCACAGCTGTCCCACACTGGGGCTGAAGCCTTGTCTTTCTCTCCCACCCAAGGGCCTGGCCTTCATTGTTGGGGGGGACATGTAGGCCCCAGGCTCTGGCCTTGGGTCCTGGAGGCCACGGGCATCCTAAGCCTGTGGCCCTGCCCAGGACAAAAATGTGGCTGTAACAACTGGGTGCCTGATGGTCACTGATGGCACTCTGAAGTCCCTGTCCTTTTCTCCTGAGGTTGAGGCAGCGTGGCTGGAGCCCTGGGGAGAGGCCTCCTCACCAGAGCGAGCAGCAGCTCGTCTACCTCTGAGCCCAGTCCTGCCTCTCCACCAGCTTCCCAGCCCCACTCCACCCGTCCCCTCCATGTGTCCCTAGTCCCCCACCCACGGCCTGGTCCCCAGTTCCCATGCTGTTATTTTGGGGAGCAGTTCCCAAAGAGGCCTGGTACCTGCCGTAAACTTTTACCTACTGCGCTGGCCTTGGCCTGTCGCCTGCTCGGGCTGGGTGGACATGTGGGGGCTGGACCAGGTGTCCATCCAGGTCTCTCTCTGAGATGCCCACCTTTGCTCACGCCCCAGAGGGGCCCTGCCCTCCTGTGGCCAGAACGGAGGGTCACAGCAGCCTCGTCTAGTGTCCACCCCAGCACTCCAAAGGCTGAGATGTCCTGCTCTGGGGACATTGGCCTGAGCCCGACACCCTCCTAAGGAGTCACCTTAAACCTCTGCAAATGGCCAGGACACACCATCATGGTGAATTCTGTCCAATAAACACACACTGGTCCATCACCAGCCTGTGCTGGGTGGTAGGGACACAAATGACCAGAGCAGGCTGCTCCCTCTGCTCAGTCTCAGCCTGGTAGGTGAAGCCTGCACTGACAGCTGAAGAGCCCCTGGAGCTGAGAGTGCAGATCAGGGTCCAGAGCTGCAGCTGGGAATCCAGGAAGACTTCCTGCAGGAGGCGGCGTCCTTTCTACATCTTGCTCTTAAAGGTTAGGGGGGGGGGTTTCTTTGGTGTTCTTTTCAAGGATGTTCTTTTTAAGTACCAATGTGTGTCTTTTGATATTGAAAAGAAGTGTGTGTCTGTCATAGAGAATTTGGAAACTGTGGAAGATTGTCAAGAAGAGAATAAAAATCTGCTGTCTGTATTGCCTAACGAACCAGCACGGAGGTCTTGGAGTATTTCCTTGGCAGCTTTTTCTTGTGCTTCTATTAAAAGTGTCGCTGATACAGACATCGTGGGGCCAGCCGGGGAACAGAAAAGAGAAGAGAAGAGTGTGTGGGGGAAAGTCAGCCACTGGAAACACCAGCCCGTGGTACCATTGGCCAGGGAGGGCGAGAGGACAAGTGGCAGGTTGAGGTAGGGGTGAGGGGTCTGCGGTGAGCTGGAGATTCACACACCCCTTGCTGAGGGGCTGCTGAGTGACTGGCCCCAGCTGGTCAGTGCTGGCAGGGACAAGGGCCCATGTGGCCAGATCACTAACTTTCAAGAGAAATCCAGATTGTGTTGTTGAATCCATTGATTTTTAAATTTTGGCAAATCCAAAAATGTTCTGGCCAGAGAGATGACGTGCAAGGCTGACCTTCACCGGCCGGTCAGGGGATGCAGGTGGCCACCCTATCCTGCCTTTCAACTCGGTTCTGCCAGGTCCCCCCTCCCATCCTGTGACCCGGGTTAGGAGATCTCATTGGCTTCTGTCCCCCTTTAAGCCACGTTGGGTCACCACTATTTGTGCTCAGGTATTTAGTCCCACCGCAGTGGGAGCCAGAGCCCACCCCAGGTCCCCACCCAGCCGTCTCCCTCCTCTTCTGGCCAATGCAAGGGGAGCTTGGCAGGGTAGAGAGGCCCGGGGATCTGGGGTGGGACAGGATGGCACCAGACCACCGTGGTGGCTGTTGTAGACTGGCAGGGCACAGATATGGGATCTTTGGGAACCCGTGGGGACCTTGTACATGGGAACCCTGGCACCTGCCTCTCTCCCAGCTCTACTCTTTCTGGTGGCCTGTGCCCCCATCTTCAACCAAATGGGGGGTTCTTATGCCCCCTCCTCCCAAGGACACCCCCACCTGACCCAGCATCCTAACAGCCCATTGGAAGCAGCGATGGCTCCTGTCCCCCAGGCCTCTCTGCCATGCAAGAGGGTCTCTGAGCCTCTTCACCGGTCCAGGCTGTGAGGGGTGGGCCAGGCACCTCCTCCCGACCCCACCCCAGGCAGAGAGTGCTGCTCTCCTCAGACCCTCCTCTCTCTTGGACAGAGTTCTGAGGCTGGCTCAGGCACAGCGAGGGGTCTTGGGTCAGGTCTCATCTTCTCTGAGAAGCTCCATGATGCTCCTGTGGCCCTGAGGATGCTTCCTGGGCGGTGGACTGCAGACATGGGGACCAACCTCCTCCCAGGGCATGACCACGTGGGTATCTCTCTAGCACGGGAACTGGATGGGGTGACCTGGGGTGAATGCTGGCCCGATCTGACCAGAGGGCTTGAGGCATGGCCTTCTTGGAGCCTCTGGGACAAGCTGGGGACAGGAGGTACTGGAAGAAGTTACCACAGTGGGGCTTGGGGGTGGGGTTTGGGGAACCCAGGGCTCTGTGAGTGGCTCCAGGCCCATCTCTGGCCCCCACAGGGTCTTTCAGAGAAGAGCTGCAGACCTGGTGGCCTCTGGTCCTGCCTGACCCTCCCGCCACCTTCCCAGCACCCCGGTCCTGGCCTCCCACTGGGCTGGCTGCTTTGTGTCCCAGGCTGCAGATCTCTGGGCCCTTCACAGGCCAGCACTTGTTGGCCCCTCTGAGGGCCTGGGCTCCAGGACAGGGCTTTGTGGTGGGGCCCAGCACATCAGCACCCAAGTCTCACCTCGCCCCTGCCTGTCCGTGGTGGGGAGGCCGGAAAGGAGAAGAGAAAGGAAGGCTGCAGGCTGGCGGCCCCGCGGAGGAAGCTCTGGGGCTCAGGAACCCTGGGTTCTGACCTGCGGCTCCATGCTGGACTCCTTCCTGCTTCCCACAGCCCATGCATGACCCTGAATTTCGTCCCACCCCTTCCCAGGCCCAGAGGACCCAGCAGAGACCTGTTGGGTGCCCTGTGGGAGGGAGGGCAGGAGGCTCCCCAAGGTTCAGCAGGGCTAGCCTCAGCACCAGGGGCCTGGCCTCTCCTATGGCTTCCTTAAGGCTACAGAGTTGGAGCCTGAGTGGTCGGTACCCCTTCTTCCTCATCCGAACCCCATGTGTGTTTGCTGCTCCCACATCCTGCCTGGGCCACAGCCACCAGTTTAGGGAGGATGACGATGATTTCACAGAACTGATTACCATCGAGTGACCATGATGATAACGCCCCCACCAGCAAGGCCACTGCATCAGCTCACGAGTCCTTCCCAAGCCCTGTGAGTGGCTGACAGCCCATGCAGGGTCACCTGGCCAGGAAGTGGCTAGGACAGACATCAGTCCAGGCCTGACCACCCTGCCAGGGCCCATGCTACTGTCCCACACCATCCCGCCTCCCTGTCCTTCCTGCGATCCCGCTCAGGGTCTGCAGGGCCAGCTCCTCTCTCCTCCCAGGCCCCTGGCAGGTGTGGGCTTGAGTCTGGCTTCTCTCAAACTGTGGGCAGCCCCACATCTTTGACCTTGTCCCTGGAGCCAGGCTGGGTGCCTGGTTTGTCTCAGCAAATCCCGACACAGCCCCAGCAAGCTGCCAACTGCCACCAGTGCTTTGTGGAGGAAGTGAGGTCCCCGCCCTGCAAGAGGAGGCAGCTGAGTCGGGGTGCCTGACCCGGGGCCTGCCCTTGTCACCATTCCCAGGGGTCTGCTCCGGTGCAGAGGCCCCTGCTGCTACTGACCCCTGGCCCCACAGTGCCCGCCCGGCTGGCCATAGGAGTAGCCCCCGGGGGTTCAGTCTGGCTGCTTCTGCAGGGGGTCTTGGGGCGGGCCGGTGGTGCTGGGAACACTGCCCAGTTCCCCATAGTCACCTTGCACAACTCAGCGGATGGCGCCACTGAGCAGGAAGGATAAGAAAGAGGCCACGGGAAGCGGCAGCGGGGTGGCAGGGCGGAGGCAGACCAGCAGGACAGAGCTGGGGACCAAAGGACCAGATAGCTGCAGGGCTCTGCCGGCCACCGATGGCGACACCCTGGGGCATGAGGACCCTGCTCCTCCTGCTCCTGGCCTCAGGTGAGCGCTGGCACCTCAACTCCTCCTGCCAAGCCTGGGAGACCCTGTGCTGCAAGAGGCCCAGGGCAGGGAGGGGGAGAGCCAGGGACTAGGACTGGACGGGGAAGGGAGTCACGGAGTATCTGAAACATGTCCTCTACGGAGCCCACCCTGGCAGCCCAGTGACTCCTCCAGCCTTGTCCCTCTGGGTGGGGCCTGTGGGGCTGATCAACCTCACCAGTGCTGTGCGGGGTGGCAGGTTCCCTTTGTTCCTCTGCAAAGCCCTGCAGGTGGGGAAGATGGAGAAAGCCCCCATCCAACAAGCTGTTCAGCTGGCCTCTGGACTCCTGGGGAGGGGTGGGGACACTTTGGAAGCCTTGGCTGGCCACCCACCCAGCCATCCCTCATGGGCTCATTTTCCCTGTGTCCCAACTGCCCATGGTCCTCAGCCACCAGAGCTGGACCCAGGCCCCTCCTGCTCTCACACAGACGTGGGGTGAGGAGGTCTCCAGAGGTATTTGGAGGCTGGGGCCTTGCCTTGCCGTCCTCTCTCTCGGGAAGCCGTCCTCCAGCCCTCAGCCCCTGGCCTGCTGTGTGTGCCCTTCTTGGCCCCTTAGCAGAGGAAGTGGGAGGTGCTTTCACCTCAGAGCCTCGGCTCCTGCTTCTTCCATCTGCAGCGAGTGGCCAGCAGGTCTGTCTCCCTGTGTGTGTGTGGCGGAGAGGTTGTGTGACTTTGGCCCTTGGCCATGTGAATCCGTGTCTTTTGGCTTCAAAGCACCCTCTTCCAATGTCAGGAGACCCAGCGACGTGCAAATTTCTGTCTCTGCCTCTAAATGGGTTACAGTGGTGCTGCCCCTCTGGTGGCCTGGGGAGGGCCCGGCAGGTGGTTAGGCTGACGCAGTGGGGAATGGCTATCACGGCCTCGTGAGCCGTCTTTGCCAAAGCCGTACTCTGCTGTTGAGACGTCAAGGGTCTCTGAGTGGCGCGGTGTCCCTGATGGTGGTGGGGGTCTTTGGGCTTGGATGAAAGCTCAGCCATTTGAAGGACGCCAGAGCTTGACAGGTTTCTATCTAGAGGTGAGAATCCTTCCTTTGGGGGTGTTTACGAGGCACTTGCCATTTGCGACTCACTCATTCACTCGCTCACTGACTCGTTCACTCACTCATTGATTCACTGGAGAAGCATCCACAGTCCACACAGGCCCCGTGTTTGTGCCTACAGTCTAGCACACGGACAGGGTCTGCTTTACCCCGGGGCGTGGTGGGACCAGCATGTGGAGGTTGAGGGTTGGGGCTGAGCAGGGGACAGATGTCTGCTCCAGGGGGCAACAGAGCCAAAGGGCCGTTCCCAAGGCAGGGGTGGAGGAAGGGGGACAGACACTCTGGCGGCTCTTCTGAAGGAAGCTCTCAGTGCTCCAGCCTGAAGGCTGAGGGAGGAAGCCTCCCCAAGGAGAGGTGAGGCTGGAGGGCGGGGGGAGGAGGGCCACCGCCTGGAATGTGCCCACCTTGGCCTCCTGCCCCGCACCTCTGCCCCCTCCCCAGGCCACGCTGAGCAGCCTCGAGGCAGAGTGGGTGGACCAGGGTAGGGGCGTCTGGAGGCGTGGGTGGCATCTCTCTGCACTGAGGCCTATTTGGGGGTCTGCTTGTCTGGGCTAAATGCTTCTGAAATGGTCAAAAAATAATCACAAAAAGCTATTTAACAATCTTCTCTGTGCTGGGTTCTTGCCAAGAGCTTTCTGCAGGGACCTCCTGAAATGTACAGCCCCAGAGGGCAGAGGAGTTCTGTCTCAGCAGTGCCTCTGCCCCTGGGTCTGTACTCCTGGGGCTGACGCCAGGGCTGGGACTAGGGAAAGGCGCCTCCCTCCCAGGTCAGCTTCTCTCCCTCTTTTCCTTTCTCCCTCCCCCTCTCCACCCTCCCCTTTATTTAAGATGCAAACAAGGATCCCATCCTGGACTTTCCTTTTTTCAAAAAAATATTTTATTAGCTGTTGATGGATTTTTACTTATTTATTTATGGTGCTGAGAATCAAACCCAGTATCTAACACATGCCAGGCAATTGCTCTACCACTCAGCCACCACCCCAGCCCCTAGACTGCAATTTTAGCACCTGCCTTTCCTCATCACACAAGGCATCCTAAAAATCTTTACATGCTAACCAAAATTGGTAGTTCCTTTACAAGCTAATTAAAACAACATCGTCACATATAGATCCAATTATTATAAAATCAACTGTAAAATGTTATTTTTTTGTACCTCGTGTTTACTCTAACTTTATTCTGCCATTACATTTACCATGTATTTCCTTTTCCCCATATTTTTAGTGATGCATAATAATGATACATAATGGTGGGATTCATTGTGACATATTTGTATGTGCATGCAAGATATCAATACAGGTGGCCAATATCATTCCCCATGCTTTTTTGTCTTAGAAATCAAAAACCAGGGGCTGTGGTTGTAACTTACTGGTAAGGCAATTGGCCCAGCACATATGAGGCCCTGGGTTAGATCCTCAGCACCACATAAAACTAGATAAATAAAATAAAGGTATTGTGTCTATCTATTGCTACTACTACTAATAATAAAAACTAAAAAAATACTTTAAAAATAAAAAAAAAACTAACTAGTTTAAGTTGAAAGTACCACTGTGTGATTTTTTAAAAAATTGAAACACCAGAGAAGGGTTTTCACTTATTTATTGTGTACCAGGGATTGAACTCAGGTACATCCCACTCAGCCACATCTCCTATTTTATATTTTATTTAGAGACAGGGTCTCTCTGAGTTGCTTAGTGCCTCACTTTTGCTGATGGCTAGCTTTGAAGTCGCGATCCTCCTGCCTCAGCCTCCTGAGCCACTGGGATTACAAGCATGTGCTACCGCTATTTTTTTTTTTTTTTTTTTTTTGGTGGTGCTGGGTATTGAACTCAGGGCCTTATGCATGCTAGGCAAGCACTCTACCAACTGAGCTATATCCCCAGCCAGAGAAGGGTTTTTAAAATGGCCCTGCCTGCTTCACCCCAGCACTACCCATCCCAGAGGTGGCTCTGTGAATAGCTCCTGGTGGGCTGGTCTGAAAGATGAAGATGCACAGGCCCAGACCCCCTTTCTGCCCTACTGTGTAAAGGAAAACAGCAAAGCAGTTCCTGGAAAGAGACCAGCAAATATTTGCATGGCCAGCAAATGCGTAGACAGGTTCTCCAACTCCTTCCTAAACTAGAATGAGACTCAAGTTCACTTCTCAGATGGGCAAGAATTTGAAAGTTTGGTACAATTTAGTTTTATGAACATGTGACCAAATAGCCACTTTTGCCCACTTTTGGTGGGAGTACTTATACATGCACATTTTTTAAAGGAAAATTCAATAGTATAATGTTTGCTTATTTATTTATTGGAGATCAAACCCAGGGACTTGCACTTGCTAAGCATGTATTGTATATCTAGCTTGTTTTTTGTTTGTTTTGTTTGTTTTTGCAATGCTGGGGCTCTAGCACTGAGCTGCACACCCAGTCCCCAAATAGTTAGCAATGCTTTAAAGCACATACATTTTGATCCAGCAATTCCTATGCTAGGAATGTTTTCTATGAATTCTTGGCACAAGCTGACAAAGAGGCACACTCAAGAATTCTCATGGCAGCATTGTTCAAACTTGGGGGAAAAAAAGAAAAGCTCAAAACCAAAAATCTAAATACCATCAATAGGACTAGTTGAAAATTTGTCTTGCTATCCATAAAATGGAATAGTATGCAACTATATAAAGAATGAGATGAAAAGCTCTTCAAGATATATCACGAAGTGATCTTATTCATGTGAATTTGAAAGTGATCTATCGATCTATCTATCTATCTATCTATCTATCTATCTATCTACCTACCTACCTATCTATCTACAATTCCCCTACCTATCCTGTGAGGTGGCGGTGGTGCCTCCTTTCACCTTGGAAACTGAGGGTCAGGGTGGGTGGAGGCCAGCCATAGGCACAGCCATGGTGGAGGAAGAGGCTGGACTCCACCCACAGCGCACTCAAGAGCTTGAGTCAGTTCTGGCTCGGGATGCCCCGCCCGCCCCGCCCCCTCACTCTCTAAATGCCTTCCCTAGGTGAGGGGGCGGGCCCTGAAGAGCCACTCAACGTCTGCCTCGGGCTCCACATCGAGGATCAGTACGACCCCTTCTACTTGAACCGCACTGCCCAGTGCTTCACCAGATGCCAGCAGCTGGGGAGCGTCTCCTGCAACGCGAAGAACCTGGAGAGGTGAGGCCTGCAGGGGAAGCCGGCGCTCCTCTGTGGGGGAAGGGGAAATAGTCGGAAGGGATGGGACCCTCTGTCCCCTGGGCCCCAGAAAGTGAGACTCCCATCTTCCCCTTCCACCTTGTTATTTAACACCCACATTCCCCCTGACGCGGCCCCACCCCTGAAGATTCTTCTCTGCATCCGCTAGGTCCGGGGTCCTACTGACCTAGGGGATGCAGAAATGAATCAGCCTCGTCTTTGTCCTTGGAAGTTGTAGAGGGACAGACACGAATATAAACCTGACTGAGGATGACTCGAGTTGTGTGATCAGACAGAAGGGTGGACAGGTGCCAGGGACGTTGGAAAGAAGGAATGTCTGCCAAACCATTGTATAGAGGTCAACCATGGTGGGGCTTTGAAGAGTACATAGGAGTTTTCTGGTTGGGCCCAGGCAAGGGCAGGTGATCAGACTTTCCGAGTATGGGGGAAAACTACAAGGTTTTGAGCTGCAAAGCATGAAGTGCTGGAGATGGAGGCGGAGGCGGAGGCAGAGAGAGGAGGCAGGGAGAGGACTGGAAATAAACGCAGGAACCAAGGAGGAAGGGGCTGTGTAAGCTGGTCCGACATGGGGAGGCAGGGATGTGCCAAATGTTAAGCCCCCAAAGAGCACAGGCGACTTTGCATTTTAGAAACAGTGCTTAGGGCCGGGGGCGGCTCAGTGGTGGAGCACTTAGGCCCTGGCTTCCACCCAGCACCACAACCGGGTGGATAAAGCTGCAGTGGTCTGGACACCAGCAAAGGCTGAACCGAGACCGTGGCCACAGTGCGCGCTGTGCAGGAGAGATGGGTGGAGAGAGGGAGCAAGGGGAAAGAGACCAGTGAGCCGGGGAGGGAGGGCCTCAGAGTGTACCTTCCAGAGTCATCTGCAAAAACACCCCTGCCTTTCTCCTGTGGTCACCTCTAATCAAAGCCACCCTCCAGAAGACCCACAAAAGAGCCTGGCTTCCAGCTGGTGCTCAATGTTCACTCATTGAAGGAATGAGTGAAAACTCTTTGCTCAGGCTTGGTGCTGGGACCGCAGCCTGAGGGAATTGCATTATTTGGGTGGCCTGAAAACAGTCCCATCCCCACCTGCAGCTGCTTCTGTAGCTTCTCAGTACCCACAGGCTGTTCAGGGGGCTCCTCTTTGTGCTGCTGCATGGCAGCTGCTGGAGCCCTGGGGTCTGTTCCCAGCTTTCGCTTCCGAGCTACACCAGGTGCCTTCAGCTTTCTCTCCTATCCTCATCGCAGCACCAGGAGGAAGGTCTGTAGCCACCGATTTTTTTTTTTTTTCAGATGAGAGAACTAGGCTCCAAGAGGTTAAGGAACTTGCCCCTAGCGCCACAGCAATGAATGGCACAGTTAAACATGAAGACAGATCTGGAAGGATGTAGGAGAGGGGTCTAGTGTGACACAGGCTGGACTGAGACCAACAGAGCTCAAAAGTGGCCCTGAACTTTGGACGGGTGAGCGATCAGTTTCCTCATCTGTAAAATGGGACTAAAATAACACCTCACCCATAGAACTATGGGAAGGGCTAAATATATAATTCAAACATGTTAGGCGTCACCATGTCCCCGGCCAGCACTGCCATTTTATTGCAATTCTGAAGCATCTTCTGTGGACTCTCTCATACCTTCCTCATGGGGTTATCATTGAGCTTAGATAATTAGTGTGAGAACTCTGAGGGAAGAGTAGGAACTCAATAAATGTTAGTGTTATTTATGTTAATGACTTTTCTGATTATAAAATACATACTCATCACAAAATATTTGGAAAGTAGCTACAGAAAGGAAAATGAAAAAAATTCCCCTAATCTTACCCTCCAGGGATAGCTATTATTTTAACTCTGGTATATTTCTTTTAGCCTCTTATGTCACACATAACCCACAACTCATTTATCCAGTCTTCTTTGTTGATGGCTTATACAAATAGTGTTGCTATGAGTGTTCTTGATGGTGTATTTTTTTGAAATAAGGTATTTTCCTAGGCATGGTGAGTCATAGGATAGACATATGACCCATCTACTAAATTTAGTAGCAACTGCAAATCAGTTTTCCAAAGTGGTTGAGCCAAATTGCACCAGCAGTTTATGATAGTTCCAGATGCTTTATAGCCTTGTCAACACTTGGTATTGTCTGCTTTGACACTTTAGCCGTTCTGGCAAGTTTGGAGTGTAGCTCATAATAATTGGCAGCTCCTTGACGACTTTAAAGGTCAACACCTTTCATGTATTCATTTGGCATCTTAATATCCTCTTGGTGAAGTGCCCTTTTAAGTCTCTTGCTCATTGTTCCATGAAGTTGTTTGAATTTTTCTTTGTGATGTTTTTGGGTTCTTAACATGTTCTTGATACATGTCTTTGCAAATACATGCATGGTAATTAGGGTCTTTCTCATTGTGGGTTTCCTCTTTCTCTCTGTGCTCTCTTGACTAAGCATACAAGTTCTTAATTTTAATATAGTGTGAGTTAGCAAGTTTTTGCTGTCTTGTTACAGAAATTCTCACCCATCCCTAGACCATGAAGATGCTGTCCTATGTTTTCTTCTGAAAGCTTTATCGTGTATCTTTCACATTTATGCCTATAATCCCCTAAAAGAAAATAACAGACTGCAGAAAACTCTGCTCTGCTTCACAGAGGGTTTTGGTTTAGCTGGGAGCACTCAGACTGTGCAGTTTCGGAACTCTAAAAATTGTCTGGAGGACACATCAGCTGTGTATGTAAGGCTCTTTGGGAGCTTAGGTTGTTTTTTATTTTATTTTTTTGTTTTTGTTTTGATACTGGGAATTGAACCCAAGGGCACTTAACCACTGAGCCACATCCCAAGCCCTTTTTTATATTTTATTTTGAGATAGGGTCTTACCAAGTTGCTTAGGGCCTTGCCGAGGCTGGCTTTGAACTTGAGATCCTCCTGCCTCAGCCTCCCAAGCTGCCAGGACTGAACATTTTTTTGAACATGTCTTTTCATGGACGTATACACTCCTTTCTCCTGGGCCAATACCTAAGAAGTGGGTGTTATGTCGCAGATGGGCATGTGACTTGTTTTAGGAAGTACTACTAGAGTTTTCTGTGGTACATAGACAGTGTATCAACTTACACTCCCTCCAGCCACGCATGAGAGCTTCAGCTACACACATCCTTGTGATACTTGGTATTATCAGTCTTTGAAATTTCAGCCCCTGCTGAGTATAGACATGTGTTTCATTTGCTTCTACTAATTTTGATAGATTTGGGGGATACGATATATATCCCACACCATCTGTACATCGTTAGGGCACAGGTCAATGACTGTTAGTGTATTTGCACAGTGTGTGGAGTTGTTACCACAATCGCTTAGAACACCTCCCTCCCTCTCCACACAGGTACCCTGTGTCTCTTTACCATCAAGTCCAGCTCCCATTCCCAGCCACTGTCAATCACTGACCTGCTTCCTGTTTGATAGGTTTGCCTTTTCTGGACATTTTATCTCAAGAGATCCATACAACACGTGGTCTTTTGAGTTTAGCTATGGTCTCTTAGCATGTATTGAGTTCCAATCCTATTTCTAGCATATGCTAATATATGTATCATATATGTATATGTGTTTATTCATTCACCAATTGATGGGCATTTGAATTGGCTCTAGTTCTGGATTATTATGAATAATGTTGTCATGCACATTGAAGTTCAAGTCTTTGTGGATATAGGTTTTCATTTGGGGGCAGGTAGATCCCTAGGAGTGGAATTGCTGGGCTACATGGTTAAGTATGTTTTGTGACATCAAAGATGGCCAAACTGGTTCTCAAAGTGGCGGCTCCTTTGCATTCCCATCAGGAATAGAAGACACTTGAGTTCCTCTCGGTGTTTTCAGGGGTAGCCATTCCAGTGAGTGTACCGTGAGGTCTCGCTGTGGTTTTAATTTGCATTCATAAATGAGTAATGAAGCTGAGCTGCTTTTCATGAGCTTATTAGTCCTTTGTAGAGTCCCTCTGGTGAAAGGAGTATTTAAATTTTTCCCCTTTGTATTGGTTTGTCTTCTTACTATCAAAAATCTCATTATTATTAACAAGTCCTTTATCAGATGTATGATTTGCAAATATTTTTCTACCAGTGTGGGTCTTCTTCATTTTCTTAATGCTGTCTTTTGCAGATCAAAAGCATTTTTGATGAAACCCAATTTAAGTTTGCATACATGTGTTTAATATCATATCAAAGAAATGTTCACCCAGCCCAAGGTTACATAAATTTTCCTCTGCAAGGTCATGATTATAACTCTTATAATTGGCTTATCCATTGAGGATTAATTTTTGTGCACAAAGTGAGATAAATGCCTAACTTTACGTTCTCATCATTATTACTGTAATTATCATTTTTGCATTTTGATAGCCAGTTCTTTCATCAAAGGTGAAAGAAAAAGGATAGTTTATCCTTTGTCTATTGAATTGCCTTTGAGAGGCATTTCATTGAAGGTTCTGGTACATCTTCCAATTGTGTTAGTAAACCACATCCCTGGGAGAATTGGGGGGATTACTGCCACCATCAAAGACCTGAAAGAAGCTGGGATGGACATCACCCTGTTCAACTCCCCATTAGTCAGGTGATCTTCAAGAAGGACCAGGGGATGAAGATGAACTTCCTCAGGTGGCCAGCCACCTGAGTGCGAGTGTGCTAACTCCAGCGCATGAACCCAGCCCCTGGCAATGGTGTGCAGCAAATGTATGCCTGGTGCTTTTTTCCATACCAACTTTCAGGTAAACTGTTTACGTTAATCTTGCGGCGCCAACAGTATACTGCCTCAGTGATTACTTGGGCTCTCCCAATTCTCCTGCTGTCTGTCAAACAAAAGAGATCACAGAGGCCTTCTTCACCCTGACAGTCTGCAAGGTGCTCTCTAGTCACTGTGCTGCCCACGGTGTGCTGAGTAGATCTGCTGGGGAGCGTTTGCATGTTGGGTTTTTTTCCACACTGGGCCTGTTTTACCAAAATAAGAAATGTGAAGGCCAAAGCCTTGTCTTTTACCTTGAAGGGATCTGTTCACCTTCTCTGGATCTCTAAATATCCAGAAAATTCACTGAGTTGATGGGCCCCTGACTTTATGCCTAGCTATCTGCCTAAAAGAAGGGAAAATGTATGTTCACCGAGACTGGAATTCAGATGTTCATGGGGGACATTATTCATAAGAACTACCAGGACACTCCTTAGTGTGCCTCAGGAAGACATCCAGGAGGGCCCCACAGGAGTGCAGGGGCCTATATCTCAGAGAATTTTCTGGACATTTAGAGGTCTGGAGAATGTGGGGAGATCTATTCAAAGTAAAAGGCACATGTTTGGACCTCATAGCACTTATTTTGAAAAAACAGGCACAATGTGAAAAAAGTACATCCAAAGTAAACCCTAGCCAGAAGAGAGCCAAGGAACTGTATTCATACCAGAGAAGGTGACCCTTCAGTGAGTGCCAATTTTATAATTAATAATTTAAACAGGTTGGCTGTGGTGGCGCATGACAGCAATCCCAGAGGCTTATAAGGCTGAAGCAGGAGGATTACGGTTCAAAACCAGCCTCAGCAACTTAGCAAGGCCCTAAGCAACTTAGCAAGACCCTATCTCAAATAAAACATGAAAAGGACTGGGGATCTGACTCAGTGGGTAAGCACCTCTGGATTCAATCCCCAGTACCAAAATAATAATAATAATAATAATAATAAATCATACAGCTATGCTTTAAACTTTTAAAATACATATCATATTTCACAACTACAATAATTTTGAAAAGTAGCTTGAAGTTGTGATTTAGGATCTTTAAAATGGAGAGTACTCTGTGATAATTGCATGTACAATCATGGGGCATGATGTGGAAATAAATACTTTATTACTTATGCATCCTGGGTAGCTCATGGTGCACCTGGAGGCCATGCATGTGCACACACACATGCACGCACACACACTTCAGGAAGTGCAGCCAAGGGGAGAGAGAGAGAGAGAGAGAGAGAGAGAGATAGAGACAGAGAGATCCATGTGCCAAAGATTTTACTGGGGTCCAAGGCATTATTCAAGCATTTATGAGGGGGAGTTTAATTGGTGGGTTAAAGGAAACAGGCATGAATTCTAGTAGGTCACAGTGCATGTCTGCATGGTTCATTTGGGGAAGGGGGGTCACTAGGGCCAGTCAAGTGGGATGTTTCTGGCTGTCCCACAGGGAAGTGGTCACTATGAGGCAGTTGTACAAGGTGGATAACTGGATTGAACACATGAGGAACTGGAGGAGGTGGAGAGCTGGAAACCGTGTCAAGGAAAGGGACTGCTTCTGGTATGAGAAAGTCCAGTGGATATTCAAAATGCATGCTGAAGCCGGGGGCAGGGGACATATCTGTAATACCACAGCTTGGGAGGCTGAGGGAGGAGGATTGCAAGTTCAAAGCCAGCCTCAGCAAATTAGCAAGGCTCTAAACAACTTAGCATGACCCTGTCTCAAAATGAAAAATAAAAAGGGCTGAGGATGTGGCTTAGTGGTTAAGTTCCATTGGGTTCAATTCCCAGTACCCTTCCCCCAAAAAAGTATGCTGAAGCCACATAAAATTATAAGAATTTACTACACCTGAGAACCAGGTCATAAAATCATCCATAAGAAGTGAATTGTGTTGTTTTGCAAAGCAAAGGAATTATTTTTAAGTGTATAAGGTTAATACACACACATATATTTATATATAAATATAAATACACACATGTACATGCATATATGCATATATAATTGAATACATGTGAATATATATGGTGAATTGAATATACATGTATATGCTCCAGTGTTTTATTTGGTATCAATAAAAGTCACAATACTTCTTTGTCTAGATATTTTAAAGGTAAATAAAAGCTAGGGTCAGTTGGTGTAGCTCAATCAAGGAGTTGGGACAATCTCATCTGGCTGGCTGTTTTTTCTCATGCCTTCTCCACCAAAGCATATGTGCATGTATTTGCATGGTTTGTTATTTCTATTGTACAATATATTTTCTGTAGTGTCTGGGTTTTTCTCCTCCCTGCTTGGTAACAGTGACTGTTCAAGAACAATGGCAAAATGAAAGACTCCCTTTTTTTCTCCATGGTACTCCTTTCTAGAAACTTTAATCTGGTCAAATCTCCATTCGTTCCCCTTATGTCCCATTACTACCTCAGTCTTCACCTGTTCAGAATTTCTAGAACAGGCTGGCAGCAGCTCTGAGGACTCCAAGCCTGGGAAAAAGATCCCCGCGCTTGGGGAGATTTCAGCACCACGGAGAGCGCCACTGAGAGGCTGTGCCAAAGTAAATAAATGCCAGTTAACTCTTGTGTTTTGTGTGGTTCCCACACCAGCTGTGTTCCCAGACCGTCAGTTCCCAGACAGCTCAGTTTTCAAAAGCCAAATTTCTATCTGTTCAGTTAGTACTCCAGAAATGTGCTGATGTACTCAGGCAGATTTCTCCAAATAAGTATAGAAGGCCAATAACCAAAACATGGTACATCCATATGATGAGATGATATTTATTCATAAAAGAGAATAAAATAATGATGACGGTTCTACATGGGTTAACCTTGAACACACTACGCTGAGTGAAAGAAGCCAGGTGCAAAAGGGCACCTATCATGTGCTTCTGTTTGCCTGAACTATTCAGAATAGGCAAACTTCTAGAGGCATGAAGGCATATTTAATGGTTGCCAGGAGCTGGAGGATGGAGAGTGATTTTTTAGTGGATATGAGGCTTCCTGTTGAGATAATAAAATGTTCCAGAACTAGATAGTGGCAATGGTCCCACAACATTTTTTTAAAATATTTTTTTTAGTTGTCAATGAACCTTTATTTTATTTATAAAATAAAGACACACCTCAGCACTATGTGGTGCTGAGAATCAAGTCCAGTGCCTCACACATGGTAGGCAAGTGCTCTACCACTGACTCACAACCCCAGCCCAACATTTGGAATATACTTATTTCCACTCAATTGTACACTTTAAGATGGCAAATTCTGTTATATGTATTTTATCACAGAAAAGAGAAATACGTAAGATACTCAGAGGGACCCCTAGCTGGAACTGACCTGGTTATTCCCAACCCCCCCAGTGACTCCCAGCATCTTTGGTATTCTGAGTCAGCTGCACGCCGAGTCTGAGAATGGGTGGTTCTGCCTGTGGGCTCCTACCTCCCCGCATCCTTGGCCCTTTGCAGATACTGGCTGCACTTCGAGTTCTACCTGGTGGAGAAGAGTTTGGAGGAGACCGTGGACATGCCTTTTGTGAAGGCTTTGGTCCGGAACTTCAGCACCGACACCTCGGAAGATCTGCTTTTCTCTCTGAAACCCTCTCAGGTGAAGAGCTCTCGCGAGCCTCTTGGCTGGCGTTGGCCCTGTCATCCCTGGGCATACATTTCCAAATTCTGAGAGAGCCACATCCAGTGCCAAGTGCTCATCAGAGCCTCGCCCTCCTGGGCTCCATTTGGTAGAGCTTTCCCACCTTGGGATCTGGTGCTGGTGAGTTAACCAGTGAGTTCCCTGGGTGAGTGGCCCTGGTACTGGATGGTCTAGGGTGGCGGGAGGAGACCTCCGGGAGATCACTGAATTGAGAGTCACGTGGACAGGGTCTGGTCCTGGCCTTCCCACCATGGCCCTAGATGTCCTCCAGGAATCCCTGTCCCTCTCTGAGGCCCAGAATCCTCATCTGTAAGATGAGTTCCTAAGCTCCCTCAAATCTAAAATTCCTGTGAGCTCCTCTGCTCAGGGAAGAGGAAGGATTTAAATCCAGGGAAGGATTACATGGCAGCTGAAGGGCTAAATGGGGCATCTCTGGGTTTACATTGGTTCAGATTCCAATTCCAGCTCTGCCTCTTACCGGCCATTACCATCATGGGCAAATGACATTTCTGAGCCTGTTTCCCTCAGTGAAATGATGAAGGTGTTGCCACTCTCTATCTGATTGGAAGAGCGAGTGAGATAACACATGGGGGAGGGGGGGTCCTGGTAAAAGGAGGGCTCCCAAGCCCGCAGCCTTCCTGAGGGGATGCATTTGATGGTGGTGGTCAAGGCAGCTGGGCGGGCTGGTTTTCCCTGAGGGACTTTTAGGTCTGTCTGGAGAAAGGGGAAGGGGAAGACAGAGAGGGTCTTTTTCAACCCTTTATTATGTCACTTAAGCAGCTGAGCCCTCTGCCTAGCCTGGTCCTTTCAACAGTGTCTAGACTGAGAAAGAGAAAGCTGGGGCCTTTGGTTCCAACTCAGCCCTCTGTTCCAGTGCGCCTGGGATGCTGCTGAGGCAGGAACCAGGCAGGAGCCGGCTGCAGCCCCCGGGGGAGCCAGGGAGATCAGAGAATGAACAAAATATGCTTTGAATTACCACAGGAGTTTAATGTTTGGACCATTATTAATTTTTAAAAAATGTGTTGGGCAGGAAGGATTTCATTCAGCAATTCATGTGTCCTTCATGTGTCCTCTGCCTTTGTTGTCTCCCTTCCTGAACTTCCTTCCTGGTGGCCTTTTTCTTTCCACTTATTCCTGAGTCATAAGCCAGACACTGTTACCATGGAGCTCTGTGTAATCAAGGGGCTGTTAGGTCCCTGGCCCATGGCACATGGCTGCTGGGCTTCTCCACCCTCGCAAACTGAGGCTGCCCTGAGGTGTCTCCTCTCAGCAGCTACCTTCAGCCTGGCAGGTGGCCACATAGGCAGGTGGCTGTCTGTTTTCCATACTGGGGAAACTGAGGCTGCACAGGTGCCCTAACTTGTTCAGGAGCCCATGGCCTATGAGGAGCAGAGTCTAGACTAAGCCCCGGTGTCCTGCTCCTCAGGGCTGGTGGTCCGTAGGTGCCGCTCCTCCACCCAGCATGCCTCAGTTTCCCCTGCCCACTGGGACAGTGGCAGGACCTGCCATGGGGGCTGAAGCTGCTGGTGTGTGATTGCAGATTCCAAGGCAGGTGATGATGGAGGAGGACAAGCCCTCTGACAGAGTTCGACTTCCCAGGAGCCTTTTCACCTCCCTGCCAGGCAACAGGTCTGCGGTCCGGTTGGCCATATCTGTTCTGGACATTGGTGCTGGGAATCTCTTTAAGGTGAGGAGTCATGTTCAATGCTGGGTTCTCCATGGTCCCATGCACCAGCCTGGCCTTGCTAGAGACCTTGGGGTTGAGGGGGAAGGAGGGAGGCGCCAAGCCCTGTGAGTGTTTCCAGAGCAGCCAGGTCATCCAGAGCCATTTCTAGGGAGCATGGACTGCAGCCTCCACTGCCCCCATAATCAGCAACCATTGGCTTGCATATGAGACCCAAGTGTGCTCACATGCCCTTGCACAAACATGCACGTTCTTTTCTATTTCTGTACACACATAGTTGCATATGTTCATATGTGACCACAGCCACGCGAACAGGTGAGCTCACACCCTTGCAAATGAGAACCCCATGTGTGTACCCAGAGGTGTGGAGCCACCTGTGTGCAGATGTGGGTTCTCCTGGGTGTGGATGTGCTCACCCACCTGAAGACACCCACTGTCCCCCATTTCCCAGCTAATATTAGCCCTGTGCCCCTCTGGGTAACAGGGCATGTGAGCTCAGGCATGGCAGCAGGTTCTCGGGTGCAGGGCTTTGTAATCAGCTGGTCTGGAGCACGGGACCTGGCCCAGCCCAGCCCAGAAAGGAGACAGTGGAATAGCAAGAAGAAGGTTGCCCAAGTCCCCTTGGCCCGCAGATCCCCTGGCCTCAGATTTTGCCCTCCAGGCAAGGGCCACAGGCAGGGTTGGGGGCTGTCCCTCCTGCAGCCTGGTCTCCCCCTCCCCCTCCCAGGGCCCTCAGCTTCGCCTGGGAGACAGCAGCAGTGTGTTGAACAACCATGTGATAGGCTTGAGCATGGGTCGCACCCCTGTCACCAGGCTGCCAGAGCCTCTGGAGATCACCTTCTCCCACCAGCGTCAGCCCCCGGTGAGTCCCTACCTGGGGCCTGGCAGTCACGGTCGGGCAAAAAGGCAGGTGGGCACACACGGGCATCGCGGCTCTGAGCAGACACACATGGGACCTTGTACCCTCTGTCCTTTCCATCCACGCAAGAGAAGCCATTAGGGACATACACACAATTGTGCCAGAGACACCTGCCCATGGTGTGCACAGGTGTCTGCAGACACCCTCCCACCTCTGTCCTCACAGAGGTGCACAGAGGACCAGGCAAGCCCATCTGCATGCATGGGGTGTTCCATGCCCACCCACACCATGCCCCCTCAAGGTACAGGTGCATACCCTGCACCCACAGCCCCACGCCATCTCTGCGCCCCTCATGTGCTGGTCCAGGTACACCCAAGGATGCAGGCCATCTTTCTGTACAACCCACGGGGGTGGCTTTCTACCTAATGCAGATCCAGGGGGACGTGTGTCCTCTCCCCTTGCCCTGTTCTGTCCTCCTTCCTCTCTTTTGACTACCACCCTCTGGTTTCAGAATGCAACTCTCACCTGTGTATTCTGGGATGTGAATAAAGGTAAGGCCTGGAGGACCCTCTCTGGGGTGAGAGAGAGGGAGATTGTGGGCTCCCATAGGGGTGAGGAGATCCCACCCTCAGGACCCTCCCTCTCCTTCCTCTATGGCCCCCTTTCCTCCTCTCCAGGGCCTGCAGGGGACTGGGATTCCAAGGGCTGCTCCACCAAGCTTGGAGCTGAGGGGACTGTCTGCCACTGTGACCACCTGACCTTCTTCGCCTTGCTGTTGGTAGTAGCCCACTCCACTCTGACCCCTGGTAGTCCTGCCCCAGGGAGGGGCTTCCTGACAGGGCCTTTGGGTGAATGGACCTGCTCTTATGTCGTCCTTGTCATCTACAGAGGCCCGTCTTGGACCGGGCCACCGTGCAGGTCCTCACTCGCATCTCCCAGGCAGGCTGTGGAGTCTCCATGGTTTTCCTGGCCTTCACCATTGCTCTCTATGGTGTCCTGAGGTGGGTGGCCCTGGCCCAGCCCGCAGAGAGGCGGCAGGGCAGGGGAGGAAGCACGCTGTGTGGCCTTGTGTGGGTGCCCTAGCCGTTCTTTTGTCTCCTTGCCCATGAAGGGTAGAGGTTGAAGAGTGTCGGGGCTGCTTTACTCTCAAGTGGCAGCAACTCAGATTGGCTTAATCAACCTTGATAGGGCATATGTGGGTCACATGTATGGGCTTCAGGCAGGGTTAGATCCAGAGGCTCAAAGGCCTTGGTCTCTGTGCCTCTGGCAGTTTTTCTCTTCCCATTCATCCGTGGTGGGGGCTCCAGGCTCACGTCACAATCCTTAGATGCTCAGGTGAAAATAAAACCCTAGAATTGAAGTCTTTTGTAAAAACACATTTTATTTGGAAATAATTATAAACTAACTGGAAATTGCAAAAGTAGCACAGAGTCCATAGTCCCTCCTCCCCCATTCCCCAGTGGAGACGTCCTGTGTAACTGTGGAGCATCCAAGCCAGGAAGGTGACAGTGGAGCGGGACTGCAAGTAGAACCCAGATCGCCTTCCGCTTGTCATTTCAAACACACACGGGCATGCGCACAGGGGCGGGTATGTAAGGACCTATTCCCAGATGAAAGGCCTTGCTCCCTGCTCAGACATTATTCAGATGCCACGATGACGTCAGGACAGCACTAACCATGTGTGGGGCCTGTGTGAGCCCAGAGCCCTGCACAGGTCACCTGCCCATGGAACTGGCCACACACACCATCTATCCGGAGCATACACTGAAGCTGTCTCATTGGTCCAACCTGGACCCTGTGCCTATGGAGTCCCTATGGTCAGGGGCTGGAAGGCGCTGGCTGGCCAGGCCAGGCCACATATCTGCTCCTGAGTTGGAGCTGACAGAGGACCAGCTACCAGCTGTCCCCCACACTCCATGGTTGAGTGTGAGGAAAGGTGTTCTTCAGAGACACCTGGGGCTGTCTCCAGAAGGGGATGAGGGCACAGGGAAAGCAGCGGGTGAGAGCACGGCCACCTTGCTCTCCTAGGCCCTGTCCCTGGTGACTTGAAGGAGCCCGTGGGAGCAGCCTGCAGCCCAGCCTTCCCTGCCCCCCGCTTCTGGAGGGGCCTTGCCCAAGCCCACCGTGACCCCCGTGGGGCAGCCTCTGGGTCTCCCATCTGCCCTTCTCACAGACCCTTGCCTCCATCACCACAGGGCCCTAGGCTGCGGCCCCTGCGAGCCTCACCCACTCCATCACAACCCACCCCCCATTGTGGCCACCCACCTCACCCCTCCAAGTTCTGTCCCATGACACTATCTCTATCCCAACTGGCTGAGCATGATTCGCCAGCTGGCTACTTTGCTGGAGCCGTGAACGGGCTTGGAACACCAGGAAGTATTGTCACCAGGGTGGGGCCTGGTAATTTAGAAGAGGTGGACACTATCCCTTATGCCCTCTTCAGATTGTCCCAGGCTCCCATCCCTCAGGCAAGAGGCCTTTTATTGGAGGGGGTACCGAGGATTGAACTCAGGGGCACTCGACCCCTGAGCCACATCCCCAGCTCTATGTTGTGTTTTATGTAGAGACAGGGTCTCACTGAGTTGCCTAGCACCTCGCCATTGCTGAGGCTGGCTTTGAACTTGTGATCCTCCTGCCTCAGCCTCCCAAAGTGCTGGGATTACAGGCTTGCGCCACCATGCCCGGCAGCAAGAGCCCTTTAGATCTGATTTGCTAGGAATTCAGAGTGAGGGCTCCGTAGAGGGAGGAGAGCTCTGCAAAGATGCACTGAGCAGGGAGTCTGCGGCCAGGCTCCGATACTCTGTGAACGTCCCTGTCCCTCTCTGAGCCTCTCTTCCTACTACATCCATTCATCCACATGTCCATCCACTCATGCGGCTGCGAACCCTGGTCCCCTTTTACCCCCTGGAGTCTGTGGTACAGGGAGGGGAGAGAAGGAAGTCTTATTGCGCTCGGGTGAGGAGAGTGGAGACAGCTCCCCAGAAGGAAATGTCCCAGAGGAGCTTGGGAGGCAGAAGAGGAGTCTGGGAGCCAGGGAGGGTGGAGCTGAGGAGCTAGGAAAGGCCTTGAGAATAGGGCTGGGCATGGCCGAGTCTGGGAGGTGCAGGAAAGCCAGTCACACTCCGAGGATGGCAAGTTATGCAGCTGGTTGAAGCTCAGAGTCCAGGGATGAGGCTAGCAGAATCTAGAACCCATGGCGCCCTGTGGGCCACAGCAGGGCTCCTGAACTTGAAGCTGAGGGTACTCACCCTCTGGCTGCTGGCAGAGATGGACACTGGACCATCAAGCAGGAGCTGACCATGGGGCTGAGGGCCATGGGCTGTTGGGGTAGAACCTACACGGTGGGATGGATGGGCCTGGGTGACCCATGGGAGCTGCAGCCCCCGGGGCCTCTCACTGGTCCTTCCTGCCCCAGGCTGTCCTGGCAGAGATTCAAGTCAGAAGATGCCCCCAAGATCCACGTGGCCCTGAGCAGTAGCTTGTTCCTCTTGAATCTGGCCTTTCTGATCAGCGTGGGCAGCGGCTCGACAGGGTCCCATGCTGCATGCTGGACCCGGGGTGCCATCTTCCACTACTTCCTGCTCTGCACCTTTACCTGGATGGGCCTGGAAGCCTTCCACCTCTACCTGCTCGCCATCAGGGTCTTTAACACCTACTTTGGCTATTACTTCCTGAAGCTGAGCCTGGTGGGCTGGGGTAGGTGCTGCCTGGTGGGCAGAGGGGATGGTAGCCCTGAGGGAGCAGGGGTGGACAGCCTTCGGGAGAGGGGAGGATGTTCCCACTCCTCCAGGACTGGAAGGGATTTGAGGAGGACATGCCAAGGGAGCCCGGAAATGCCACAACTCCTGCCCTTGTGTCTAGGCCTGCCTGCCCTCATGGTCATTGGCACTGGAAGTGCCAACAGCTATGGCCTTTACACCATCCGCGACCAGGAGAACCGCACGTCTCTGGAGCTGTGAGTGGTGGCCATGGGATACCCGGTGGTAACAGACCTCCAGCTTCACATATTAATGCCATGGGGGGAGGAGGGAATTCTAGGAAGATATACAGAGAATGTCAGTCCTAGAAGGATCCTTGGGTCCAGCTGGCTCATGCCACAAGGGAAAACTGAGATCTGGAGAAAGGAAGTGAAATGGGAGAGGAGGATCCCTCGGAAAGGGAGAGGGGGAACTGGGCTAGGAGGCAGGATGCCCCACTCTGGCCTGGGCCACCACCAAGCCATCATGGTGACACCCTCCTCGTGCCTGGTTCTCAGCATGGTGAGTGCAGACCATTCTGGATTTCAGCCCCTGCCTGACCGTCGTCCAGGTGCCCTCATGCAGGGCATGACCTGCCCACCTTTCCCAGCAGCCCTGGGTCTGCCCTCAACTGCTGTGGGTGTGACCTTGGGAAAACCTGTCCTCGCAGGGGCCTCAGTCTCCTCCTCTGTACCCTGAGGCCGCTGATGGACATGCCCTTCAGGCCGTTAGCCCTGCAGTGCAGGGAGCAGTGGAACTGGTTGAGCCTTTAGACATCGACCCAGTGGTCTCCAGGGGGCCTGGCCCCGTGGCTCTGTGCTAGGAGGGGTTGGTGGGGCCTTGGGCCTGTCCTCACATGCAGGGTCCTCAGAAGCTCATTAGGTCATATAATTGCACATGGTGGCCAGAGCTCGACTGCAGTGGATGGGGAGTCATTTGTCCATATAAGGGGCTGCCAATTGTTATCCTCCAAGGAGGGCGCCCATAGGCCTGCCTGGGTGGTTTTATAGGAGAAGCGAAACTCTGGATGTTGATGCCAAAATAAATTCATATTTTTTATAACATAATGTGTAGCAAAGGGAACATGCCTTTGGAGTTAATCTGGCCCTTTTGCACCATTATCTAAAGAGACACCAAGCTGAGCTGGGCACGGTGGTGCAGGCCTGTAATCCTAGCGACTTGGAAGGCTGAGGCAGGAGGATTGCAAGGTCAAGGCCAGCCTCAGCAACTTAGCGAGGCCCTAAGCAACTTAATGAGACCCTGTCTCAAAATAAAAAAAAAAATAAAAAGGGCTGGTGATGTGGCTCAGTGGTTAAGCACCCCTGGGTTTCATCCCCAGTACCAAAACAATAAATAAATAAAATAAAGAGACACAAGCATCCACAGTCTCCCCCTTACCCAGCAGAAGAGCAGGGTATGGATGGTGGAGATGGAGGGAGGTGTATTCCAGGTCATAAAAGGTCAGCGAGGGGAGAAGTCCTGGGGCTTGCTGGCCAGGGCTCACCTCTTGCAGTCCCAGTGGCCATCCACTTCCTCCAGGTGCTGGTTTCGGAAAGAGCCTGCCCTCTATGTCACTGTCCATGGCTACTTCCTCATCACCTTCCTCTTTGGTGCCGTGGTACTGGCCGTGGTGGCCTGGAAGATCTTCACCCTGTCCAGCGTCACAGCGGGCAAGGAGAAGGGGCAGAACTGGAAGGCCGTCCTCACTATCCTGGGCCTCTCGAGCCTTGTAGGCGTGACCTGGGGGCTGGCCGCCCTCACACCCCTGGGCCTGTCTACCATCTATATCTTCGCCCTCTTCAACTCCCTGCAAGGTGAGACCCCTGGGCTACTGTCCTGTCTGCACCAGGAGGTGCTGGGAATCGGGGAGAGGGTGGTTTGTGAAATGAGATTCCTCTCTGGCCAGCTCAAATCAAAGGTACTGATTTTAGATCTCCAGGGCTCTTACATCAAGGGTGGCTGACTTCATGGGACCTGCTACCAGGATCAGGAAAGCCACCCAAATCAAAGCAAAGACTTTCTCCACCTTTTCTCTGGAGCTCTGTGTTGTCTGTCACAAGCATTTGTGGAAACTCCTTCATTCTTCTCTCTCTGCTGCCTCTTACTATCCATGGCCCCAAATGGCTGTCCAACATGGACCACCTCAATCCTCCCAAGTCAGGTGACCATCTCTGGTCCAATCAGCTGTGAGAGGAGGGTAGGTCAGGTGATTTGGTGTCCATATGACAGGGCAGGTAGCATAGAGTCTCTAAGGAGCTGTTGAGGGGGGAAAGAAATGATTGATGTCTACTTCCTGCCCTGGCTGGGTCCTTCCTCTGAGACCCCTGCAAAAGAGGAGAAGCCCAGGGCATGGGTTACACTTTCCTTTCCACACCTGATCTCTTTGTTCCTCAGTTTCCAATTATCCATGCACACAGCTCAAAGGAACGCCATTTTGTGAGGGAAACAGGCAAGAAGGGTGTGATAAGATTCGTCCTTTCCAGGGGAGTCACTAGGAACCCAAACATCTCAGATGCAGTGGATGCAAACCTACAAGACCAGGGCTGGCTCCCAGTGCCGCATGAGACCATGTGGCATGGTGGTTGGGTCCAGGCCCATCTGGATTCAATCCCAGCTCCGCCCACCTCTCGAGCAAGTCATTCAATTCCTCTGATCCTTGTTCATCTCTAAAGTCTGGGCAATCCCAGCACTTTCTCACCAGATTTCATGTTGAATAATTATGGTCTTGCCCACATGAGACACAGTAGGTCTTCAGTATGTGGGAACTGTATTAATAGCAATAGCAATGACTACTTTAGGGCCATCTGAGGATGTCCCCAGTTGAAGAATCATGAGTCCATCTCTGGAAAATTCTAGAAGTTAAGAGTTAGGGAGAGATACATGTTGAAATTATAGATTGTGTCATTATTCTTACAGAAATTGCTTTAATATTTAAGCCTGCACGCTTCACTCTACTGAGTTCAGTTTCAATGGAGTCTGAGTTGTTTGGGATTTCTATCTTCCTCCCAAACACAGCCAAGCCCTCGGTGCATTTTAATTGCCATTGAATCGTCTCAGTGTTACTGCTCTGTAGCATTTTTGTTACAAATTCCTTTATAACACAGTCTTTACTTCTCGTTGAGTTTTCTACACCCCACACCTTCCTTTTTCTTGCTGAAGTGCATCCTGTAGTAATCCTTTATAGAAGGATGGTGGGAGACCCCACTGCAATGGGTTTGTGTGTCTGAAAATTCTTTTTATTTTGTTCTCTCTTTTCTATGACAGGTGTACGGAGTTTTTGTGATTTTTGTTTGTTTGCTTGCTTTTTTTTTTTAAATTTCAAGATCTTTGTTTTTCATTTCTAAGATTTCTACCAGTTCTTTTTCAGGAATAGGTTCCATTTTTGCCTGACAGTTTCATGAATCCTTGAAGGTTTACAATGGAGCCCTTCTGCCCTGGGTCGCCACCAGCCCAGGCTGCCCTGTCCCCTACAGACCCACCCAGGCTCACCGAGTCTCTCTCCTACAACAGGTGTCTTCATCTTCTGCTGGTTCGCCATCCTCTACCTCCCGAGTCAGATCTCCACGCCTTCCTCCTCCGGGGGCACTGCCCGGCTGTACCAGGCCCCCTCTGTGTCACATGAGTAGGCAGACATGGTCCTGCACCCAGGCTTGGCTCCCACCTGCTATGTGCCCTCAGCACCCCCTGCATCCCCAGGGACCCCCGCTGCTTCCTCTTTACAGTGTGGCTGACAAGGGAAAGAATGGAAATGGGTTGGATCACGTGGCCTCAAAGGTCTCATCCAGATGTGTCCATGGATCCAAGAATCCACAAATGCAGATGTTCAGGAGATGGAGGTCCTACAGTCCTGACACCCTCCTAAGAGCAAAGAGCGTGCCTTCACCCCTCTGCCCAGCCTCCCTAGCAGAGCTGCCTTGTTACCACCGCCCACCACTGGTCTTGGCGAGTCCTGAGCCCAGAGATCGAAGTCTTTACAGGGCAGCACCTGGAAGGAGCCCCCAGCCTCCCTGCTCCTTCCTTTGTGATTGCCCCCATCCCAGCTCTGATTTCTAGCTGCCTGTCCTGGTGAAGAGCATTCAGGAGGTCATTGTCCCCTGGGGAACTGGGGGAGTTGTGGACTGGAGGTTTGTTTGGGGGGTAGCCAGCCTTGCCTGCCCTGGCCTCTGCTCGCCCCACCAGGCCCATTCTCCAGGAACAGACCCTACCATGCAGGGGACTGCCAGCCCTCCAGGTTCTCCAGGGACATTGAATCTCAGAGGCCACTTAGTGTGTGTGCCACCTGGAACAAGTCCCCTCCCCGCTCATAACTGCCTGGTGGGCCATTGTGGGGTGGAGGTAATGGACCCAGGGCTCCACACATCTATTCGCTCAGTGTGTGGGACCCAGGGGAGAGGGGTGAGGGTTCACAGGGCGAGGTGGGCACTTCCAGCTGTCTGAATGCCCAAGGGCAGAGACTGTGACAGCCTCACTGCCCCGTCAGCCCAGCTGGAGCACAGGGCCTGTCCTGTATAAAGCCAGATGTTGGCACCAATGTTTCAATAAATATTTGTTGGCTGAGTAAACGTATGTATTTGCAGGGCTTTGTGCCGGGGATGCCTTAGGCTAGACCCGGGTTGGTTACGTCACTTCCAGTAGGTGGCCCTCCATTTCCTAACCATGGGCTGGTCTCCTCAGCAGGAAGCACAGGTGGCAGAAGTAACAGAGGCACACAGAGGGACAGAGAGGCTCAAGGGACAGGCTGACACACACAGAAGAGAGGCAGAGGTGGCCCTGGAGAGACAGCAGCCCCTTGGCCTGCCCTGGCCGGGAGAGCATCAGCCTTACTAACGCCTGCCTGGCCCTGCCCGGCCTCCAGCTGGGCTTGCTGCAGTTGGGGAGACGTTGTCATGACCAGATGCTCCCTGCAGCCCCCAAGCTGTGGGCTCCAGCTCTGCTCCCCCACCAGCAGCGGGTGCTCATGTCCACCTGAGGGACCTCCTCGCTTCTCCTCCCACCCAGCAAACAGAGCCACCAAAGACAGGAAGGTGGGGCACTTGATGCAAGTCACCCTGTTCCTGGAAAGGAAATCCTGGGGTGTGGACACTGGATCAGTTGAACCACAGTGTGTTTTTGTGGACAAATTGAGTGTCTTTGGGGCTTATCTTCACGGATTTCTGTTGCTCATGCTGAAGGTCTTGGCTCTTTGCCCCAAGGTCTCTGAATTGGTAACCTGATATATTCTGGGAAACAGTTGTTCTACAGTGTGATGGTCCAGGGTTTAAATTCTGCCTCTGCTGTGTGACCCTGGCAAGTCACCCTGCCTCTCTGAACCTCAGTCTCCCTGGCATAAAATGGGGATTATCAAGTCCTTGCTTCAACTCTGAGGGGCAATTGGCTCCCTCCTCCCCAAACCTGCCTTTGACTTAAAGAAGATTAATCATAGTGTTGAAAGAGAAATGGAGGCCCCAAGAGGCCCGACAACCCGCCCAACTATAGCCCCCACCCCATAGGCAGGGCTGAAACTAGGGCTGGCCTCTCTGGGCTGCTGACTCTTCCCCAGGACATTCCCTTACCCAATCCCGAGGCTCAGGGAAACCTTGAGCGGATTTCTCAGATGTGCTCAGTGGGGTAGGGGACCAACAAAACCACAGCCCCTGGTGGCTGGCCTCCTGGTGTGGAGAGGAGGTGGGGCTCACATTGGGGGTGTCCTTTTCAGGTTGGCTCCCCAGCCCAGGGCTGAGCAGGGGTTGAGGGGTTGCAGTCCCCCTTTTCCTGGGGTCACTGTAAAAGTGTCTCCCAGGGCCAAGCGGAGAGGCCTTCATCTCCCCATGGCCAGAGTGCAGGGACAAGGTTCCTGTCACTGAACTGCAGCACTAGCAACCTAGGAGAGGTCAAGTCACGGTTGAGAGCACAGCTCTGAAGTTGCTGCCTCCAGGACTTGCCTGGGCCAGATCCCTCACTCAGGCCCTGCAAGGCAGGGGGTGCAGAAGCTGCCCCCCGGGGCAGGTGCAGGGGATGATTACTGAGACCCAGATGCTGGCTGCAAGGACCAGCACGTATCCCTCTGGCCCAGCAGGAATGTGACCCTGAACACCTCCTGTTCGGTGTCATGGGTGCTGCAGGGAGAGTCCCCTCCACCTTGGCTTCTTGCCTTGCTCTCTATTCTGCCCAAGTTTCTTCATTCCAAATATTCTTTTCATTATCATGTAATAAACACACAGAAAACAAGAAGGCTTATTTACTCTTTGCTGCCAGATGGACAACTTAAGATGAAAAGATCTAACATCTTCACAAATTCATCCATTAATTCCATGCAAGTCCAGTCACGATTCCAATGGATCTTATTCTTTAGAGTCTCTGAAAATTTACTCTAAAAATTGGTGATATATAAAATATGGTGATATATGCAACTTCAAATCATCGAGTCAGCCTTACTGAAAGAGGGGATGGGAGGAAGACTTGACCTCCAGATGTAAAGATGTTATAAGGCCAAAGTGGTAAAGCCAGCCTGGAGACCATGTGGGGACAGGAGGGAAGACCAGCGGAATAGAGCAGAGTGCTCAGTGGTAGACCCTCGCTCCCCTGGGGAGCTTCATACACAACCAAGGTGGCCCAGTCAACAAGAGTGGGGTCAGCTGCTGGTAGTGTTGGAAAACTGGTTCATTTCATGCAACGAAAAAAAAAATGAGACAAGATCCCCGCTAACCCTTTCCATGGAGGTGGACTCCAGGTGGATTAAAAGTCTAGGTGGGAGGGTGAAACTTTAAAGTCAATGTAGGAAAAACTGATACGTTTTATTACATTGAAATTGAAGTTTTCTTCCAGGTGCAAGGGCGCATGCCTATAATCCCAGTGGCTCAGGAGGCTGAGGCAGGAGGATCACGAGTTCAAAGCCAGCCTCGGCAACTTAGAGAGGTCCTAAGCAATTTAGCAAGACCCTGTCTCTACATAAAATATAAAAAAGGGCTGGGGATGTGGCTCAATGTTTAAGTGTCCCTGGGTTTAATCCCCAGTATCGAAAAAACGAAAAAAAAAAAAAAAGAAAAATTGAGGTTTTCCTTTTTAATGAAGGAGACCAGGGCTAATGTTAACAGACGAATGACAGAAAGGGGGAAGGTATTTGCGAGATCAAAACCAAGGACTAACATCTGAGAGTCTTGCAAAGCAAACCACGAACACTTCCCTAATAGAGAAAAATGGGCTTAGTTTTTAAAAACTGAACACCAATGAGTTAGACACAAGATCCACTTCAGATCATTACTCCTTGCTGCATGTTAACGTGACAATGGGATCTGGTGTCCCTATTCAATCTAGACAGTGCCAGCTGGCAGGGTGGGGGACCAGGATCCCTCATGCACCACAGAGGCAGGAGGGTCCAGGCTGCTTGGCTACCTGCAGGGAGGCAGCGCTACAGCTGGGCGTGGGACCTGATCCTGGGAATTTATCCCGAAGAAACATTCTCACAGGTTGAGAAGGGACATCACCCACGATGTGCATAACATCATGGCAAATTTGAGGGTTCTGTCTAGCCCAGCCCATGGCTGAGGTTGTCCCAAAAGCAGAGGCAAGGGAATTCTGTTAAAGGCCAGTCCAGTGGTAGGGCCAGCTGCCATTCCAAAGATAGAAGCACTCATGTCAGGGTGACAAGTCCGAAGCATTTATTAGGGGATTGCTAGGGTTTGGGAAAGGTTTGAGGGTCCTCCAAGGGTTCATGAGTTGAAGTCTAGTCCCCACGTCGGGTATTAAGAGGGTGGAAACTTAACTGTCTATGGTGTTTAGAGGCGGGGACTTTGGAAGTGATTAGGATTCAATAAGATCATGAGGTGGGGTCCCAAGACTGCATCCTGGTGGCTTGCACAACACTCTCTGCTCTTGATGTGTGATGCCCTTGGCCATCTTGGGATTCTGCCAGCATGACAACTGTTCACAACATGTGAGCCCTTGAACTTCCAGAGCTGTGAGCAAAATAAACCACTTTTCTTCATACAGTTACCCAGCCCTGGATATTTCATCATAGTGACACCATACAGAGAGGGGATCCTGTGTCCAGGAGGCCACAGAAGGAGGTTCTACCCCAATGTGTCCACAATGAGGGTCAGGCCTGGAGATTCCTAGAAGGTTGAAGGAAGCTGGCTCAGGGCTGTGCCTAGTGCCTACGTGATTGGCAACATGTTTGATTTTTCAGTGTTTCAGGTAACCACCTAAACAGTTCATACTGGTGTCTGGGAAGGTTCCCGGCTGAGGCTCAAGCCCACAGGGAAAACAGGGTGCTCTATTTCTCAGTCAGGACAAAGAAAGTGGAGTGAGCTGGGGGTCCCTAGGCTAGGCAACCATCAGTGGAAAGATAAAGGAGTCATTACTGTGGATTCATACAGCAGTGTGGATGAATCTTAAACCCACAGCTCTTAGCAAAACTATAAGAAATAGAAGGATATAAAAACACAATATCACTTATAGACATTAAAAATACCACCATGCAAAACAATGCTCCTTCTGTAAAAATAGCACCTACCAGAATGATGGCCTGGAGAGAGGGGGGCTCAGTGGCCACACCTGTGATTCCAGTGACTCAGGAGGATGAGGCAGGAGGATTGTGAGTTCAAGGTCAGCCTTAGCAACTTAGTGAGATTCTGTCTCAAAATAAAATAAAAAGGGTTGGGGGTGTAGCTCAGTGGTAGAGCACCACTGGGTTCAATCCCCAGTACCATAAGAATAGAAAATGTTGTTTATACAGGATGGGGAATGAGAGTGGGTGTGTATAGAAAAGGTAAAAAATAAATATGTAAAAGGAATGAGATGCCAAGGAAAACAGCAGGGAAATGAAGGCTGTCTTCCATTCTGCCAGCCCGACACCCCCTGATCTCCACCGCCTTCTTCCTTTCCTGCCTTTACCCCTCGCAAATTCCCCCTCTCAGGTATATCACTGGCACGGTGCACCAAGACCAACACTCGGGCCTGTAGGAGCAGTCATGATCTCCTCTCCCCCATGTCTAATTTAGCCTTTGCTATAGTTTGAATCTCTATGCTCCCCAGAGGCCCATGTATTAAAGGTG
The DNA here is from genome assembly GCA_028644305.1 of Xerus rutilus. Taxonomy (NCBI): domain Eukaryota; kingdom Metazoa; phylum Chordata; class Mammalia; order Rodentia; family Sciuridae; genus Xerus; species Xerus rutilus. The sequence goes on along the minus strand of CM053414.1, from coordinate 24,277,102 downwards.
TGGTCTTAGCCAGTGGTACTATTGTGAAGGGGTGGAACCTTTAAGAGGTGGGGCCTGATGGGAGGTCTTAAGTCATTGGGGGCATATCCTGAAAGGAATTGTGGGGTCCCAGTTTCTTCCTCTTTCTCTTTTGTTTCCTAACCATGGGTTGAAGAGGAACTCTCTGCCATATGCCCTCACCATGATGCACTGTGCCATCACAGGCCCCAGAGCAACAGAGCCACCTGAGCATGGACAGAAATATCCCAAATCCTGAGATCAAATAATTCTTTCCTCTTTGGAAGTTGATTGTCTCGAGTGTTTTGATACAGTAACAGAAAACTGACTAATACAGCTTTCATACATTTTTTTCATGGCTGCATAATATTCCAGCCAGAAAGGGGGAAATCATTCTTTTTCTTTTTTTGGATGAATGAGATGATCCTTAAGTGTTCACTGATAACATCACTTACAACTTTGGCAGGATATTGGCAGTATTTTTCTGGACTTTCTCCCAGCCTCACATAGGGCAGTATTATGACTTTCATGGGTCCCTTTCTCCAAAAACAAAAGAGCAAAAATTGTATTTTATGACTACATTGGTACAAAGACAAATTTAATCCATTTAAACTAATAATTATAATTATAATTATATAAGCATAATTATATATTCATTATTATTATAGTTGAGTTTTTTCCTTCTGATTTTCATGCATAGGACTGGGGATTGAACATGCTAGATGAGTGCTCTATTGCTCAGCTACAATCCCAGCCCCTCTTCTGAATTTTTGAAGAAATTCAAATTAAAAATTTTCATGGGCTTCTAATCTAACAGATACACTTGAGATAATCTACGAAATCAGAGACTCCATCTAGACTAGAACCCAGGGCTCAGGTAGCATGGCTCTGTCCCCCACAGCAGGCAGCCACCCCAGGGCCACGCTGCTTCTCATCTGTCTTGGTGAAGGCCACAGTCCTCCTGGGTGGGGGAGGGGCAGAGGAAGTTGGACAAATGTTTAACAATTGGCTTTCTGGGAGAAAAAGTCCTGGTCTGTAGCATTTACCAATTTCTGGGGTGTAAATAACCCCACAGCTGGTTTTAAGCTATTGCTCTGACATCACTGAGCAGAAGCTAGGAATAGATGTGAAATAGCTCACCATTATATAGTTTTTCTGTTGTACAGAAACAATAAGCATAAACCACCTCAAGAACACAGATAAAAGTAAAATAGAGGAAAATAATTAGAGAGTGATGGGTTGTATGTATTTATTACTTTGTAAAAATATAATTAGTTCCTTGTAGGTTTTTATCCTTTTTTATTTTTGTTTTTTTAATCCTTTTATTTTTATTTTTTAATTTTTAATTTATTTATTCTAATCAGGTATACATGACAGCAGAATGCATTTTGATTCATTGTACACAAATGGAGCACAACTGTTTTATTTTTAATAATGCTGTTTGCTGATGACTCATAAACATTCCTCAAAGCTTACCAATCAGCTCTTGCCCACTGGTACGCGCTGTACCAGCAACACCATGGCTGAGAGACCTGGGCAATCCCAGAAGACTACATTTCCCAGAAGGCCTCTCTTCCAGGACCTGCCCTCAGCGGTTACCACGGAGACCACTAACAGTAAGGCTGCCCTGCTGACAGGGTAAGGAGGGAGCAGGGTGCTAGGGGTGGCTGCACCCTGCCTGGCTGGGAGGGGAGGGACATGCCATAGAGGACTTCTGCCTGGAACCCTCTAGCCTTGATCTGTCTGGGGAAGTTTGTGGGGTGTGTGTGTTTGGTGGAGAGGGGGAGATTGCTGCTGGGGAAGGGGTGCAGGGAAGGGCCTATGGGTGGGGCAGAGCCCAGGGAACTTTGAAGCAGGACTGCTCTACACCCTGGGCTGTAGCCGAGGGCCATCTCATCAGGCCCTGAAATGCGTGGGTTTCCGAGCCAGAAATACGTGGGTTCAGATCCCAGATCTGGCACTTTTAGTTGCGGCCTTGTGCAATTCCACTCAGCCTCTGTAAGCCTCAGTCTTGTCATCTGCAGAATGGGTCTCATAGGAGTGTCCACCCCAAGGAGGTATTTGAGAATCAATGAGATTGTCTCCATTCAACCCTTAGCACAGGGCCTGGCATAGAGAAGGGGTTCAGAAAGTGCCCCCCTGGACTCATCTGCTGTGTCCCCAAGAGGCAGACAAACGAATCTGATGATCTGGCCAGGCCGCTTGACTGGAGGTTTGTCCCTAGAGAACTGGAGTCCTGATGAGCCTGCTGGACACAAGGCTTTGGCTCTATTGACCCCCCTGGGGCTCAGGCAGGATGCCCTCCAGCAACAGGAGCGTGCAGGCCCGCTGAGTCCAGAGGCACAGATTGCCAGAAGTGGACGGAAAATATCTATCTCCCCTTTTTACTGCAGAGGGGGAAACTGAGGTCCAGAAAGTGGCAGGGAGTGGCCCACGGGCAGGCTTGGCAGGCTCAGGTTTCCAGCTAGTGACTCTCCTCTGCAGGAGGCCAGGGTGGCCTGGGTGGGGGCACTGAGTGGGAGGCAGGTCAGCCGTCACCTCCTGGTCCCCCCTTTCATTGTGGTGCTGGGATCGAATCCAAAGCCTCATGCATGCTAGGCAAGTGCTCCACCGCCCAGCCACATCTCCATCCCACCCTCCCGGTCCCTTTTGTCCTCTCTGTCTTGGCTCCACTCCAGGGGGTGAGGACAAATCTGGGGAGACCCCGCTCTTTTCTCCTCAGTCCTCTCTACTCCCCCACCCCTCTCCTTTTCTAGTGGGCTGGGTGGGTTTTCCTGTTCTCTGGACCTTTGTCCTGTTTGCTGTAAAGAAAGCAGGGCTCAGGGCTGGGTTATGGTGTAGTGGTAGCTTGCTCACCTAGCATGCCTGAGGCACTGGGTTTGATCCTCAGCACCACATAAAAATAAAATAAAGATATTCTGTCTGCCTACAACTAAAAAATAAATATTAAAAAAAAAAAAAAAAGAAAGCAGGGTTCAGAGCAGGGTGATGAAAAGGTGGGTCAGCTGAGGTGGCATTGGGTGGCCTGTGACCAGGACCACCATAGAGGCTGAGTTTCCACATGCATTGGAATCTGGAGGTGGCACTTGACTCTGCAGCATCTTTGGGGCCCCTGGCTCGCCTGTCTCCGCTCGGCCATCCTTAGCAGGAAGTCTTGGCCCTCACATGGGCTCCTCATGACCATGGGCTGGCCCTCCCCTCCTGCTTCACGTGTAAGTTCCAGGCAGACTGGAGAGAGGCCCACGGTCTGCGCCTGCTCGGCCCTTTACCCTCCCTCCCAGCACCTCACACCTCCTTGTTCAGAACTGGGTCACATCCCAGGCCACCGATAGCTGCAAGCCTGTCTGGGAAGCTGGACATTTCAAACCAGGCACCTCAATTTGAAATTGAGGTCCTGCCATTTGGAAGCTGAGACTGGGTCTTCGAGGAGTGACCAGCCGTCCACGTGAGCCCCAGGCCAGGCTTCCTTGGGGCACCTGGGCACGTATGGCCTTTCAGTGTGGATCACAGAATGAGTGTCCTCTGGGATGTGTCACCCCTGGACTTTTGGTGGCATCCCTGCCCTGGAACTCTCTGTCCCTCAGTTTCCAGTTTGGTGAGAGGAAGGACTGTTCACCTGCGACCTTTTGTTTGGGCACATTCTCTGTCACCTTCCTTTCGTGACTTATTTTTAAGCCAACTCAGTTGTTGGACTTTACAAATATATATTTAAACGGGAAACTTTATAACATGCGATAATCCCTCAGCATTAGCATCACTTGCTTGAAGGAGAAATTGTTGAAATAAACATACTAACAGCAGCAAGACCAGGTTAGGAGCGTTAGGCCGCGGGCTCCTGCCCTGACCACGGCTCCCAACCTGAGGCCCGCCTTGCCTTTGTTTTAGGAAGATTTGCAAGTGTTAGGAGTTCTTATCAATGTGCCAGCACCAAACAGAGACTTTCTCCTTGATTAAAAGGAAGTGAAAGAGAGAATCCCTTCCTTGAGTGAGTGGAACCCCCTCCAGGGCCTCCCAGACTTGTACCTGGTCTAATCCAAATGCATTCTTCTCCCTCTCCAGACAGCCAGAGACCACCAGAATGGAGGTCCTGAAGGAGACGGTGGAGGAGGAGGAGGCAGCCGAGCGGGAAGAGGCGGCTGAGTGGGCTGAGAAAACAAGGCTGGCTGAGGTGTGGAAGGAGGAGACCACCCTGACGCAGGAGATGCTCAGAGACCTGGAGAAGAAGCTGTCGGAGATCGAGGTCCCAACCCCTGCAGATCCCCAGTGAGTGCATGGGGTGGAGACTTCTGATCCAGCAGCCCTGGCACGGGCAGACTGGGATTGGACACAGGAGGAGTCAGGCAGAATGGTGGCACCTGGGCTGGGAGGGGGCCCAGGACTTCCGGGAAGCTGTTTAAGAGTGAGGACTCAGATTACCTGGTCTGAGTCCCCACTGTGCCTCTACCTGGCTGTGTGACTTGGACAACTCACTCAGTCTCTCTGAGCCTCAGTTCCTTATGCTAATCATGGTGCCTGCCTGGGTAGTTAGTGGTGAGGTTTAGGAAAGGGTGGAGCCCATGGCAGCTCACATGGATCAAGGGTCCCCTGAGTGCCAGGAGGAGCCCATTCAACTAAACGCCACCCCTGTCATGACACAGGACCTCCTCCTCTGAGGACGCTGTTGACATCTCCAAGCTGCCCCTGTCCTACAAAACCAACACGCCCAAGGAGGAGCTCATGCTGCAGGTGGCAGACAACTTCTCCCGCCAGTACAGCCACCTGTGCCCAGACCGCATGCCCCTCTTCCTGCACCCACTGAATGAGTGTGAAGTGCCCGTAAGGCTGGGTCATGGAGGGCAGAGCCGCAGGTGGGGGCAGAGGGCAGAGGGAGGTGGGCAGGGTCTCCAAGTCCTCGGGGCCAAGTCACACGTCTCCTGTGGCTCGGGGTTCCTGGTCCTTAGCAGCCTAAACCCAAGTGCCAGCTGTGGAGGGGAAAGGGGGGCAGCCCTGGAGCGCAGTGGGCCTGGAGCCTGCCAGCCTCACCCAGAGCTGCCTCTGGGGCTGGGGTGAGCGGAGCCCTATGAGAGGGGAATTGGGATTTGGATGGGAATTTCTGATTTCTCAATGCTGGCAGCTGAGACACATGGTCAATTTCACCACAGGTCTGTGGGACCTGTCAGCCTGGCGCTGCTCTTTTGTGACCTCTGGATTAACCCCATGCTCCTCTGTCTATAGATGGAGGAACTGAGGCTCAGAGAGAGAGTCAGGGAGGTACCTGGGGTCATAGGGCTTACAGGAAGAAGCTGTTGCTTGGGTCCTGAGGCCTGTCCTGATCCTCTTTGTCTTATTTCTCTGCCTTTCCCTGGGTGGGGACAGCCTCTGGGACTGGAGATGATCCTGGCCATGAGCTGCCCTGCCCAGAACCTCTGTAGGCCCTGGGAGGAGACCTGATCTCCCCCTTCAGCCCTATTTGCTGGGTCACTTCAGGCTGCTCACTTGGCCTCTTTGGGCCTTAGGCTCCCCATTGGTGCCCTGGGGACTGGAGGGATTCTCTCAGCCTTCCCAGCCCAGATGCAGAATAAGCTTGTGCCGTCCCAGTGCTGCCCATGTGATGAGCTCCTCCCAGCCATTGACCCCGCTCCACTGGGGTCAGGCATGGGCCAGGCCTGGGCATTGCCTTCCCAGCAGGCCATCCACCATGACTTGCCATCTCAGGGCTGTGGGCCTGGCCTCCTGTGTGCTCTGGCCTCTGGGGTCTCCCTGTGGATTTGAGGAAGGAGGCCACCTTCACCTCAGGCACAGATATCACGGCCCCACCATGCCTGGTCCCCTGGAACGGTGTTTCCACTTGCAGAAGTTTGTGAGCACGACCATCCGGCCCACACTGATGCCTTACCCCGACCTCTACAATTGGGACAGCTGTGCCCAGTTCGTCTCTGACTTCCTCACTATGGTGCTTCTGCCTGACCCCCTTAAGCCGGTAAATGTCACTCACGGGCTGCTTCCAGAGGCCTGGTAGGCCTAAGATGGGGAGCCAGGCAGGGTCTGGGAGAAGGAGGCTCAGCCAGTCTCAGGCCCCAGCTCCTGAGAGATTCACTAGGGGAAAGCAGGCCCAGAGAGAGACAGCCACTTGCCTGAGGGCACACAGCAAGCTGGGTCTCCTGGCTTTGCCTTTGTCTCCTCTACCTTTTTCTAGTCCAGAGCATCCCTTCTCATGACTTTAGGAGGTACAGAGAGGAGTAGGGGGTGCCCAGCTTCCTATGACCAGCTGGGTCAGCTTCTCATTGAGAACTAGAGGAGGCAGGGAGAAAGGGGAAACCTAAACTGATCAGGGGAGGAGAGGGAAGGATGGGGGCTGGAAGGAGAGGGGTACTGGGAGGGAATCAGTAAAATTACCCACCAGAGGCCATCAGACCAGAAGCTTCTACAGTCCCAAAGTTCTCCCCCATTGGGAAGACTTCAGCCATAGGCCCTTGTGCTGCGTGGGGCCTGCCCTCATCCCACCCTGCGCAGGCCCCCTACTTAGCAGGGCTGTGACAGTGGGGAGGCAGCGAGGGGGGCAGGGGCCTGGCCGTGGTGCTGACCAGCCCGCCGTGGCCAGCCCTCCCACCTGTACTCGTCCACCACCGTGCTCAAGTACCAGAAGGGGAACTGCTTCGACTTCAGCATGCTGCTCTGCTCCATGCTCATCGGCTCCGGCTACGATGCCTACTGCGTCAACGGCTACGGCTCGTGGGACCTGTGCCACATGGACCTGACGCGGGAGGTGTGCCCACTCACCATGAAGCCCAAGGAGGTACGCGAGCGCGGCTGCCCAGGGCACCCCGGGGGGTGCGTCCCCCATACCCTCCTTAGAGGAGCACGCCCCTGCCCCGGGCACACGGGCACAGCTCCGTCACCAAGTCCTAGCTCCCTGAAGCCACTTGTCATTTCTCTGTCCTTAGCACCTAATTCTCCAAACCCCCTGTCCCTTCCCACTTGTCTTAACTCTGTTTAAGTGACTGTATTCCCACCGGGTAAATTTTTTGAATGCCACACGGTTTCCATCTTGAGCCATTGGGTAGAAATCCAGCCAGGGATCGGTAATGGGAGGGAGTCACGAGCACAGGCTTGATTCTCGCCACCTCCCCTGGCCTCCGCTCCGAAGGCCTCTGTAATAGCCAAAACAAACAAACCAACAACAGCAACAGACAGCACACACACAGCCCCTCTCCAGGGGCGCCGCTCTGTTCTGTATCTGTTGACAGGACAGCGCCATCATGACTTGCGCTGTGTGACCAGGAGAAACACTCTAACGTGAATTTTAATGATCAGCATCATAAAAGCATCTGTTTATGTTTAGGCACTAGCTGTCCCACAGACAGAAAGTGCTTTTGGTAAACTGGATGATTCTGTGATGAGGGTGGAGCCCCCGAGGGCGTCTGCAGCTCAGGGATGGGACCCCGGGGCCTGAGCGGTCCAGTGCGGGTACCTGGACCACACTTGAGTGAGCCACCTGGTGTCCCAGGCTTTTTTGAAGGAGGTGAGGAAGAGGGGCATGAGGGGGCCTGGTGGCTTTGGCAGAGGGTGTGGAAGCCCCAGCGTGAAGCTTGGCTCTAAAGGCCTCTGAGCTCACCTACTGGTCTCTTATCTCAGCCAGAATTTCAACAATCAAAATTATATCAATAAGTAACAGAGACACAGAACTTTCTGGTCTGTACACCACTTCCATATCATTGATGTGGCCGCTCCTCTCAGTAGCCGTGTGGCAGGGGTTGTCACTGTTATTTTACAGATGAGTCTGTTGAGCTCAACAGGGAGGTGAGGCAAAGTGGCTTTCACAGCTGGTAGGTGGAGACCCAGAGCTGGGGGGTCGCCTGCCTCTAAACCCTCAAACTGTCACAGGCCACCTCTGCAGCTCCTGCATGTTGGTTGCTAGGAACACTTCTTACCTTCTAGACACACACATGCATGCTCACACACACACACACACACACACACACACACGTTAGGTGCACACCCATGCTCTCACACCTGCACGCACACATACAGCTGCCCATGTGTGCACATGCTCACATACATACGCACACAGGCATATGCACACGTGTGCACAGTCGTACTTACACTCAGGTGCACGCACACACGCACAGGCTTGTCTTTTCCTTCTGGGGCCAGCAAATTCATACTGTTAGTCAACCCATGAAACCCTGTAATGATAAGATCTGAAAAATCCCACCCCAGACCATTTGCTCTGCTTTCCTGGTCAGATCCAGGTCACCCTAGGGCAGGCGGTGGGGACTGAAGAGGAGAAGCTCACATCTCCTTAGCTCCTGCCCAGATGGCAGGAGGGTTGCAAGTTCAAGGCCAGCCCGGCAACTTAGTGAGATCCTGGCTCAAAATGAAAAACAAAGAGGGCTGGGGATGTAGCTCAGTGGTAGAGCACCCCTGGGTTCAATCCAGCAGAGAGAGAGAGAAAGAGAGAGAGAGAGAAGAAAAGAGGAAACAGGACAGGGAAGTGGAGACAGGCAGGGGCCACACCCCTTTCCAGGACACACCCCTTCTGGGCCACACTCCTTTCCAGGACACACCCCCAGTGACCTAATTTCCTTCCTCTAGGCCCACCTCCTAATGGTCCCACCACCTCCCAGCAGCACCACAGGTTGGTGACCAAGCCTTTAACACATGAAGACTTGGGGGACGTTCAGATCCAAATGAAAGCACCCATCAGTAGCCATTCTGATAAGATCATCCTCTCCCTTTGACTCCTGCATCCTTTCCAAATGTGGATTGTTGGCTTGTGAGATTAATTTTCTTTCTTTCTTTGTGTGCTGGAGATCGAACCCATGGACACGCACACACTAAGCATATGATCTCCCACTGAGCTATATCCTCAGCTTCTGAGTTCTATTTAAAAAACTTCGTCCTGGGGCTGAGGTTGTGGCTCAGTGTTAGAGTGCTTGCCTAGCACATGTGAGGCACTGGGTTCGATTCTTAGCACCACATAAAAATAAATAAAGATAAAAAAAACCAAAACACCTTCATCTTTGATAGCAGAATGTGTGCTCATCTTAAACATGTAGCTCCACGAATACTCCTAGTCCCCTGCACCCTGATCAAGGAAGAGAACACTGCCTGCACCTCAGAAAGCCCTGTGTCCAGTACTCCTCTCCCTGGGCACTTTCCTATCTACTTCTCAGAAGGAGCCTGGGGAGGAGGTTCCTGGGATCTCTCACCCCACTTTACAGATAAGCCTGAGATCAAGAGAGGTGAGAAGACTCCCCATCCAAGTTCCCAGAGCTGGAGCTGTGGCTCCCTTTGCTCTTAGGGCCATAAGACTCACAGCTGGAGGGGCAACTGTGAGCCTTGGTCCCAGGACCAGGGCTTGAGGAGGCCTCAGCCTCTGGGAGCTGGATTCAGAGCAGAGTGTGTGTGTGTGTATGTGTGTGTATAAGAGAGAGAGAGAAGGATGCAAATCAGGGCTGCTGACTCCTTTTCTCTTGCTGGGTGACAGATAGTCAAGAAGGAAGAGAAGGCACCCCCTAAGAAATATGCCATCAAGCCCCCCCGGGACCTGACCAGCAGGTTTGAGCAGGAGCAAGAAGCCAAGAGGCAGGAGGAGCTCAGAGCCCATGAGGAGAAGCTGCGGAGAGAGGCGGAGGAGCGGATCCTGGTGGGTCCCCTCAGCTCCCACCCCCACGGTCATGGCAGAGGCCCTGCCAGGGCCACCACGGTGAACATGAGAGTCACTGTTCTCTTGGAGGGGTGAGATAAGCAAACCAGACAGCTGCTTTTTTTGGATTCACCAAAGAATTCTTTACCAAAGAAAATCATTACCTTTCACTGGATGAAATCTTACCCAGAACTTATGATACAGAGCTGGTAAACCCCAATAGAACCCCCGAGTCATTTGTGAACCACAGATTTAGTGGGATCCTTCCATTTTATCATTAAAACACTGGGCTTGCTGGGTGTGGTGGTGCACACCTGTAATCCCAGAGGCTCCTGAGGGTGAGGCAGGAAGATCGAAAGGTCAAGGCCAGCTTCAGCAACTTAGCAATGCCCTAAGCAACTCAGTGAGACTCTGTCTCTAAATAAAACAGAAAAGGGCTGGGGATGTGGCTCAGTGGTTAAGGACCCTGGGGTTCAATCCCTGGTACAAAAAACAAAACAAAACCAAAAAAACCAAAACAATGGGCTCAAAGGTGGGGTGATGGAGAGTGAGAGCCAGTGGAACCTTCTGGATCAGAACCCAACTCCCCTGCTGGTTCCCCAGACCCAGGGAGGGTCTAGAGCCCCAGCTCCCCTTCTCACCTTTCCCATGCAGGAGGCAGGGAAGATGAAGCCTGACCCCCTGCACGGCCTGCGGGTGCACTCCTGGGTCCTGGTGCTCTCGGGCAAGCGTGAGGTCCCCGAGAGCTTCTTCATCGACGCACTTTCGGGGCGTAGCTACAGCCCCCAGGATGACCACTTCCTGGGCATCGAGAGCCTCTGGAACCACAAGAACTACTGGGTCAACATGCAGGACTGCTGGAATTGCTGCAAGGTGCCCCAGAGTGGTGGGGTCCAGGGGCGTGTGGCAGGCACAGGTGGAGGGCAGTGATGGCAGCCCCGGGGACGGCTTTCCCCACTGCTGGGTTCCCACAGCCCCCGCTCCTGCCCACTGTGTCCGTCAGCTTTCCATCACTGTCACAAAATACACAAGGTAAAAAAAATTCATGAAGGACAGGTTTATTTTGACTCATGGCTTCAGAAGTTTCAGTTGATGGTGGCCAGGCCCCATAGCTCTGGGCCTGCAGTGGCACAGCACATAATGGCAGGAGCGTGTGGTAGAGATCTGCTCCCCTCAAGGAGGCAGGGAGGTGCTGGGAGTGGTGGCACATGCCTGTAGTCCCAGCAACTCTGGAGGCTGAGGCCAGAGGATTGTAAGATTGAGGCCAGCCTCAGCAACTTGGTGAGAACTTGTCTCAAAATAACAAATAAAAAGAGCCAAAGCTGAAGCTCAGTGGAGAAGAGCCCATGAGAGTTCAATCCCAGTACCAAAAACAACAGCAAAAAGCCCTGAGGATATAGCTCAGAGTGGGAGGTCACATGCTTAGCATGTGTGTGGCTCTGGGTTCAATCCCCAGCAACATCCATAGACACAGAGGAGGCAGGGAGGTAGAGAGAGAAGGAGAGAAGAAGGGGCCACACCCCTTTCCAGGACATACCCCCAGCAACCTAACTTCCTTTGGCCCCACCTGCTAATGGTCCCACCACTTCCCAGCAGCACCACAGGTTGGTGACCAAGCCTTTAACACATGAGGCCTTGGGGGACATTCAGATTCAAAGGAGAGCACCCAGCCAGGCGTGGTGGCGCAAGCCTGTAATCCCAGCACATAGGGAGGCTGAGACAGGAGAATCGCAAGTTCAAAGCCAGCCTCAGCAACGGCGAGGCGCTAAGCAACTCAGTGAGACCCTGTCTCTACATAAAACACAAAATAGGGCTGGGGATGTGGCTCAGTGGTCGAGTGCCCCTGAGTTCAATCTCCAGTACCAAAAAACAACAACAAAAAAAGAAGAGCACCCATCAGTAGCCATTCTGATAAGATCATCCTCTCCATTTTGACTCCTGCATCTTTTTGAAATGTGGATTGTTAGTTTGTGTGATTTCTTTGGTGTGTGTGGAGAGGATTGAACCCAGGGCCACATACGTGCTAAGCATGTAGCACTGAGCTACATTCCCAGCCCCTGAATATCTTTTAAAACTCTGTGGAAGTAGAGCAGAATGTTTGCTCATCTTCAAAAAGCTCCCATGGGCAGGGCGTGCCCCCGTCCCCCACACCCAGATCAAGGAGGAGAACACTGGGGCTGGGGCTGGGGCTCAGTGGTAGAGCGCTTGCCATGCATGTGTGAGGCACTGGGTTCAATCCTCAGCACCACATAAAAATAAATAAAATAAAGATATTATGTCCATCTACAACTGAAAAAATATATAAAAAAGAAGGAGAACACTGCCCACACCCTGGAAGCCCAGTTACTACTTTCCCATAAATGAATGCATGTATTATGTAAATGGCACTGATACACACACACACACACACACACACACACACACACAGAGTGTAGGCATGAGTTTGGTTTTAGTTGATTCTGCCCGTTTTCCGCAATGACTGCATGGGTTACACTCTGCCCAGCAGTGCAGGAGGGTCCCAGGAGCTCGCCCCACATTTGTGCTAATCCTGGGTATTCTCTAGGCTGCTCAGTATAGCTGTTCCATAATGGTACTGCATTGAGCAAATGCATCTGATATCCAGCAAGTTTTAAACTTGCTTATTAATTTAAATTAATCTGTAAAGACCTTTAGTGAAGCCATGGAAACTGTAGGGCGTGGCCCTAGCTGAAGGAAGTATGCCACTGGGGGCAGGCCCTGGAGGGGGATTTCTTGTCCCTAGCTCCCCGCCTTCCTACTCCCTCCCTTTGTCACCCCACCCCCTTCCCCACTGCCATGAGCACAGCTCTTTCGGCCAGGATGTCTCTGCCTTGGAGCTAGCCCACCATGGACTGAACCCTCTGGAATCATGAGCCAACATAAATCCTTCCTCCTCTGAGTTGATTTTCCTCAGGTATTTGTCACAGCAGCAAACAACTGACTAATACACAAGGCTAGCACAAATCACCTAGTTCCCCTTAGCAGAAGTGGAACTGTTTCTTACTTTTCCAACGTGATGTTTTGAAGTTGTAATTGCACGCTGCTGTCTGCCTACTATACCCCACGACCCACCACACCTTACAGACCCACGTCCCCAGGGACACGTGTTCCCTCATGGACCCATGGGAGAATTTCTTTGGTCTGTCTACCCTGGATTGGGATCGCGGGGTCCTGGGGTTTGTTTATGTGTGATTAAGGATCTGAGGGGATGCCGAAAGTCCAGACCATTTCAGTGTGTCTTCCTCCCACAGTGTGCGTGGACCCCAGGGTCCTCCGGCCCCCGCCCTGGCCTCATCCACACTTCTACATTCCTGTGCATTTCTCTGCTGACCAGAGTTTGAGGTCTCGTGTGTATTTGAACTTGTTGGTTTTCCTCTTCTGTGAATGGTTTACATCTCTTCTTCCCATGTTCCCATTGCTTCTGTTCTTTATTTCTGATGATTTTGAGTTCCTTATGCATTCGGGGTACTAGTCACAGGTCACTTTCAGATGTCACCAGTGCCACCTTCCATCCTGCCGTCTGGCTGCCCACTTTGTGCCCGGCTTCCTTTACTGAACACACGTCTTGAATTCTGGAACAGGAGGGGGAGACAGGAGTGTGGCGATGGCCTCTTAGAGGCTGCCTGGAGCTGCCCGGGCTCGGCTGTTTCCCATGTCCCCAGGGAGCAGGGGAGGCACAGGGGGATGCGCGACTCACGCAGCCCATTCCCCTCCCCCATCAGGATTTGGTCTTTGACCTGGGAGACCCCGTGAGGTGGGAGTTCATGCTTGTGGGGACCGACAAGCCACACCTGGCCTTGACTGAAGAGGAGGAGGAGGACTTGAATGACGAGGAGGATGTGGAAACGCTGGTGAGCCTCAGGGGCACGAGGGGCCGGTGCAGGGCGGGGGGTGGGGGAAGGGGGGGAAGCTCTGCACCCGGGGCTTCAGGTGGCCTCACAGAGTTCCCTGTGTGCGTGGGGGGTGGCACAACAGACCTGTAACAGCTGCTTTGAAGCAGAAGAGCCTGGACAGGGCCCTCACTTTAAGACGGGCAAAGTGAGGCCCAGAAACATTCCGTGAAACTTCCTGGGACCCTCCAGAGGGTTAGGGGAGGGCTGGGACTTGAACCCAGATCTCCCGCCCCCCTACAGTTGCCTGTTCAGGGGTCGTCCTCCTCCTTAGAAAGCATGTTCCTTGGTGCGGTGCCGTAAGGCCTAACCCTAACCCTCACCCTTCTCCACAAGCCCCGTGGATGGAGCCCCAGGGCCAGCTGCCCTTCACTTCCCTCCAGGGGAGTCACTATGGCCCCACCCACTGTCAGGCCTTCTCACCTGTCCAGTCAGTCTTCTAAAGGTAATTGGCCCAGGGCCTTCCCCAGGTCATCAGCCTGGCCTCTCTGATCTTCCCTTCAGGGTCTTCCAGGAAGGTGTGTGTGAGGCCCTGCGCCTGGAGGTCAGGGGCCCAGGGCCTTAGTATTGACTGGGACCCTGGGCTAACCTCCCAAGGTCAATGAAACTACTTATTAAAGAACGCTGGTTTCCTCACCTGTATGTTGAATGAGGAGGGTGAGTCTTAGCCATATCCACAGGAACAAAACTAGGTGCCTTAGTCAGCTAGGGCCGCCGTAACCAAGCGGCCCAGACCAAGAAGCTTGAACAACAGATCAACAGATATTGTCTCCCGTTCTAGAGGCTGGAAGGCCAAGATCAAGGTGCCAGATCAGGGTGGTTTCAGGTCTCTCTCCTGGGTTTGAAGATGGGATGGCCGTCTTCTCCCTGTGTCCTCACATGCCCTTCCTTCTGTATGAATCTGTCCTAATCTCTTCTTATAAGGCACCAATCATGTTGGATTAGGGCTACCCAATGACTTCATTTAAACTCTTTATTTTTGATACCTGGGATTGAACCCAGGGGCGCTTAACCACTGAGCCACATGCCCAGCCCTTTTTTGTATTTCATTTAGATACAGAGTCTCAATGAGTTGCTTAGGCTCTTGCTAAGTGGCTGAGGCTGGCTTTGAACTTGAAATCTTCCTGCCTCAGCCTCCTGAGGCTGGGATTATAGGGATGTGCCAATGCACCCAGCTATCATTTAAACTTAATCACCTCTTTCAAGACCTCCTCTCCATCCCAGCAGCATTACCTGTTTCCTCACGTCCTTGTCAGCACTATAACTTTTGCCATGCAGATTGTTGTAAAGTGGCATCTTGTTTAAATTTTGCATTTCCTCCAATTTTGTTTTCCTCTGCTGTTTTTCTTTTGGCCAGTCTGCATGTGGTTCTGCCTATCACATTAAGCTTCCCAAGAATCATCTTCTAGTTCTGTTAAATCTTTCCTCTTTATCCTATTTGATTCCTGCTTTTACCTTCATTTTATCTTTGTTGTTTGTATTTTCTCTAAAATAAGCAACCTCTTAAATATTTGTTTCCAGTGTTCATTGTTTTCTGATAAATTTTTTTGGGGGGGTACTGGGGATTGAACTTGATAAAATATTTAAAGATACAAAGTTTTCTCTAATTACTCTTTTAGACATATCTTATAAATTTTGGTTGATGGCATTTTCGATTCTACTTAATGATTTTATAACTTCTTTCATGATTTCTTCTTAAACTGAGGATTTATTTCTTAGATAATTAGTTGGCAAGTGTATGAATGTTTACCATTGCCTCTTTTTTGCTTTCTTATTACATTGCATTATGGTCAGAGACCATGACTGGCATGATGTTAATTTTTTTTAGACTATATTGATGCTTTCTTTGTGGCCTGATGTGGTCAATTTTGTGAATGTCTTCATTTGCACTTGAATGTGTATTTTCTTAGTATTGAGGGAAAATTTCTCTACAAATTAGTATGTTTTCCCATTTAATAAATATCTATATATTTTTTGAAAAGACCTCATCTCCAAATACTGTCATATTCTGAGGTACTGGGGCTAGGACTTCAGCACGTGTGTTTTGGGGGACACAGAGCAGTACCCACAGCCACAGAAAGCACTCGGGCCTCACCAAGTGCATGCCAGGCTCTGTTGTAGGTAAGGAACTTGAATTCACCCACCTAAACCTCCACAACCACCCAGCAAGGTGGGGACAGGTTTCATCCCCCATACTGTTTTCCCCTTTTACAGAAGGATAGACTTACATACAGCGAAGGGAAGGAATTTTCCCCAAGGGAGACAGCCAGTAAGTGACAGAGCTGGGATTTGAACCCAAACAATCTGGCTGCAAAGTCAGAGGCTCACCAATGACTCTCCTACTTCCTGGTGCTGCATGAGAGCAAAATGAGCTCCTGGTGTGATGGCTGGGCACCATGCTGTAGGCAGGCCTGGCACTGTGTTGAGTCACCTCAGGGTCCTCATCTCTGAAGATGGGGTATGGAGTCCTCCCTGCTGTAGTAAATCCTGGGCACTAGCGCCCCCTGCTGGCCATGAGAGGTGGCTCAGCCCCTGTCCAGGGAGCCCAGCCCTGGAGGCAGGATCAAGAGACCTATTTCATCCCTGGACAGGGAACCCCTGTTACTGCCAAGTCTGACAGATAGCATCCCTAAGAGCGCTCAGCTCTGGGTCTCCAGGAAAAATCAGAGCCTCTAGCCACAGCCCACTCACCTAGCTGCCTCAGAGGCTCCTGCCGATTCTCACTGCTGATGATTCTATTATGTCCCCTGTACGAAGTTACAATTAGATGACCAGGTGTCGGGTATGAGCAGTGTTTGTAGGAGAAAAGTTATAAACTGAGAAAATCTTATCCGAGTTTCTGGGGTTACCTAGTTCAAATGCCATTTGTCTAGCCCAGGCCTTATTTCACAGATGGAGAAATAAAAGCTCCAAGAGAAAAATAATCACGGCAGCAGGGTGGCGCCCAAGCCCTTTACATACATTCCGTCACTTAGGCCTCCCTAGTGGCCCAGTTTACAGTGAAGGACACTGAGACTCAGAGTGGCTAAAGGACTTGCCCAGGACCCCTTAGCTGGTGTTAGACTGCAGCGTGTGGCGGGGTGGGGTTGTCTTGTGTTCTCCCGACTCTAGAAGCTCTTCTCGAGGGAGGGCCAGTGGCTGCCTGGGCCTTGACCGGGACAGGAGGCCTGCAGAGCCCAGCATCGCTGTCCTAAGCCTGGCAGGTACAGGGAGGGCTCCGTGCCCAGGGCTGAGTCTGCCTCAGCTTCTGTACCTTGGGTCATGCCGCTGACCTCTGGCTCCCCAGGGAAGCTGAGGGACCACCTGGCTTGGCTGCAGTGGGGGACTGGGACAGAGTCTTTGCCATGACCCATGCTGCAAGGCCCTGGCCAGCGCCACCCACCTGCCCCCTCCTCTCCCTGCAGGGCAAGGAGGATGAGGATAAGAGCTTCGACATGCCCGCCTCGTGGGTGGAGCAGATTGAGATCACCCCAGAAGGTCTCTGCTGTTGTGGGTCCACACACCCTCTCCAGAACCAGCCCCCGGGCCACTGGGGAGGTCTGAGCCACAGCTGGGCAGGGACACTACGCAGAGGTGACCCTACCCCGCTCTCTGCCATACCCTCCCACCTTCCTTCCCAGCACACATACCCAGCTCTGTGGCTCTAGGCCTGACACCCACTGGTCCCCCAGACCCCAGCTGGAGAAGGCCATGGACAGTGCCTGGCAGGTGGTACGGGAGGTGTCAGACCCTGGAGGGGCAGGCAGAGAAGGCTGGAGGTGCCCCGTATCTACGTCTGATGACTGCTGAGGTGCCCACCTCAGGGGGGACATAGGCCGTTCCAGCAGGTGGTTATGCTGGGGAGGTTGTCATGGGAACCAGGGCAGGAGCACCCAGCCCAGCCCAGGGCAATGGACTGGGGGTGGGCAGGCAGAACAGGGTTCCAGAAATTGGGATCACTTGGGTTAAGTTTTGAAGGATCTGGAGTAAGCCCAGCAAAGGTAGGAGGAGACAGTGTTCCTGGCAGAGGGACCTGCCCCAGGCATAGACCTGGCAGAGAATGTGGTGTGGCAAGGATGCAGACCCCCGTCTTCGGGTGGTCTGTGCTTCTGCCTGGCCTGAGAAGGACCACAGGGCTGAGCCAGGGCTGGTGACATGCTCTTCGGCCTCCTGGAGTGGGCTGGGGCTGGCAGGGCTCCACCCACAGGGCACTGGGCCGCAGATGGAGGAGTATTTCTGTGGGGTGGCCCTCCTGCCCTCACTTTGCAACGATGCATCCACAGAGTTTGAGACCCGCTGTCCCAATGGGAAGAAGGTGCTGCACTATCAGAGGGCGCACCTGGAGAAGTGGGCCCCGTTCCTCAACCCCAACGGCCTGGTGTGCCGCCTCACCACCTACGAGGACCTGGAGTGTAAGAGGCAGCTCCAGGGTGGGGTGGGGTGGGGTGTCCTAGCTGTGGGAAGGAGAGCTGGGCTCCCCAACATGCTGGTATGACCTGGGGCACGTCCCCTCTATGCTCACAGTGTGCATGGGCACCACTGGCCTCTCTACACTGGGAATGGTGGGTTGACGGCATGGGGGGCTGGCCTGGCTGCAGCCAGCATCCATCGGCCCCACAGGTACCAAGGTGTTGGAGATAAAAGAGTGGTACCAGAACCGTGAGGACATGCTGGAGCTGAAGCACATAAACAAGACCACGGGCCTGATTATTGACTACTTCAAGCCAGGGCACCCCCAGGCTCTGCGTGGTGCGTAGACCCCGTTGCTGGGAGCCTGGGGCTTTGGGGAGGGTGGTTGTGCATGCCTTAGAACAGCCCAGAACAGGAGGCATATGGTGAGAGGAAGCAGCACCCAGCCACCATCAAGCAACAGACCCCGCCTCTCCTTCCCTAAGAAACCAGGTGTGTGAGTGGTCAGGGGATGCTCAGAACCTAGGGGCATGGCCAGTGCTTCTCCAGGAAGGTCAAAGCCAGGGTCATGTGCCCAGTCAGCGGCTGGGATTGGGCAGAAATCCTACCAACATACAGTGGGAGCCACATTTAAAGGGGCTAAAGATGCTGAGCAATAAAGCCAAGTTCAACTTTTCTGGAGGACAGCTGGGCAAAATATATTAATAATATATATGAACATTCAGTTGGGCTAGAGGCATAACTGAGTGGCGGGGCATGTGCTCAGCATGAGCAAGGCCCTAGCTTTAATCCTGAGCACCACGATAATGATAATGATAACAACAGTCGAAAACAGTACACTTCTTTTTTTAAAAATATTTGTATTAGCTGTTGATAGACATTTATTTATTTTTATATGGTGCTTAGAATCGAACCCAGTGCCTCACACGTGCTAGGCAAACGCTCCACCACTGAGCCACAACCTCAGCCCAACAATACGCTTCTTGACTGAACAATTCCACTGCTAACAAATTTCCACTGAAATTTGTTCATAGCAAATAATGCACAAAAGTTCATTATGATATTATTTATAATCATAAAAAGTTGGACACAGTATAACTACCGAGCTGTAGGGGATCGGTGACATAATGCATGCTCATCCATAATAGAGCGCCATCTTCTCCCTGTGCCCGGGGTCGGGTTGTGCAGCCTCAGCTGGAGTTCCTGGCACTCACCCGGGCGTACCCGCCTCCCCACCCCTAGTGCACTCATACAAGTCCATGCAACCTGAGATGGACCGTGTCATGGAGTTTTATGAAACGGTCCGTGTGGATGGCCTGATAAAGCGTGAGGAGACGCCCAAGACAATGACGGAATACTATCAAGGACGCCCAGACTTCCTCTGCTACCGCCACATCAACTTTGGGCCCAGAGTCAAGAAGCTCTCTCTGAACAGTGCAGATTCAAACCCCCGGCCCACAGTGGTAAGAGTTCCCTGGGCCTGGGACAGGTTGCTTGCCCTCTGGCAGACAGAGGTCGCCCCAGGACGGGGACAGCACTGGCTCTGGAGTAGCATCAGGCCCAAGTCACTTCCAGGGCACCATGAGCCAAGCATTTGACCAAATGCACAATCCCCAAGCTGTCTGGCACTGGGCCAGCAAGGTATTTCTTTCCTCCTTCTTACAAAAAACACACTCATGACTAAACACCTGGAAAATACGGAAACATATAAACAGAAATGTAAAGATACCATGTGGCTATGACCCCTCGGATATTATCACTGTGCATCAGTGGGTTTGGTCTTTAGAGTCTTTCCCCATTTAATTGAGACCTGGGGTGAAGTTGGGGGTTAGAATCCTGGGCTCACCTCCTTTACATTGAACTCTACATTTTACTTTTATTTGGCACCTGAGCTTAATGGCTGCCTACCACAGAAGCTGCTTGTGGCAGTAAGGGGTAGCCAGTGATGGGGTGGGTGCCTGGAGAGGTGGTGAGCCCCCGTCCTCTGAGGTAGGCAAGCAGACGGTTCTTGAGGCAGCTGGACGAGGGGTCCAGCCTCCCATGGGGCGGAAGTGGCCCGGCCCTGAGAACCCATTTGGGCTCTGGAATACCCTGACCCGCTAGAGGGAGCAGTTCCACAAGGACCCCAAAGGACTCCAGACCCTGTATCGTCAGTGTCCCCTGCTCCTGCCCATGGAGCACCCACAGAAACCCCTTCCTGTCATCCCGTGTGTGTTCCGGCCTCAGAAAATCACCGAGCGGTTTCACCGCAACCCCGACAAGCCTGCGGACGAGGACGTGGCGGAGCGCGTGTTCCTGACGTCGGAGGAGCGCATCCAGCTGCGCTACCACTGCCGCAGCGACCACATCACCGCCAACAAGCGCGAGTTCCTGCGGCGCACTGAGGTGGACAGTAAGGGCAACAAGATCATCATGACACCGGACATGTGCATCAGCTTCGAGGTGGGCGGTGGCGCGGAGGGGCTGGGCAGAAGGACCAGGCCCCCGCGTCCCTTCCCGCAACCTGGATAACCGGCATGCGCGCTCTTGAAGCCCAGCCTGGAAATTCATCTCTGCCCCTGCGAAAATCAAAAGCTTCCATCTGGGGACCCTTCCCCTTGCAGCTCTTCTGAAAATCTTCCCTTTTCTACCAAAAGAGAAGCCGGGAGGCTGAGAATACTCCTCATGGTTCCCTCCCCCACCCCCACCCCCAGTCAGTACAGATCCCAGGATGACTCCTGCCACCCATGCGGGAGGGGAGATTCTTATCTCCTCTGAGAATTCACCTTCAGTAGTCAAATCCACACCCTGTTGGCGCATTCCTTAGCCCCCCCCCATCTTCAGTTCCTCTTCTATTATTATCTGTATAAATGAGGAAACAGACCCAGAGAGGTTAATCAACTTGCCTGAGGTCACACAGCTAGAAAGAGGCTGAAGCAGATTTGAACAAAGTGGTCCCACAATCCTGACCATTGCAGCCTCTCTCTCACTGTGGTGGCTCTGGTCCCAGGTGGAGCCTATGGAGCACACCAAGAAGCTTCTCTACCAGTACGAGACCATGATGCAACTGAAGAATGAGGAGAAGCTGTCTAAACATCAGGTCTGGGAGTCCGAGCTGGAGGTGAGTTCCTGCGGGAAGAGTGGGCAGGCGGGAGGCAGCCGGGGTCTTAGTCATGCCCTTCACCACTTCCCAATTCAGGTGCTGGAGATCCTGAAGCTTCGAGAGGAAGAGGAAGAGGCACACAAGCTGACCGTCTCCATCTACGACACCCAGCGCAACGAGAAGAGCAGGGAGTATCGTGAGGCCATGGTGAGCCGCCCTTCTGTGCCCAGACTGGGGCTTTGCCTGGACTCTCCGGCTTCCAGGGTGGTGAAGCCCATAGGGACTCTGCCAAGAAACACTCCAGGAGGGATGAGGTTCCTGACACCGTGAGATTGCCCTTGCTACTGAGCTAAAGTTCCCGATATCATGTTATGGAGCTGACCACTTCTATGGTCCACCCCAAAGAACACTCGGCATCCAGGCCAGGTCTCCCCAGCCTGGCCAAGGCCTGTGGTGCATAGTGAAAGAGTTAAAATGGCACGCCCACCGTCACCTAGGGTTTTGCTCAAGGTTGTGGCCTGAGCTGGTGGCCCTGGCCGGTAGCCTCTGCCCTGCAGCACCAGGTGGTCCGCTCACACTGCCAGGCTGTAAGGCCCAGCTTGGTTTTCAAGGCCAACTGCTGAATCCTCTTCACCACCCAAGTGCAGATTTCTAAAAATACTTCGGGTTTGGTGAAGCAGGACAGGGCACCAGGTGACTATTCTCAGATCCCTAAGGGAGGGCATCCACCCCCATGTCTCCACCTCTACTGGTCACCCGTGAGGGCATGAGGCCCAGGGTGAAAGATAAAAATGAAGGGGGCAGCTGGCGTTCTTTAACGTCACCTTTAAGCACTGCCATTCGTTGAACAAGTGTCTACTATAGATGACAGTCACCAGGCTGCATGCTTTATAGGTGTGATCCCATCTGAATCCTCAGAGGAGGAGCCTGAGGCTCAGGTAGAGATGTGACTTCACATCAGGAATAGAACTGGATGTCACCATTAACCACGGCCACAAGAGACTGTCCTTTTTCAGAGGGGCAGGCGCTGTCACCCTGCTGATGCAGACAGACCTGGTCCAGAGGTCTCGGAAGGCCCTGCTGATCCAGCCCTCCTCCCCCACCACAGGAGCGTGTGTTGCATGAGGAGCACCTGCGGCAGGTGGAGGCCCAGCTGGACTACCTGGCCCCATTCCTGGCCCAGCTGCCCCCAGGAGAGAAGCTGACGCGCTGGCAGGCCATGCACCTCAAGGAGGAGTGCCTCAGCGATTTCAAGCAGAGGCTTATTGACAAGGCCAACCTCATCCAGGCTCGCTTTGAGAAGGTGGGGCCGGGCTGCAGCAAGGGGGGCCCTTGGCGTCCTCATCCAGACCACAGGCCCAGGGCGCTCTGCTCAGACCTCACAGATCTGTGGGGGACTGAGGGGACAACCATGTCAGTGACACCTTTCTGGATGGCCGAGTTGTTGTTCCTCGCTGGTTTACTGGCTGGCTGGCTGGACGGATGGCAGGCAGATGGGGCAGACAGATGGGTGGGGGGCATATCACCACCAGTCCTTGACCCGTGTGTGTTGGGTCGGCACACACGCAGCATCTCGCTCAGTCCTCACACAGCTCCACGGGACAGGGGGGACTTCCTTCATTTTGGAGACAAGAAATCAGAGGCTCTGAAAATGTCAGTACCTTGTCCACAGCTGCGCGGCTATCTTGGCCCTGCTCTGACCTTATGGATGTGAAAGACCTCTCCATATGACCCCAGTACTTCCACCCACGGCATTTCTGTGATCCCCACCTCTGCCCCTCTGCCTCTGTGGGCCACCATCCATGGGGCTGCCTGGTGACGAGGGACATGGCAGCCTGGGTGAAGGTCAATCTTTGTCCTCTCTCCTACTTGCCTTCCTGTCCCCTCAGGAGACCCAGGAGCTGCAGAAGCAGCAGCAGTGGTACCAGGAGAACCAGGTGGCCCTGACACCAGAGGATGAGGACCTGTACCTGAGCTACTGTTCTCAAGCCATGTTCCGCATCCGGATCCTGGAACAGCGACTCAACAGGTGAAGGGGCAGGGGCCTGGCAGGACCTGCTGGGGGCTGGCACATTAGCTCTGCTGTCCCTCACCCCCTCCCTCCCCTCTGTCTGCAGACACAAGGAGCTAGCCCCACTGAAGTACTTGGCGCTGGAGGAAAAGCTCCACAAGGACCCACGCCTGGCAGAGGTGCTCAAAGTCTTTGGCTGACATGCTCATGGGGCTGCAGTGCAAGTGGCTGGAGGATGGACACCTCTACCACAGTGAGACCCCGTGCTCCCCAACAGGTGGATGCTTGTCTGCTCAGGGGTCTGGCCTCACCAGTACAACTGCCCCCTCCTCATAGTTTTCCCATGAATAAAACACACTCTTATTTGCCATTTGTGTTTCAGGCTTCAAAAGTTTTAGCCCCTGTCCTTTTGTCCTTTCCTTTGGTGTCAGTCAGCCTTTCATTGCTGTGACAAAATACCTGGAAAAAACAACTTAGAGGAGGGAAAATTTATTTTGGCTTATGGTTTCAGTCCATGGTCGGCAGGCTCCGTTCACTCTGGGCCTGAGGTGAGGGAGACCTTCGTGGCAGACGAGCATGTCAGCGCAAAGCTGCTCACCTCACAGCTACCTGGAAGTGGGGAGAAGATGGGGTCAGAGACAAGATATCATACTCCCCAAAGGGCCCACTCCCTCCAACCAGGTCCCACCTCCTACAATTTCTACCACCTTCTGATTATCCATTCAGCCATGAATCTCTCAGTGGATTAATCCACTCTCAGAGCCCTTGTGATCCAATCACTTCCCAAAGCCCCACCTCTGAATGCTGCTGCACTGGGGACCAAGCCTTCAACACATGAGCCTCAGGGGACAAGGCCAAGGCCCACGCCCAAGAACCAAAAACTTGGGGACTCGACATTAAAGTGCAGAGGATTGAATCCAGTTCCTCCTCTCACCCTTTATCTATCTGTGAAACGGAGATGGCACTATTGCTTTAAATAAGACCTAAAGAGCAGAGAGGACGGGGAGTGGCACGTAGCAAGCACTCACTAGGTCAGCTTAAAAAATGGCTAAAGCAAAAACGAAACAACAAAAAAATGCACGAAAATGTTTTAAAACTCATTAGTCAGCAGGAAAACGAAACGCCACCATAGCCACCAGTATGGGTGAGTGTTGGTGGGATGAGAAGCAACTAGACCCTCATATAAATACCTTTCCTAATGAAGTGTCAACCAGTCCAACCACTTTTGGAAAACTATGTGGCCAACTACTAAAGCCCAACTAGGGCCCAGTGATTCCACTAGTAGGGTCCACTCAACCTGCCTGTTATATTTTGGATCTTGAATTTGACCTAAAGGCCATGTGTTAAAGGCTTGATCCCCAGGGTGGCACTCTTGGGAGGTGATGGAAGTTTTTAAGAGGCGGGCTTAGTGGGACATCTGCTCTCCACCAGGGGATGTTCAGTTTGCGAAAACTCACTGACCTTCTAACACTTATGGTCTGCGTCCTTTGGAATATCTGTACTATAAGAAATGTTTCTAAATGCTTGGCATGAATCTAATGAAGTCTTTAGAACTAACTTCCCGTTCACAAGAAATTTAGGGGAGGAGGGATGATACAAATGGCAGTTGAAGGAAACAGACAAGAAATCCAACACACGGGCTCACGTACAAGGTAAATGGCTTTATTTCTTCAAGAGATTAATGTCATTAAAACAAAGAAAAGGTTGGGAAATGGAAACAGGATGAACTTAAAAAGATCCAAGTGTGCTGAATCTGGATTGGTCCTGGTTAAGATTTTTTTTTTCAGTGCTGCAGACAGAACCCAGGGCCTCCTGCATGCTAGATAGTCACTCTACCAAAAACCTATACCCCCAGCCTTTTTTAATAAGAAAAAAGTTATTAAATACATCTGAGGGACAACTGAGGGCATTGAGTATGGACTGGATGTTAGAGAATTATTTTCTTAGGAGTGGTGACAACGGGTTATGTTAGAATAACAGCCCGATTTTAAAGAGCTACATGCTTGCTCAGTATTCTAAGTGTCAGGATTGAAATGTCACAATATCTACAATTTTCAACTGGTTCAGAAAAAAAACACACAGAGCAAATATGGCAAGATGTTAACAAATGTCACAATGTACATAATGAGTATTATATACTATACTTTCAAGTTTTCTCTATGAAAGATGATTTTTAAAAAGTTTATTAAGTTTTGCCGGGCACAGTGGCCCATACCTATAATCCCAGTGACGGAAGAGGCTGAAGCAGGAAGATAGTGAGTTCAAGGCCAGCCTCAGCAATTTAGGGAGGCTCTGAGCAACTCAGTGAGAACTTGTCTCTAAATAAAATATAAAAAAGGGCTGGGAATGTGGTTCCGGTTACCCTGGGTTCAATCCCTGATTACCCCCCCCCCAAAAAAAAACTTCTATTACGTTATTTTGTAATAAAAAGTAGGAGGTGGTGCACGCCTGCACCACTCAGACCTCAGAGGCTGAAGCAGGAAGATCGTTCATTGCTAGGCCAGCCTCAGCAATTTACTTGGACCCTCACCAACTTAGCAAGTCCCTGTCTCAAAAAATAAAAGGGGCTGGGTGCAGTGCCCAGTTCAAGAAAAGGGGGGGGGGAAGTACAGGCTGAACACTTTCATTCGCTGTTATTCTCCTAATTCAGCCCTCTCTTAATAATTCCCAAACTCTCCTCTGGATCAGCTTCCCAAACGTATCACGTGATGGTGGGCGGACTCTCAGCTTCCTGTCGCAGGCAGAGGGGAGTCCTGTACAGTGGGGAGCTCCCCAGGCTTTGGCTTTAAGAACAAAGATTCGCGTCCTGGGGCCATTCTTCCCGGCTGTGTGGTCATTTATAAGCACCTGGGCCTGTTTCCTGATCTGTAAACGGGTACAGAAATTCCTACCCCTTAGGGTTGTGGCCAGGCTGCCCCGACTGGAGGCGCTGCGCGGATAGACGGGGCGGTTCTAGGGTCTTCAGGCACTTGGCAGTTACGGTCTTTCCCTGAGCTCATCCCGCTCGATGTCCCACA
This sequence comes from Xerus rutilus, assembly GCA_028644305.1. NCBI lineage: Eukaryota > Metazoa > Chordata > Mammalia > Rodentia > Sciuridae > Xerus > Xerus rutilus. The sequence continues at coordinate 24,251,070 of CM053414.1, read as the reverse complement.
TGGACAATAGGCTGCCGCTGTTGCCCTCTTGTCCACTCATCCACTGGCCCAGGCTGAGACCGAGGGGCCCACACTCCTGGGCTCTGCGCCTGACTCGGACCCGGAATCAGGCTCTGTTTCGCTCCAATCTTCCCGCGGGGAGCTCAAGGCGGAGTCTGGATCAAAGAGGCAAAGTCCTCAGACCACCGCAGCACTGCCCGCAGGCAAAAGCAACAAAGAGGAACTACTGGCAAAATGCTGACTAAGTCCTCTGCCGGCTTCGCCCGGTTCCAAGATGGACGTCTGCGGCTTCACGCTGCTCTCCAAGTTCGCTCCCCATTGGCTACCTCGGAATTGGTTTTTCCAATAATGTGGATGCTGATTGGTCTACCCAAGACGGTTGCTAAAGGGATTGGAGCGACCGCCATTGGGGGCGTCTCGCAAAGTTTTCAAACACAAACTAGGTTGGAGGAAGAGGAAGAAAGGGAAAGCGTGAGGCGAAGGCGGGTCCAAGAAAATGGCAGGCCGCGTTGGTACATTAGAGACCAAAAGGTGTCTCTTGAACGCTCCTTCCTCGTGATTAGTCCAATTCAGGAAAAGGGGGCGGGTACTTACGAAAAGCGGCAGAAGCGCCTGCTTCTATTGGCCAATCTTGGTGGAAGGCGGAGCGTCTGCGGTGGCTGATTGGTGTGGGAGGCCGGGTGGGCGGGGCTCTGGACCGGAGGTTTTGTTGTGAGGGTCGGTTGTCAAGCAGCGGCCAATCAGGGTAGGGGATGGAGGCAAGTGGGGGTCGCGCCTGGAGCTGAGCCTCGGCCTCGGGAGCCGCTGCTGCAGGTAAAGTGGGCAAGGGGGCGAGGAGGCGAGGGCAAGATGGGCCCTAGACTGAGCCGAGCCCTGCGGGGCCGGTCGGGCTGCTGGCAGAAGGATCCGGGCGGGGAGGATCCTACAGCCGGTGCCCCGCAAGCCGAGAGGGGTGGGAGGATCAGGCGAACCTGAGGGACCAACCCCAGCCTTGGGACGAACGGGGCCAGCTTGGAGGCCGGAGGGGGAAAGCCAGGGAGGCCGGAAGCAGAGCTGGGGGTCTGTAGGAAGATGGGTAATGAGTAGGGCACAAGAAGCCTAAGAGCGAATGAATGGGAGACGCTGATGGCAGCGGGGCAAGGGGAGTAAAGGGGACCTGGTGAGGTGGGGACCAAATTAGGGAGTTCAGGAGGTAAGATGTGCTCGAATGGGAGACCCAGGAGGCAGGAGAAAGGGAACTCAGGGGAGAGGGTTCCTGGGAAAGAGGTGAAGCGGCTGTGGGAGGGGGCGGGAGCCTCCGCGAGGCGGCTTTTTAGAGTTGAGGAGTCATACCGTCTGACGCTCAGATGGAGGCCTACTTTCCAACTCTGCCCTTGGGAATTTCAGGGGTCAGGAGAGATTCTCTTACCAGGAGCTGGGGGAATTGGACCCTCAATCTCCTTTTCGAGATTTTTCCTAGAGAGGACCTCAATGGCAGCCTCTGAGGTGCCTCTCATGGGCCCCTAAGCTTAGCCTCTGACTCCACCCTCTATCCAATACGTCAGGTGAAAACAGTGATTCCCAGAAATTTAGACACGTGGTCTTCCCCACCCCACTGCAGCTGCTGCACTTCAGGCAGCCAGCAGTCCTGCAGCTGAGTTCCTGCCCATTATCACAGTTTCTGCAAGGGCCTTTCTCCTGGCCCTCCAAGTCGCCTTGCCTGAGGTGCCCGCTCTGCAAACTCTCAAAAACAATTTGCAGTGCAGCTTCTGACTTTGGTGACTTTGGTGGGTGTCAGTTTTTATCAAGTGGCCTTCGTGATTCAGGGGGTGCAGGTCTTACCGAATGTTTCCTAAGGAGCCCTCACCTCTGTTTGTGTTCCAGCCCAGTATTGAGCTGAGATGGCCCATGCCTGATATTCCATGATCCAGGATCCCGACAGATGTGCAGAGGCTGCCACTGTTGCTGCTGTGGATGATTTAAAACCATCAGGCAGTCCAGGGCCAGGAGAGGAGACATTCCCTCTGCCTGGATGTGTGTCAACTCTCTGCCAACTTGATTGGCGGATCTGGGGGGGATCCACCCCCACCCCAGAAGAAGGGACAGTCCATTTTGTGGGTGGGGCTTCAGGTGCCAGCCCTGAAGGATGGCCACCCCTGTGGTCACAAAGACAGCCTGGAAGTTGCGTGAGTAGTTTTCACTTTTCTTTATCACCTTGCTTATTCTATTAGCTGCTCTTTGCTGGGCAGCCTGAATCTGCAGCTGTGTCTCTTCTTGGAACAGGCAGAGATTCCTAGGCCTTGTATGGTAGACCAAGATGTAAATCATGACTGTGGCACTTTGCTGGGTGGTGACAGTGGACAGGTGACTTAACCTAAGGCTTAGTTTTCTTGTGTGTTCGATGAGATAATCACACCACATTCTATAGTTGCTATGAGATTCAAGTGAGATCTCAAACACAGTAAAGCACTTAGCGTAAGATTTCCAGTTAGGCCAACAGGCAGAATGGGATGAGAATGTGTCTCTCAAGCCAGACTTCTTGGTCTGATGAAAGCATCCTGGGATATGGTGGGGAAGGGTGACCAGAGGGATGCTGACAGGGCTCTGGATGTAACTGTACATGAGCATCCCCACCCCCACCATTACTTTACACTAATAGTTCTAAACTCATTGATCTAAGACCCCTTTTTACTTGTAAAAATTATTGAGGACCCCAAAGTGTTTTTCTTGGTGGGAGTTATACCTATCAATATTTACCATGTTAGAAATTAATACTGAGTGACATTTAAAACACAAGACCATATAATCAAACATAGACATAGTGATGATGTCATCATGTCACGTGTCTCCTGGAAAACTCCATTGTATGCTTGTGAGCAAATGAAAGTACAAACCACAAATACCATCTCAGTATTGTTAGGAAAATAGTTTTGTCCTTTTGTACCCTCTGGAAGGATCTTGAGGATCCCAAGGATCCCTAGATCCCATCTGGAGAACTTCTGTACACCTTGGCCCCACTATGGGCCTCACCTTAGCAATAAGTTGTTAGCATAGATTTGATGTGTTCCACCTGCTCACCCCCTGCTGAAAACTGTCCCTGGCTGCTCTCAGGAGCTGGGGTAAGGCTAAACCAGTTTTCAGCCATGAGGTTCTGGGCAAAGCTTTTTGCTGGACCCCACGTTCCTCCTTTGTAAAGTGAGAGACTTGGGCCATGTGCAAATGTTTTCCAAAGTTCTGTGGTTCTGAGAGAACCCTTTTATGGTTCCCCAAAGTATGAGGATGCTTTGGACAGAGCGCTTCATATCTTTGGGATTGTGTGTCTAGCCCTTCAACAGCTGTTCTTTCCTGAGCATAGAGCCAGGCAGTGGGGACCCAGTGGGGGACAGAATAGATAGGGTTACGGTACAATGGGAGCTCAGCCCGGGGAGAGCAACAGGCAGGGGTTTGATAACCGCATCCATCCATTTCCGTCCTTATCTGATTCCAAGATAGGACGTGTGCATTAAGTCAGCTGAGTGGCGGGGGCAGAGGCCGGAGCAGGGAATGCTGTGGGCTGCTTGAGCAGCACATGCAGAGACCCCAAAGCAGGAAGCTTGGTGTAGTAGAAGGACTTAAAGGACAACACGGGCTGCAGTTCAGCAGCAGGAGAACATGGTGCCAGATGAAGCCTGTGAGTTCTGCAGGGGCCATAAGACCCCAGCCCTTTATGTGCAGCTTTATCTGAAAGGCAGGGTGAAGCCATCAGAGTCTAAGCAGGAGTCAGTACCCCTGAGCACACTGGGCATCTGCTGACAATTTCATGTGCACAGTGCTTTCCATGGTATAAATTGTCTGAAGAATCCAAGGCCTTATGGCCTTGTGGCTGTAGGGTCAGGAGGTGCCTGGCCAAATGGAGCCATTGAAGCTCAGTTCTTTGCATCGTCTACCCAGGATGCAAGTCAGAAAGCAAAGTGTTCTGTTTTGGCTGGGATGTGACACCCAGGAGAACTGATGTGGGCTTGTGCTGCAGGGCAGAGCAGCCACTGTCATGCAGTCTGACACTTGACATTGACGACTTGTGATGTGTCCGCATTAAAATTGGGTGCTCAGGTGTGGGCCGTGGCTGGTTGATGGCCTTCAAGCCAAGTCAAAGGGGGAGTCTCAGCCCACATCCTGTGCCGCTGCTGGTTCCTGTGGCGTGCCTCCTGCCATCCCCACGGGCTCCTCTCAGTGCCTGGGCAAGCTGCTAGAGGGAGGAATTTCTCACCCAAAGTCTGCAGCTGTTGCAGCACCGTGCCCTGTGCCGGCTGGCACTGTTTGATTGGCTGGGGGCATTGCGGTGGCGGTGGAGCCCTGGCTCCCACTCCCCTGTCTTCCTGGAGGAAGGCAAGGCAAGGCCTGGAGCAGGCACCCCAGAAGTGCTTCTGTTATGCACCAGTGGCTATCTCTAGAGCAGCAATCCTGAGGTCCAGCAAGAACTTTCAGGTAAGGGTCAGAGTCAGGGCACATCAAAGGAGGCCTCCAGTTTGGTCCAGGGGAGAGGGCGGGGTAAATAGGGAATCGCTTCAGAGGAGGGGGCAGGGCTTAAAGCTTGCAGGCAGAGTGCTCAGGGAGAAGATGGGCTCGCTTGTTGCTGGGCTAGGCAGAAACTTTTGAATAGAAAAGTGTCTGTGGCGAGGACCCCAGACATCTCTGTTCCCAGTGCTCAGAGAACAGAAGGCTTTGGTTGAAGTGAGGGCTAGGGAGGGCCAACTCCCTGGGATCCACATGGTGGGTTTCCAGCGCCCCAGCTGATGTCTGAGCCCGCAGCTCTGGCCCTGGGGAGGTGTCTTCTGTGAGGTCAAGCCTGCAGCCTGGGCCCTTGGCATCTTGGACAGCCCTTCTGAGTCAGGCTGCCTGGCTTTCCCAGCCTCCTTGTGCTCTGCAGCCCGCCCACACCAGAGCCACCCAGCCAGGCTGGAGTTGGAGCTGAGGCAGAGGAAGGGCCCTCTGCAGAACAGCTGCAACGACCCTTTTCCTCCACGCTACCCATGCCAACCCTAGTTGCCTCAGGGTGTTGGCATGTTGGAGATTTCCCTCGCCTGTGTGGGGAGGCCTGTCTTTCCTCTTCCTCGTTCCCGGGAAGAACTCACCCAGTGACTAGCTCAGAGGCCTGGGCTGCCACTTGGCTCCCATCAGAGCACTGATGAGGCCCCCCAAGGGTTAGGTCTGTGGCCACACAGCCCAAGCCAGGGGCCCTGCTGGCTGTCCACAGGCCTTATCTCCTACTCTGTCTGGTCAGGCCTCACCCCACCCAGTCCGTTCTCTCTGCTTCCTCTCGCGTCCTCCTCATGGAGCCCTCCCTGAGCCTGCCTGGGCCCCGATAGCCACTCTCGGGACAACTAGCACCCGAGAAATCCCAGTACCCCCTGCAGCAGCTTCCTCCTCAGCAGCTCAGGGACACATTCTCACAAACCTGCAGCAACCCCTGGGGCAGGCACTACTGTCATTCCATTTACCAGATAAGGACCAGCCCTCAGAGGACAAGTGACTTGTCCAAGCCCACACAGTGGCAACCAGCAGAGCTCAGGCCAGCACCTGAGGATAGAATCTGAGCTGCAGCCCTGTGGCTCCCCTGGGGACAGCGCACCTAGGGTGGACTTGTGTTGTTCTGAAAGTGTGTCCTGAGGTGGTCTGTGTGTGGGGCAGCTAGTGCATGCATATTTTTTTTTATTTTGATGGTGGTTTTTGTTCTTTTCCTATTATGAAAAAAGTATTGTGAGCATATTTCTTAAGGCAAAGTTAACTAAAAATAGCAAGTTAATTTTAAAAATTGAGTTTAGTTGTCCCTTGGTATCTATGTAGGATTGGTTCCAGGTTCCCTGTGTGTGGATACCAAAATCTGCAGATGCTGAAGTCCCTTGTATAAGATGGCATGTTATTTGCATAGAGCCTGTGCACTTCCTCCCATTTACTTTAAATCATCTCTCAATTATTTATAATACCTAATAGGTAAGTGCTATGTGAGTAGTTGTTATACTATATTGTTTAGGGAATAGTAACAAGAAAAGAGAGTCTATATGTGTTCAATACACACGTTCACTTTCTAATATTTTCAAATGTGAGGTCTGATTGTGTAGTTGTATTGTCAGTTGATATGCAGAAAAAGGAAGGAATCATGCATAGGACAGGAATGACTGGCATTGAGAAAGTCATTTCCGTCTCAGGCCATACCCTGCCCTGTTGCTAGTCCTATAGCTCATGGGAGTCGTCTAGGTTTCAGGTTCCAGAGCTGGTGACCAAGCGGGCCCCCCACCACATGGCCCCATCTCCGACCCTGACTGCCTTCTCCCTTTCCTTTCCTGTGTAGAGGAGATCGTCGCCCACGCCAGCAATGTGTCCTCGCTGGTGCTGGGCAAAGCCTCCGGGCGGCTGCTGGCCACAGGCGGGGATGACTGCCGCGTCAACCTCTGGTCCATCAACAAGCCCAACTGCATCATGGTGAGGCTTGGTGGGGTGGGCATGCGCCTGGGAGGGGACATGTGAAGGGCAAGGTTGGGGACTGGGGAGCAGGTGGCTTTCCAGGCACTGTTGAGCTCAAGGCATGCCTATCTTCTGGGGGCCCAACCCAGGCCAGGTGGGGCCAGCAGTGCTGCCCCCCACTATCTACTCAGTGAGGCCCAGGACAACCTAGGCTGGCTGGGACAGTGGCTAGCCCTCAAGAATGGGTGAGCCATGTGGCTGTGGGGCAGAATTCCAGAGTGTGCAAAGTCCAAATAAGCCCTGGGCCTGTGGTAAAGCCGAAAGGCTTGTAGTACACCAGGCCTGCCTGCCTGCCAGTGATGCATTCCCAGCCTCAGTCCTCCAGAAGGATTCACAGGAACCCAGCTGAAGCTGCTTAGGGAGCTAGTTCTTTAATAGCAGTTCCCTTGGTTGCTCAACCATATTCAATTCAGGAAAACATAAAGGAGGGAGAAACAAAAATTAATTACAAGCAATTCCATTTTCCAAAGACCACCATGGTTGATATTTTGGTTTGTGCCTTTCTAGATGCTGAGATACACATACATGTGCATGCATGTATACACACATAAATGTATAAAAATGTATCTCCAGAATACCATCTTATTTACTCTTGCATAACCTGGTTTTTAAGAATAACAATGTTAGAAGGATTTTCCTATGTCAACAAATATTCTTTAACAACATGATTTTTAATGGCTTCCTGGTATTCCATTATAGGGATGAGCTGTAATTAGCTTAGCCACACCCTGTTATCATCATGAGGCTGTTGCCAATTTTTGGCTCTGCTAAACCACAGTGTGGTGAACATCCTCATCTCCCCAAAGCTTTGAGCACATCTGTGATCATTGCATTTAATCCGAGGGTGTGCACTTTTTAAAAAGCTTTCAAAACATATTGCCAAGTTGCCCTCCAGAAATCAATTTATATTCTCACTGGTAGCATACAGATCTGCCCTTTCCCCCCACATCCTTGCCAACACAGGGAATTATCATGCTTATGACTCTTACCCAAATAAACATAAAGAAAAAACGGAGGGGGCTGATATTTATTTATTTTTTATTTTTTATTTTTTTATTAAATATTTTTTCAGTTGTAGATGGACACAATGTCTTTATTTTATTGCTTTGTATGTGGTGCTGAGGATCGAACCCAGGGCCTCACGCATGCGAGGCAAGCGCTCTACCACTGAGCTACAATCCCAGCCCCTGATATTTTTTTTTTTTTAGAAACTTAATCACTTTGGTGTTTTTGTAGATCCAGGGAAAGAGCTAAGACCTATCTGAACTGCAGCCAGTGCACTGGGGTTCAATAAGATGGAATTGAGACTTTTGGTTTTATTTTGCTTTGTTTGTAGGGTTCAAAAGTTTTCTTTTCCCCTGAATTGCCAAAGTAATATATGTGAGTTGGAAAATAATCAAAATAGGACAGGAAATGACCCATGCTCTGGTCCCCCAGAGCAGTGTGGTTAGGTCTGGGGTCTGGCCTTCAGACTTGACCTTGGGCATCAGGGCAGCCTTCAGGTTTCCAGCGGGCCTCATCTGTGTCACTGTTCCGTCACTCACTCTGGACCAGCCACCCAGACCTTTCAGAGCCCCAGCCTGTCGCGTTCTGTGTCTCCTGGTGATGTGTACACATGGTGCTCCCTCTGCAGGAGGCCCACTTTGTGTACTTGTGACTGTGTGATGTGCTCACATGGCCAAGCACTCAAAAGAAAGAGGGTGAATAGTGAAGTCTTCCCCGCTCCCTTACTCTCACATCCTTCCCTGGAGGCAAACCTGGCTCCAAACTCCTTCTGTGTCCTTCTAGAATTATTCTGTGTATCAGTAAGCAGAAAATGTATATCTGTCTCTTCCCTGCTCCTGCTTTTTTACACAAATGATACCATATGGTACACACACTCGCACACGCACGCACGCACCCCGTATGTGACGCACGTGCCATCCTCCATCTTTTTCACCTAAAGGTGTCGTGGAGCTTACTCCGTCATATTTAAATGGCTGCCTCATTCATTTCTATGACTGACTAGTTTTTCATTGCACGGGTGACCATGGAGACCATGGCTTAGCTAACCACTTGCCCAGGATGGCATTTACGTTGTCTCCAGTCTCTTGTTAGAAAGATCCACTGCTGGCTGGGGTGCTGTGCAGTGGCGGAGCACTTGCCTAGCCTATGCGAGGCCCTGTTTTCCATCCCCAGCACTGAACAACCTCGGGCTGGTGTGGTTTTGTATGGGCTTGCACGAGGAGTGGGTAAGTACTTTCCTGAGGTGCAGTTGCTGGTTGGAGGGGACTGTACATTTCTAATGTGGATGGGTTTTGCCCGTTTGTGCCCATTTAGACTCATACTGAGCTGGTAGTGAGTTGACAAGCTGTTTGTAACTATTGGGCCTCCAGTTAGTTATACTGAGGAGCAGTTTCCCCTCTCCACCCTGCCAGTAGGGCTGTTGTCTTAGCAAACACTGAGTTGCCAGTGTGCCGTGGGGACCAGTACCAGTGGGGAGTGACAGACAACATGGACTGAGGTTCCAGCCTTCTCTCCAGAAAGCTGGAGATGCTGGCACCTCCCACCTTGAGTGGCCGGCCTGTCCCTGCCTGCTCTGCTGGCTTTGAGTGGGCGAGAGCCTGCTTGTCCTCCTACAGAGTCACTCCCAGGTCCCCTGGGTTCCGTGGCAGGGTCTCCCACTGGGGTGGACAGCCCTAGGAGCCTGGTACCCAGAGGGACAGGATGAGTGCCTGCCTTGGCTTGTGCCTGGGAGCAAGAGATGAGAGCAGCTGGGTGGAGGCCATCTGGACTCGGGGCCAAAGGCAGGTGTCTCTTTATCTTGGTCAGCCACTACCCTCTGAGGGGCTCAGGGCCATTTCTGCTGGTGACACCATGCCAGGGAAGGGGCTGGAGGGTGACTGGGGTTCAGCTGTCCAGCCCTGGACACTGAGGCAAGTGGCGTACAGAGGTCTGCAGGGGGGCCTGGTTGTGGCCTTAGGAACAGCCTCCCTGCACCAGCCACTTCTTGCAAAAGCCTTTCCCAGGGACCCTGAGTTTGGTACAGAAGCTGTGGGGTGTCCCCACAACGCACTGAAGTTGCCACCTTCTCTCCACAGAGCCTAACAGGTCACACGTCCCCAGTAGAGAGTGTCCGCCTCAACACCCCCGAGGAGCTTATCGTGGCTGGCTCCCAGTCGGGCTCCATCCGCGTCTGGGACCTGGAAGCTGCCAAAAGTAAGCCTCAGACTTGCTGCCCCCTGTGCAGGCGCGTGCTCAGCCTCCAGTTTAGAGGCAGCTGTGCAGCTTCCTCCAGGAAGCCTGCCTGCTTCACTCCTGGGGCACCGACCGGATGATGTGGCGCTCACCATGCCCCTGTTAGCCTGGCAGCAATGTGCACTGCTATCCCCTGAGCAGCTGGCACTATGAGGTGCCCACGGAATGTCTGATAACAACTGTGTGGATGGGCAGGTGCGTGGAGGGGGGAATTCAGAACCCGGAAGTGCATTAGTGCCACCAGGGCCCGCGTGGGACTCGTGGATGGTGGGGAGCCTGTGTGGAGCACACATCCCCATCAGGGCAGCCCCCACTCGGCCCCAGCTCACTGTTCCCACTGGGATGTGAGCCTGGAGTGGCCAGGTCTGCTTATTTGTGTTTTCTGAATCTAGTTTTGCTCTGGATAAAGGTAATACATAGTTTAAAAACCCAAGTGCTGGCAGTTCTAGAATTAATTAGTCAGGATGCAAAGAGAAAGCCTTTGCCCTGCTCCTTCCCATTCTCACAATCTTCAGCTTTCTGTCCTTCTGTCATTGGATTGATTCCCTCCACTTTCCTAAACAAGATAACACTATTTATCTTAAACAAATGTGTCCATAAGCTGCACCTGGTGGCACCTACCTGTACTCCTTGTGACTCTGGAGGCTGAGGCAGAAGGATTGCAAGTTTGAGGCCAGCCTCAACTTAGCAAGACCCTGTCTTAAAATTTTAAAAAAGGGGGATATGGCTCAGTGATAGAGCACCCCAGAGTTTGCTCCCCAGTACCACAAGAAAAAAAAAAGAAAATATACATAAAATACTATCTTCCTGCTGTGGAAGACGAGGATGACTCTTACAGTGATCTCTGGCCCTCTCACATTTCTCTTCCCCCATCCCAGTGTCACTGTTTAACAAGGTCGTACTGTAAAGGCCCCAGGAATGTTATTCACGACTGATTCATTCCCCTGGAGTTTGACATTTTCTCTTTTTTCATCTGTATGTTTTCTTCATTCCAATTCTGTCCCAGAAGGTAAAGCTCCTCCTGTTTGCCTCATGCCCAGCCCACGATCCAGCTGTCCCTCTCAGAGCTCTGTTCCCAGGTCCTAGTGGCGTGGGAGCATGGGCCTGCAGCCCTCCTGTCACCTGGGTCTCCTTGTCATTGTCTGCTACCCCCGGCTCTGGGCTTCCAGTGCTGTCCTTCCACGGGATCCTTTGTGTGGGACCTTCCCCTTCCCGCTATCCCCTGCCCTGAGCTTGTAGGATCTGTGTGCCACCGTTGGGAGGTTTCGCAGCAAGGAACACTGGTATGAGCTTGTTTTCATCCCTGAGCCGGGCCCCTACTGGTCCTTTCCATCTGGAAATGTGCGCCCTGGGTCCTGGGTCTCCAGGAGTCTCGCCTCCTCCACGGGGCTGTCTCAGGCGGGCAGCAGCCGCCGCACAGCAACATGGTACAGCTGCCGGCTCCACAGATGCGTCAGCAGGACCTGGGAATCTGTGTGGAGTCCATGCATTCTTCACTGTTGACAGCTAAGTCAACCTATCATGTGGCATGCCTCCGCGGCCAGCACTGTGAGACCAAATAGAGCCTATTTGCTGCCCCTGCCTGGCCGCTCTGGCGGGGACCTTTGGGCGTGCCGGGCAGGAGGCCATGCACTGCAGCTCAGGAGAGCGGGGACTGTGCCAAGGCTGCCTTTTCCAGAGAGCCCTTGGCCCTGGCTGAGCCTCAGGGCTTCTTCTGGGCTTCTTTTCTACACACGCTCTGCATCTGCTGCAGGACAGTGGCCATCGGCCACGTGTGCCCAGCAGCAAGGTCCACTGTACTTGAGAGCAGTGCTCTATTTGTGTTGGGAGTCCTTGGGAAAGATGGCGCCCCTGGGCCTCTGGAGTGATGGTCTGTTGAGGAACGACATGACCCTAAGAACCCTCTGATAATACATGGCTGCCACCATGCGTCTCAGTACAGGGTCCCTCTGCCTGGCCACACCTCCAGTAGGCTGAGGAGGGGCTCGTCCAGGACACTGGGCTCTAACTGAAAAGGCAACCAGCTGGGACAGAAGGCGGGCATCCCAGGAAGCCTGTGCGCAGACTGAATTCCAGGGGATGCCACCAGCTGTGCATAGGTCACTGAAGAGCAGGGGCCAGACTTCCTCGGCTCTGCTGTTCCTCTCGTAAGAGAAATGTGAGCATTTCCATGAAGTGGCCGAGGACTAGAAGCTGAAGACCTCTGGATTCCAGGGCACTGGGTTCCTGCTGCATAAGGAGCTATGGGCACATGGCCATCCCCCCCAGGAGCTGATTGGGTGTCGTGGGGTGGACCCCAAGTCTGGCTATATTGAACTTCCAGGTGATTCTGATGCAGAGCCAGGTTGGCAGGGTCTCCTGACCTGACAGATAGGCAAACTGAGGCTCAGGGAGGGGACTGAGCTTGGTAAAGTGTCTGTGGCTACGGATGGCAGGACTCCTGGCCCAGTGCTCTCTGCTGTGCCATCTGCTGCCTCAAGTCGGGGATTCTCAGAAGCTTGCCCTAGACGCTACGGTTCCTGGATCCTGCGACTGAGGCTGGGCATCTCCTGGGATAGACGAGCAAGGGCAGAAGTCATGCCAGAAGAATGTGGCCCTGCCAGCTTTCCACAGCGCAGCCAGAGTGCATGGGCGGGTCAGCGCGGGTCCCACAGGAGGCTGTGCGTGCCTTGTGGAGCTGGCCCATGCAGGGTGGGACAGGGTCTCGGGGTCCTTGCTGTGGGAGGCATAGCAAGTTGGCTGGAGGCTGGAGCAGGGCCCCTGTGTGGACCAGGGCAGGACCCAGGCCTCACTAGCCAGCCAGGCAACAGGGAGCCTGAGTGGCACGTGACAGCTGAGAGCAGGAGGGCACAGCTCTGGGCCCAGTGTGGCTGGGCTGGTGCCTTGTCAGACTCCTCAGCTGGGAAGGAGGTATGGTCCCAGCTCCTGGGCCTGTCACAACCTGCTGCAAAGGACACTTAGGCCATGTGGAACAGCGGACTTTGTCCCCAAAGTGGTGACGACAGCAGCTCCCTTGCATCCTGCTCTTAGCCATGCCTGCCGTCTGCTACCTGTGGTGGAGCTTACAGTGAAGGGTACTGCTCAAGAGGCAGCGCCTGCTGACTTCCAGCCCTTCCCTGCTGTCAGGCCTCGGGCAGGCTGCTGCATCCTCACGCCTCCTGGGTGGCCAGAAAGGCCCAGTGACTGAACGTGGCAAAATCAGCCTGCTGAACACCGGAAGTGCTCAGTAGACCAACAGGGGAGCCCAGGTGGCTACAGCCCTGGGTAGTACGTTGTTGCTGATGCCAGGACACGCGCTCCAAGACCTGAGGAAGAGAGGTCTCGCTAGGGTCACAAACAGAAGGGGGTGAAGGCAAGGAAGAAATCAGAGGAGGACTCATTACAAGTGGCATCCCTCAAGGTCTTGGCAGGTGTCAGGTCCATACTAAGCACTTTGCAATGCTTTTCTTACTCAGTTCTGACTAGCCCAATGCAAAGGTCAGAGTGGGTAAGTGATTGCCCAGGGTCACACAGCAAACAATGAACAAAGCCAGGAAGGTCTGTTTCATCTGATTCCCACACTCACAGCCTGATGTGAATGGATGGAGAAGATCACACAGCGTTTGTTGAATTCACCCAGTGCTTAGGTCTCATTGCTCCTGTCCCTAAAGTATTACATTTGAAGTCTTAAACACTCCCTGCAACAGAGAACTCACTGCCTCACAAGGCGTGTGACTTCACCCTGGCTCAGACCTCAGGATGGCTGGACTCCCACACCCCATGGCCCCAGTGCTCGTGGGCAGATCAGTTTCATCTGGACAGTGGAAGTGCAAATCTCTCAAAAAGCGAGACATAACTGGGGATATGGCTCAGCTGATAGAGTGCTTGTCTTGAGGCCCTGGTTCCATCCCCAGCACCACAAAAAAGCAAGACATGACAGATTTGAGTTTTATCAGAGAGCCAGAGAGACCCTGAGACAGTAACATGGATTTGATGCCAGCTGGGCCCAGCCGGGCCATCGAGCTGCCTGCTGTACCTTAAGGGATGGGGGTGTGGTTCCTGGGGCAGTAGAGGTGCGCAGTGCTGCCCTTAGCTGTGCCTGCCTTTTGTCCTCTTGGCCCTTCCCAGCCTTTCCACTTGACCTTATGTCCACCCTCAAGAGCCTGTGGATAAGCATCACCCCGAGGGCCAGTGAGAGCCCCAGACATGCCCTCCACTTCCACCCAACAATGCCTCTCCCCATTCACTGACATCTCTTCCGACATCACCTCCATAAAGCCTGCCTGGATTTCTCTCTTCAACCGAGCCACTTCCCCACAGCTGTACCGTCAGCTGGTGCCTTCTTGGCAGCGCCTGGGGCAGCTTGCTTGCCCTCCCCCCTCCTGACAGTGCACTTCACGGCCAGGAGCCTGGGCTGAGCACAGGTGCTGGCTCTGTTGCCTTGGGCTTCGTCCACGAGGGCACGCTGGGACGAGCTGGGTGCAGGCTGTGAGGTCTGTAGAGGGCTCCTGGGGAGTTGAGCATTGACAGAAGTGGCTGCCATCTGGAGAGAAGAGGGAGAGTTCGTGGTTAGGGTGGTGAGGCTCTGGTTGACGCCCCTCTTTAAGCTCTGCGCCCTGGTTTTCTGTGGTTAGTTGGAAATGCATGCTGCTGTCCAGCCTCATGCCCTGACCTCAGCTTTCTCTTGCCTGGCTAGTTCTGCGCACGCTTATGGGACACAAAGCCAACATCTGCAGCCTGGATTTCCACCCTTACGGCGAGTTCGTCGCCTCTGGTTCCCAGGACACGAATATCAAGGTGAGACGCTGCTCTGCCCTGTGCCCCCCGCTGGTCTGGCTGTGTCTGAGCTGCCTGAGGGTTGGGCTTCCACCTTGGTCTGGGGATATCTTCCCTCCCCAGCAGCACCCACACCCCCTGGGGAAGGGGACAGGCAGGTGCTTTCTAGACTCATGGGCTGGGAATGCTCAGCCTGAGTGAGCCTCTGTCTGTCATGGTGGACGTCACAACCTGGAGGTGCAGAGTCTCATCTGCTCAGGGCTGCGCTCCAGGACCAGTCCTGACCTCTCCTGACATTGCCCCTCGGCCCTTTTCCCCCACAGCTCTGGGACATCAGGAGGAAAGGTTGTGTCTTCCGGTACAGGGTAAGGCCGGTGCCTACTGGTACCATGGTGTGGGGAGCGTGGCGTGGCCCCAGATCCTGGGTGGGCCGAGGAGCACTGCAGTCCACTGTGGTGGGAACGTGGAGTGTGGGTCTAGTGGTGCAGGTGCCATGGGTGGCTCCTCACAAACCCCGGAGCTGAGCTGCAGTGCCAGATGCTCTGCTGTGCCTCTACAGGCAGGGGGCGTGTCGTTAGGTGAAGGGGCTCCTGGCCGGGTGAGCGTGGCAGCCCTGTATTCAACAAGCCATTATTTTGGGAGGAATTCAGAGCCTTTAAGGGCATTTAATGTCTGAAGGAGGCCATGAGATACACTGTTCCTCAAGGATGTGGCCCCACCCTCCTGACTGCCTGGCATTCTGCCGGCCTACAAGTCCATGGTGACACGTGGAGACATCTGACTGGCTTGCTGCCCCCCTGTGCCTGCTCCCCTGAAGGCCCTGTGGGGGCAGGGCTGGAGGAGCCGGGGAGAGGCCTGCCGGGAGGGCTTTCCAGCGAGCCTGGGTCTCTCCTCTGCAGGGTCACAGCCAGGCCGTGCGCTGCCTTCGCTTCAGCCCTGATGGGAAGTGGTTAGCATCGGCCGCAGACGACCACACGGTGAAGGTAGTGCCCTCTGGGCACAGGGTGGGGCCTGGGTCTGCTGGTCTCACTTGGCTGACCCCTCCCCCCTCCTGATGGTGTCATATGCCCTGAGCCTGGGCAGAGTCAGCAGTGGCTGGATTAGAGGGAGACCAGGCAGCCAGGTGACCCCCACCCTCCCTGTCCCTAGCTCTGGGATCTGACTGCTGGCAAGATGATGTCTGAATTTCCTGGCCACACGGGGCCTGTCAACGTGGTAGAGTTTCACCCCAATGAGTACCTCCTGGCCTCAGGCAGCTCTGACAGGTGAGCAGAGCAGGGCCAGCTGGCCACCATCCCTCCTCGCCTCTGTCCTGGGGTGTTACATTCTGGTGAGTGTGTACAGACGGGTGGGCTTCCATCTAAGCCAGGCCCTGTCTCTCCCTTAGCCTTGGTTCCTGGGCTCCCTCAGTGCAGGGAGGCCTGTGACTGGGGGTCAGCCTGGCAGGCAGGGCCACGCAGCCCAGCTGGGGTCATGCTTACTCTCCCAATGCCGTGCAGGGCCAGCCCCTGCCCAAGACAGGGCTCCCTGTGGCCCTGGCCCTGGGGGCAGAGATGTCTGAAAAGAAACCGACTGCACAGGCCCCAGGCATGTGTGGCAGCTGGGGGCAGGGGTCGGGGTGGCTGACTTCCCAGCACAGAGTGGCTGCCTTTGCAGGACGATCCGTTTTTGGGATCTGGAGAAATTCCAGGTGGTGAGCTGTATCGAAGGGGAGCCAGGGCCCGTCAGGTATGCAGGCGGTGGAGCAGGTGGGCCCAGCCCCCTAGCCAGGGGATGTGGGGGTTTGTGCACCTTTCTCCACCTCAGCCTCTCCCCCGACGCTCCTAGTCTCTCGGGGTCAGGGACAGGCTGAGTGCCGTAGGACCCACGGCCAACTCTTGCCTGGCCCAGGAGTGTTCTCTTCAACCCCGACGGCTGCTGCCTGTACAGTGGCTGTCAGGACTCGCTGCGTGTCTATGGCTGGGAGCCCGAGCGCTGCTTTGACGTGGTCCTTGTCAACTGGGGCAAAGTAGCCGACCTGGCCATCTGCAATGACCAGCTGGTGAGAGAGCCGAGGCACCCACTGCCCACCCTTCTACCAAACCACTGCCCCCCTCAACCTAGGTCCCCTCGCTCCCCTCCCTGCCCTGCAGGGGCGTGGCTCCGGTCCCTAGCCCCAGCTCTGCACTTCTGCAGATAGGCGTGGCCTTCTCCCAGAGCAACGTCTCCTCCTATGTGGTGGACCTCACACGAGTTACCAGGACAGGCACCGTGGCCCAGGACCCCGTGCAGGACAGCCAGCCCCTGGTGCAGCAGCCACCCAACCCCAGCGTCCCTCTCCGGCGCATCTATGAACGGCCGAGCACAACCTGCAGCAAACCTCAGAGGTGAGCACTGTGGGGGTGCAGGCGGTGGGTCGTCCTGGGAGGGGCTGGGCGGAGGCAGCCCTGGACCTCACCTGGGGCCTGGCTTCCCCTGGGCTCTGCCCTGCACCCCAGGGTGAAACACAACTCAGAGAGCGAGCGTCGCAGCCCCAGCAGTGAGGATGACCGGGACGAGCGGGAGTCACGGGCAGAGATCCAGAACGCCGAGGACTACACCGAGATCTTCCAGCCAAAGAACAGCATCAGTGAGACGCCCCGCCCTGGCTGAGAGGCGGCCACAGGTCCTTCCCAGGAAGGCCTTGCTGTGGCTTGAGCCCTTTATCTTCACCCCTGGCCCCACTTGCACCCATCCTCTCTGTCCTTGTCCTCCAGGCTCCCGTAGGACTGAGGGCAGGCGCCTGGGCACTCCCCAGCAGCCCCTCAGTACCCCAGCCCTGCCCTGAGCAGAGGGAGGGCCCACGGGAGCGAGTGGGCTGGGCTCCTGGGGTCAGGAGCAGGGTCACCTTTGCCTGGGTAGATCTCCATCTTGGCCTTCTGACTAGGCCCTGGCCCTGGGCTAGCATGGCCAGGGGCTCACAGACAGGACCCCGATGTCCTCAGTCAGCCCACTTTGCTTTGGCAGGCCGGACACCACCCCGAAGAAGTGAGCCCTTCCCAGCACCCCCAGAGGACGGTGAGTTGGGGTGGAGCCTGGCCTCTGGGGGCCCTGGCTCTCCCGGGCTCCTCTGGGGTGACACGATTTCCAGCCTCTCCCCTGCTGGATCTTCTCCTTCCGCCTACTCAAGAGTGCCTCCTATGTACTGGGCCTGCGCAAGGCCCTGGTGACAGTGTGAGGAGGCAGGCAGGTGCTCCCACGAGGCCCGCACCTGAGCGGGGAGAGAGAAACAGTGGACAGACACCTGCAGGTGGTCTGCCCAGGGACATGTGCTGTGGAGGAATGTGGGGTCACTGGGGGCCACTGGAGATGGGACTGAGGGGACAGCTCTGAGGAGGTCTGAGGACTGGTGAGGAGAGGGAGGACAAAGCCTTGGGGAAGGAACTGAGAGGAGGGCCTGGGGCCTGGAGCAGGCCAGCCCAGCGAGAAGCCAGGCTCTGGCTGGAAGTTAAGACAAAGACGGAAAAGGTGCAGGGAGTCCCTCGTCCTCCACAGCACGCTGCCTGCCCTCTCCTGAGGCTGGTTCCTAGGAGCCTCTCCCTCCTCCTGTTCCTGTTCACCAGCCACTGTCCCTCCCTACCCACACTGGCTGCATTCCTAGTGAGGAGATGGCTGTGAATCTCCTGGGCCCCATCCACAAACACACTGAAGGACGGGAGACAGGCCCAGCCCCCCGCACACAGTCAAGGGTCTCCCTGGCTCCCTCCAGTGTCCCCTTCCCTCCCTGCCCATTGCAGAGCCACCTAGAGTCCCACCCTGGGCCTGCCTCTCCCACCAGTCTCTCCTGGTCTGACCCAGTGCGTTTTCCATTTACCCCAGACACGACCACAGCCAAGGAGGCAGCAAAGCCCAGCGCGGCCATGGACGTGCAGTTCCCAGCGCCAAATGTATGTCCGAGCTGAAGGGGTGTGGCGTGGGGCCTGGCGAGGGGCTGGAGTCCTGAGCCAGGGCTGGGGTCTCCCATGCTAGGAGGCAGAGAGGGGAGGCCTGGGGTGGCCTCCTGCTTATCCTCTGCTCCCTTCAGCCTGAGGCCCCTCCCCAGCCCCCGGTCACCACTTCCACGCCCGCACCCAAGGGTGAGCCCACCATCATCCCCGCTACGCGGAATGAGCCCATTGGGCTGAAGGCCTCTGACTTCCTGCCTGTGAGTGGGGCCCGGCTACAGGGTGGGTGGAGGCCCTTGGGCGAGGGCAGAGCCTCGCCACCTGTTCCCGTGCCAGCATCTGGGTGCCTGTCCCATGTAGGCCGTGAAGATCCCCCAGCAGGCAGAGCTGGTGGATGAGGATGCCATGTCCCAGATCCGCAAAGGCCATGATACCATGTGTGTGGTGCTCACTAGCCGCCACAAGAACCTGGACACCGTGCGGGCCGTGTGGACCACAGGCGATGTCAAGGCAAGTGCCCTCCTCTGCCTGCGGCTGGTCGCACCCCACTGCTGCCTGGCTGACGCTGCACTCATTGGGCCAGGCAGGGGGGTGGGGCGGGCAGCCTGCGCCACACACCAGCTGCCATTCATGGAGCAGCCATGTCTGGCTGGGCCTTGCCCTCCTCATCGGAGGCGCATGGTCTCGGTGAAACCCCATCCCCATCTTCACACTTCCCCACTTGTCCCACCTGCTCACGGAGCTCTGTTTGCACAGACGTCAGTAGACTCTGCGGTGGCCATCAGTGACCTGTCGGTGGTGGTGGATCTCCTGAACATCCTCAACCAGAAAGCGTAAGTGGCCATGAGGGGAAGGGAGGGGCGGGCAGGGCTGGCCTGATGGTGCCACGCCCACCTCTCCCCAGCTCCCTCTGGAAGCTTGACCTGTGCACCACAGTGCTGCCACAAATTGAGAAGCTTCTGCAGAGCAAGTACGAGAGGTAGGGAGTTGGGCCTGCCTGGGGGGATGGCACGGGCTCCTCCAGGGACTCTGGAAAGGCCCCTGTGGCTGTGAAGCATTGCTGCCCCTCTGTAGCCAGAGTGGCTGGAGCATGTGGCCTTGTGTCTGCCTGCACGCCCTGCTCTGTCCTGCTGAACCTCGTGCTCTTTCTCTTTCTGGTTGCCCTGGGTCTGTGTGTCCTTGACTCCATCCATCTGTCCCTGAAGCTATGTCCAGACAGGCTGCACCTCCCTGAAGCTGATCCTGCAGAGGTTTCTGCCCCTGATCACTGACATCCTGGCAGCTCCACCCTCCGTGGGTGTGGACATCAGCCGTGAGGAGAGGTGAGGGCCAATGTGTGCTGGGGCAGAGGTGTCCCAGCAGGCTAAGGGACCGGGGCCCATGTGTTGATGGCCCCGACACAGCAGCTCATGGAGAGGCACACAGTGTGGGGGTGGCAGCACAGGGCATAGCCAGAGCCTGGGTTCCTCCCTGTGCTGGCTACACCCCAAGTCCTGGCATGGCCTGGGGTCCTGTGCTCAGGGTCCTTCCTCTGAGAGGAAGACTGTTAGGACAGCCGTGGTTCCAAAGCTCGACGGGGGTCACAGGTGGCCGGCTGGCTGCCTTAGGCGCTGCCCCTCTGCCCACAGACTACACAAGTGCCGGCTCTGCTACAAGCAGCTCAAGAGCATCAGTGGCCTCGTCAAGAGCAGATCGGGCCTGAGTGGCCGTCACGGCAGTGCCTTCCGCGAGCTGCACCTGCTCATGGCCAGCCTGGACTGAGGAGCCCGTGGGTGGGGCACCGGGCACCCCCTCCTATTCCGTGTGCCCTCTGGCCATGAGCTCCGCTGGGCCCTGCCGCTGCAGCTGTTCTGGAGGCGGGCAGGCCCACCAGCCACCTCCACAGCCCGGATTCTGAGACAACTTCCTCTCCAGTACCAGCTGCCCAGCTTTGCCCAACTCTTGCTTCTGGGGGCAGCAAACCGAGCCCTGGGGCTGCTGCTGTAATTTATAAGGCAAATTTTATTAAATTTGTAACTATTCCCTGGTTTCCTTGTGAGAGGGGCATACTCTGGCCTCATGGGCTCCCCAGGCCCACTATTTCTTGGGCTCGCCTCTCCAAGCCAGCAGGGGGCAGCAGAGTAACAGGAAAAGCCAGTTCAGACTGGAGAAGAGGACAGCCCCTCCTGCGGCTAGGGGAAACAGGTGGGGCTGTGGCCTCAGCCACACTCCCAGCTGTCCTTTGGGCCCCCTTCAGGGCCTTTGGAGGCCCAGCCCCAGCAGCTGTGCACTGCAGGGTGCTAAGCTGGCCTCCAGGATGCCTCTAGGACAGGCCTGGCAGGACAGCTGGACTGTCTTCTGAGAACTCCGAACAGCTGTCATTTCCTCCAGGAGTCCCTAGGGCTGGCCAGCCAGCCAGACCCAGTCCTGTGGTCATCCCTGAAGGGCAGCCCCTCCTGGGCAGCGTAGCCCAGGCAAGAAAAGGAGAAGTCCTCTGAGCTCCTGCACAGGGTCTCCTGGGACCAAGTGCAGGCGGCACCCTTGGGGCAGTGGGAGCTGCACTGGTGGTCTGGATCCTAGAGGCCTCAAGGGGAGGGTGGTGCTCTTCTTTAGCCAGTTCACCCAGGACAGGAAGGCCAGGGCAGAGGGTCAGTAGTGGGGTGGTCTGGGCAAGCCTTTGACAAGTCTTGGCTTCCCCGGCCTTAGTGTCCTGCCTGACATCAACACAGAGGTGAATCCTCTGTCGGGAAGGGCAGTCAGAGTGGGCACATGGCTAGGCCTCCCACAAGGGTGACTGACCGTGAAGAATACAAAAAGGCATCTATGCAGGGTTGGGGGGCGGTGATGATCCTGCCTTCCCAGTTCAGGGTGTGTGTTCCTGGGAGACGTAGGTCCTGGAGGGCTGTGGGACCGGCCAGCAGAGGGGAGGCAACAGGTCATGCCCATGCCCAGCTCCCTCCAATCCAACCAGCAGGGACCCCCAAGACCAACGGACTACACTTGTGTAAAAAGGCTTTTATTTTAATAAGTAAAAATGGCTAAGCTTCCAAAAGTTTTAAATAGGATTTAGGGGGGAGGAAAATGTCAAGAAGCCAGTGGGCAAGAACAGCGCCTGGCGCCAGGCAGATGTGAGGGACACAGGCCCGCCCACTGGCCACCTCTGCCAGCCATAAATACAGCCTGGCCCCATGGCAGGGAGGACCAAGCACCTATGTACACCTAGGCACACTATGTACATGCCCAGCCAGGGGACTCCTCGGAGGAGGAGAGCAGGGACAGGGCTGCCCCTCAGGCCCACCAGCTCAGCCCTGTTCCCATGTTCCTGTGCCTTCCTGGAGGCCTCAGCCTACCCACTAGAAGCACCCGCAGACTGGGGAGAGGAGATGGGCCAGCCCGGGCCAGAGGCCCACCCTCCCACATGTTCCTGCCCTCCCCCTGAGGGCGCAGCTCTGACGGATGGCTCAGGCCTGCGAGGCAGGGCAGGCCATCCCTGCCTGCCCTTCCAGCCCATGACATTGTGCCCAGAGCCACAGCCGAGAGACACTACTTCCTTCTGGTCATTTTTCTTATCTCTGAAGAGAACAGGGCAGAAGAGCCTCCACCTCCCGTGGTCCTGGCACTGTAGCAGGAGCAGGCCAGCAAGGCTCAGGGCCCAGCTCCAGGCCCAGCAGGATGGCGTGTCCTCACACAGGCACCGGCCTTGACTTCCCTGCGGGAGGGAGGCAGGGATCGTCAGCTTCTGCCGCTGCACTGCAGCTGTGCCCATGGCACAGGCAGATGCCAGCACAGGAGGGGCCCGGCAGCAACATAAGGGCGGCAGCAGCAGCAGGACAGGCCCAGCCCCAAGCAGCCGAACACCGGCACAGCCCTGCCACCTGAGGCGGGCAGCAGGTGGGTGGCAGGCAGGCAGCCTGGGCCGCTGGCCCCACACTCACCTGGACACTCTGCAGCCCCAGCCGTCAGGCTGAAATCAAAGCAACAGGCGTCTCACTGGTGGGCTTGCCCCTGATCAGGACCCTGCTGCCCTGTCCCTTTGGACTGGGGACAGGCCAAGCCTTCCCATGAGGGGCCAAGCAGAGGCTGGAGCCCTGGATTACAGGCTGGTGGTGGGGCCCACTTGTCTGAGACAGGGATGAGCCATGAGTTTTCCACCCTCAGGGAGCCAGGGCGCAGGGCAGGAGACACCAGGCCAGTTTGGGAGGGTGTTACTACGTGAGCCCAGGTAGTCCTAGGCCTTGAGTCAGCAGCCCCAGCTAGGGGGCTACAAGGTGGGCTCCTCCTGATCCCACCCTTCTCTGGGAGTCTTGGATTTCCCATCTGTGAAATGGACACGGTACGGCCAGCCCTGACTACTTCCTGGGGCAGGGAGGATGGGAGACTCATTCTCAAAGTACAAGCTTTTAAACAAGGAAAGAAAAAGCTCATCTAGGTAAGGGCAGCCTGGTGGCTGTGACCGTCCTTCATGTGGGGACTCTCACCAGAGGGCTGCAGCTTCCTCCGGATGGAGCCTGGGCGGCTAGAGGTCCCCGAGCTGGGGGCTGAGTGGGCTCTTGCTGAAGGCTGTGGCGTCTGGCAAGCCGATTCCCACTGTGAACAGGAAGGGCAGGCGGGCGTGGCTGCCCTGGCTCCTCCCCTCCCACCCTCCTGTGCTTCCCCACCCCCATTCCTAAAACTGTTCCCTCATCTGCAAAATGGGCATCATGACACTCCTGCCTCACAGTCAATGCAAGAATTAAGTGAGATAATCTATGTACAGGAGTAAACTAGTTCCTGCTGCAACCTGTGTGTGCCAGACCTGCAGAGCAGCTCCCTGACAGCTGATAGCCTCCACAGGTACCTCTCAGGCCCAGAAGACTTGGGTTAAAGAGCTACTGGGTTTGGGTTCCAGTTCTAGCTGCCTCCCTCAGGCAGCTTCTTTCCCCAGCTCCCCCTGCCTGTGACCTGTATGAGATAGGCCTGGAGCCTCCTGCTTACCTCCAGATGCTCCTGGCTTGACCAGGACCCAAGCTCTGCGCGGCGGGATCCAGGGCCCAGCTCCACGGAGCGTACTCTCTCAGCAAACTTGAGGGAGTAGAGTGTCTCGCTGGTGTTCTTCTCCACGGGGGACACCTAGGAGACATGAGAGCTCGCACCCCACCCAGTCTGCTGGCTGCTCCACAGCACTGGAGGGAGTTCCCAGCCAGGAGACTCCAGAAGGATTCCTGGAGACAACCAATGGGCACATGTGGCCAGGTCAGGCTGAGGGAAGGGTGCAGACTGGAGCTATCAGAGACCAGGGTCCCCTTCCCTGCACAGCCTGGGATCCCTGTGCATGAGGGCTGTGCCACCCTGCCCCAGGGCCCTCACCTGCACCACCATGAGCGTCTTGCTGTCACCACTAAGCGAGTCCTGCAGCAGGTAGGTGAGTTTGGAGTTGCGGAAGGGCACGTGGCCCTGACGGGAGCGAAGGGCAGCAATCACGTCCCCCAAGGCTGACAGTGACTTGTTGATGTGCTGGGCCTCCCGCAGGCGGCTGCCCTCAGCCCCCGACTTGCCCACGCGCTCTGAGCCAGCCAAGTCCACCAGATTCAGCTTCCCTGTGGGAAGGGTGCCAGGCAGGTCAAGGCTGCCCAGGGTGGGGACCCTGGTGGTCCTCAGGCCAGGCCGCCCGCCGCCCGCCCTCACCCGTGGTACGGAGGCCCGTGCTGCAGTCCACGCCGCGCACCGTGATGATGAGCAGGGCGTGGGAGCGCGAGCTGTGTTCATTCAGGTTGGTGAACTCGGTGGTGCGGTTGGTGTGGCCGAACTCAAACACCTGGGGGCGGCCGGGCGGGCACAAGGTTCAGAGGGAGGCTTTGGGATTACCCGTCTCCAAGAGCAGCCCTGTGCAGGGTGAACTCGCCCGAGGCTGTACACTCGGGACGGGGCAGAGCCTGGTTCCAGTCTGGTCCTGTCCTCCAGAGCAGCTGTGATTGTGCCCAGGGCCTCACCCAGCACTTCCCCAGCCCCCAGGACCCCTGAGCCCAGCACCTTGTTGATGTCGTCCACACTCTGCACCTGGAACTCAGTCAGCCCTGGCACGTACAGCTGCCCGCTGCCATCCGGGCACAGCCGGATCTCCAGTTTCTCCTGAGGCTCTCGGCCCAGCAGGTCCCTGGAGGGGCAGGCAGGACCGTCACTCCCTCCTCTACACGCCAGCCTGGAATGTTCCCTGCCCATCACACCTTCTTTGACCATCAGGGTTAAGCCCACCCCTCCCTCAGCCTCTCCCCGGCCTCAGCTCAAGAGGTGGAGACACAAGCCGGGCGCGGTGGCTCAAGCCTGTAATCCCAGCACTTAGGGAGGCTGAGACAGGAGAATCGCGAGTTCAAAGCCAGCCTCAGCAATGGCGAGGCGCTAAGCAACTCAGTGAGACCCTGTCTCTACATAAAACACAAAATGGGGCTGGGGATGTGGCTCAGTGGTTGAGTGCCCCTGAGTTCAATCCCTGGTACTAAAAAAAAAAAAACAAAAACAAAAAAAAAAAGAGGTGGAGACACACCAAGTCCCTGGATGGCGTCTCTGGCCTGCGCAGTGTACTGAGCCCGTGGCAGGACCTCCCAGCAAGATCAGGGACAGCCCTGCTGGGCTGAGTCGGGGTATCTGGCAACGCTGCTTAACGCCTCCTTTGGAACCTGGACTCCCACAGGAAGACCCTGCTGCCCACCCCGTGGGCTTCTGCACGCTGCCCACCTGAGGACCTCATTGTAGATCTCGGCCGCGCTGACAGTGATGGTGTACTCCCAGTCGGACGCCTTGTCCTGCACCTCGGAGAAGAGCAGCTGCAGTGCCCGCTGGTTGATGCCTGGGTTCTCAGGAGTCCCCTGAGGGTGGAAGGAAAGACCCTAGTGACCCTGAATGTTTCACACAAAGTCCGTCACCCCCAGTCCTCAGCAACCTCTCACAAGAGACCCTCAAGCTCAGGCAAACTTCACCTCCCTGGCCTCAGTTTCCCCACCTTTAAAGAGGCAGTGCCCTGCCAGGATGGCCCTGAGACTTAAAGTAGAGCCATGGGATGGAGGGGCCCAGTCTGGGTCTGCACGAAGCTGCTGAGCACCTGACGCGTATCACCTGGGAGGGGCAGCAGCGAGTGGATGCCCTCACTGGGAATCAGCGGGTGGTGGGGGGTAGACGCAGGCACTGGGTCCTGAGGGACTGGCAGACCTGTCCAGAAGGCACTGTGGCGTCCCTCTGAAAGGCTGGTCCTCACCACTCTCCTGTTCCCCCAAGATCTAGCCAGTGTTCCCTCCACAGCCGTGCCTGTCCCAGGCAGCCTAAAGCACCGCAGGCTCCGGTGCTGCCTCCTTGGGAGCATCTCTTGAGCCTCCAGAAGCCCTCCCTGCCAGGGCCTCGTCTCTGGCTTTGCTACTGTCCCTGGCACCTGCTGACTGTCTGTTCGCCACTGTCTCCCCACTGCTGGATGGGCTTCAGCAGGGGCAGGGACTGATAGGTCACATGGGGGCCCCAGCGCCTGGCTGGTGCCTGACACAACTCAGACCTCAGCAGAGCTCCGAGGGCAGGTGCTCAGTTGTCCTGGTAGTCACCTCAACTCTGAGCAGCCCCAAGACAGTGGGGAACCCAGGAGGTGCTGCACATACCCTCACCACCTCCATCCTGGCCTGCCCCCCACCACTAACCAGGCTCCATGACCCTAGAACTGGGGGAATGAGAGCACAGACAGAGAGGAAGGGGGCTGCCATGGAAGGCTCCCAGAGGGTACCCACAAGCTGACTGGAAGGGCCTGCCCAGTCTTCCGCCACCTTAACCCAGGCACAGGGCACCTGTCTCCTCCCCTACCTGGAGAATTCCACACACACACACCTTGACACCAAGGAGCCAGGGAAATACTAATGAACCAAGAGCAAAGCCCCGAAGGCCAGCTTTCCATTTCCATCCACGCTCAGTGCTCTTCCTTCTCTCAGCCCCATTCTCGGCCATGCCACCTGCTCCCTCCACTCCTCAGAGAGATGAAGCCCTGCCCTGAAAGCTGGGCTTAGCCGGGCGCAGTGGCGCACACCTGTAATCCCAGCAGCTCGGGAGGCTGAGGCAGGAGGATCACAATTCAAAGCCAGCCTCAGCAACTTAGTGAGGCCCTAAGCAACTCAGCGAGACCTTATCTCTAAATAAAATATTATAAAGGGCTGGGGGTGTGGCTCAGTGGTTAAGCACCCCTGGGTTCAATCCCTGGTAACAAAAGAAAAAAAGAAAAAAAGCTGGGTTCCCACAATAGCCATCATGGTTAGTCTCTCCCAATGCCCTGGGATGTCCATGAAGCCCCCTGCCCCATGTATCCCACTACCCCCAGTGCAATCATGAAGGAGGAGAAGCTCCGCAGAGCATGTGGGGAAAGGCTCCGTCCTGAGGGGCATCATGGTGGCCTGGACTGGATGAGACCCCTCTGATGGTTGCTGCCCTGTGCACCCCCCAGTCCCGCTGTGCCACTGCAGGGGCTGTAGGGCAAGAAGCCCCTCTTCAGGCCCAGGGCTGACTCAGGTCTGACAGCCTCTGTTCCCAGGGTGGGTGCAAGGACCAAAGGGGTGAAGTAGGAGCTGCGTCATGCGCTGGAGGTGACGAGGGAGCCCCGGCAGCAGAAGGGGCGCGTACCTCCATGGTGTAGGTCTTGCCGGCGCCCGTCTGGCCGTAGGCGAAGATGCAGACGTTGAAGCCGTCGATGCAGGAGGTGATCAGGGCCTGCACCTCCTGAAACACCTGGAGGGACGCGAGGTGGGGGGTGAAGGCTTCCAGCGCCCTGGGACCAGAGGCCCCAGTCCAGCCACCTCCCCTGCCACGGCCCCCTTCACAGTGACAGCACCGCGGCAGCCAGCTCCCTGTTGAGGACTCCTGATTAGCGGGTCACCACACAAGGCATCCGTGGGCATGCACTGCCTGCAGCGGCCAGCAGGGGCCCTTCCCCAGCTCTCACTCTCAAGAGGGGCTCTGCAGCCTGAAGGCAGAGGCTGCACGGGCCTGGCACCCCCTCTGGCCAGGATCTTCCTGCCAGTGGACAGAGGATGGAGCAGAGGAGGGCCAGCCGTGGGAGCAGGAGGGCACAGGGCGGCAGGCCTGGCAGATTGGCTGGGTGGAGGTGCCAGAAGGTTAAAGCTGAGACACGAGATTCCACACTGCCGAGGGTGGGGTGCTGGGTGCTAGAGTCCCGAGCCACCTGTCTGGGCTACCGGAGCATACCCCTACCTGGAGGCTCCTGGGCATGCAGATGGGGGCCATAGTCAGTGGTGAGAAGGCTTACTTGGTTCTCCC
This sequence comes from Xerus rutilus, assembly GCA_028644305.1. Taxonomy (NCBI): domain Eukaryota; kingdom Metazoa; phylum Chordata; class Mammalia; order Rodentia; family Sciuridae; genus Xerus; species Xerus rutilus. The sequence goes on along the minus strand of CM053414.1, from coordinate 24,223,441 downwards.
CTTCCTGAGGGAGGCTTCTTTTTGCTGTGCTGGGAATCAAACCCAGGGCCCAGCCCCGCTAGGCAAGCGCCCTACCATGGAGCTGCACCCCCAGTCCTCTGAGGCCCCTGCTCTTGGCTTCCTACCTGTTTTCCTCCCAGAGGGAAAGTGAGAGGGACCCTGGTGCCACACTTCCCAATCCCGTCCCCTTTCCCCTGCAGATGATGCCCCCAGGCCCACACTCACGTCCTGCTGTGAGGCCCACGGGGAGAAGACCTTGTCCAGCTCGAAGGACACAGGCTTGCCCTTGTGCATCAGGTGGATGACAGAGTCGTCATCGGGATCGAAGGTCACAGCATTGGCGGCCTCAGATCCTTCGCCGTCTTCTTTTGTGACTGGCCGGACACGAGCAATGACCCGGATGTTTCCTGGGGTGGTTGGGGATGGAGAAACGGGCCCAGGTAGAGTGAGGACCAGACCAGCTCCACTCTGCTATACACTCCGGGGTCCCAGGCAGACTAGGGACCCGAGCCACAGCCCTTCAGGACAGGGGGGCCTACAAAACTTGTTAGCCACTCAATATAGTATGAATTAATTTAGTGCATTTTCTTCCTGAGCAGACCACTCGAGGGTGGGAATCTTGCCTTGAAGACAGGGAGCTAAGGTCAGCTACGGGGCTCAGGACTGCACCCAGTCTTGGCAAGCTCCACGAGGAGCTTGGGCCCTATGAGCCCAGGGATTTGTTCTATCTATCTAGAAGGACATCATGAAAACCAGTAGGCACCAGATGGACCAGAGAGACAGTGAACAACTGGCATGATTATCCAACAGGCACAGACAAGGGGACAGCTTGTGCTGCCTTCTTGCTCCCAGCCCCTCTGTGGGATCTCTGTGCTGCTGTAATGAAGAGGAAGTGCCCCCTGCAGCCAGCATGGCCGCCTTCCCTCGCTCTCCGACTCACAGGCCAGATCAGCTCTGGCTCTGCCTCCTTGGGCAGCTCCCCAGCACCCTAGGGGGCCCTGCCCCTGGCCATGGGGCAGAGTTAGGGTTTTCTGCGTGACCATTCATCACTGTCCATTCTCCTGGCCAGAGTGAGCATGGTGGGTGCAGGCACAGCATCTGTGGGGCCACAGCCGAACCCCCCATGTGTGGAGTAGCAACCGGCCCGGAGCAGGTACTCGCTGGCGCCCAGCGCAGGGAAGGGTGACGTCTTCAGCTTGACCAGGCCCAGGTCAGAACAAGTGGCACCCCAGCCGCCCACCACCCAGTGCTGCAGCACCACACCCTCCCCTTGGCCACCAGGGCCTGGCAAATAACTTGGGCACTGGAACTTCAGAGCTGGGCCGGTGACAGCCATGTGGCAAGTTCCCTGGCTTGTCTGTGCCTCCGTTTTCTGGTCTACAGAGAGAAGATTTCAATGGCTCCTTGAGGACAGCACAGTTCAAAGGGTGACTGCTGAGCCAGTTTGGGGCCCCATGTGCTGACACCCTGGCCCCAAGTCCCCCAGGAGTCACCTTTCAGCCGCACGAGCTCGTTATGACACTTCTTGCGCAGCTGCAGCTCCCGGCGGTACTTGCGCAGCAGCTCCTGGTTGTTGGCGTTGACCTCCTCGATGGCCTGGCCAATCTGGGGGCACACACACCATCGGAGGGGGCTGATTCCCTCAGCCTCGCTCGACCGACTGCCCAGCCAGCAGGACTGCTGCCCTGGACTGAGTAGTGGACATATGTCCGATTTCCCAGAATCCCTCTGGGGAGGCACTACCAGCATCCCCATTTTACAGATGAAGAAACTGGGTCCCTGAGGCTAAGCCAACAGCTCAAGGTTCCCCTGAGAACAAGTAAAGAGTGGGAGTCGCCTTCACCCCTGGTACAAGCACAACATACGTCAGTTAGACTCAAAGTCCAATTCTACCTCAGGTAGCGAGGGGACCTGAGGCAACTGGATCAATGCCTTTGAGTCTCACTTTTCTCATCCGTGAAGTGGGTATAACACATCCAACTCAGAAATCTGTAGGAGCTGACAGGTAAAGATCTCCATAGGGAGATGGGATATGGTCAGGATGCAAAACCACACATTCAGTATGTCCCTCTCTTGGATAAAGGGAAGTACATCTGCTGTCTATGTACCTGTTCATGATGCTCAGAACATCCCAGGGAGAAACAGGGACACAGGTGGCCCTAGGTGAGGGGATGAGTGGCCAAGCCCCTTCCTTTCCATGGCCCCTGCTGGGCTTGGCTTTTCACCATGACCATGTGTTAACAAAACATTTTTAAAGGAGAACTACTTTCTATGTATGGACTCTGGTAAGACCTGTCATACAAATTCGAGGAGCCAAAGGCCCTAAAAAGCCCATCAGGGGGCTGGGACTGTGGCTCAGCGGTAGAGCGCCTGCCTAGCACATGTGAAGCACTGGGTTCCATCCTCAGCACCACATAAAAATAAATAAAAGATATTGCGTTAAGAAAATAAAAATGCCCAGCATGCAGGTGGCACTTTGGAGACACCAGCTATTCCCATACTGCACAGGTACAGCTATGGAGGACTGCCACGGGGCTGGGCTCAGTGGCAGAGCCCTTGCCTAGCAGGCAAAGCCCTGGGGTCACCCCCAGCACCACACACACAAAGTTAAACATAGCAGGTAAAGAACACGTGCAGCACCTGTGATCTATGGAACGTGTTTGGTTCAAGGAATCACTAAGTGCACGATGGGGGTGAGAATGGGGGCTGGAGGGCTGACGTCTCGGGGGCTCTGAACGTCAGTACAGAGCCCTGGGTGGACGGTGTCTGCCCAGCTTCCAGGACCTCACTCACCTCGGCCTTGACGCTCCTGAGGGCCTCCTGCAGTAGCAGGGGGAAGCCGCGCACCTGCCGCTTCAGCCCGTTGTAGTCGTTGGTGAGGGTCCTCAGCGCCGGCTGCAGTGTCAACAGGTTGGTCCGGACACCTGTGGGGACGTGAATGGCATGAGGCTGGCGGGTTGAGGCCACAGCGGGGGGTGCGTGGGGTCCAGGTGGCAGGCTCACCTGCCAGGTTCTCATGCACAGCCTTCATCTCCACCTGGGCTCGGGCAAAGGCCTCCTCGATGGCCCGGTTCTTGTCCTCCTCCAGGGATTGCATCTCCTCCAGCATCTGCCCGTGTGTCCGCTCCAGTTCTGACTCATACATGGCGATCTGGCAACCAGGCCAAGAAGGCTTAGTGGTCCCAAGGGAGGGAGGCAGGTACCGGGAAAGAAGACCTGCTCCAGACAGTGAACCTCACTCCCCGTGTGGAGGGCGAGCATGGCGGCCTGTCTCTCCACGCAGCTACCACCTCCTGCATCAGCTCCCACACCCGCCTGGTCGAGGCACATAACAGGTGCTGGGCTGGGCCCCCGTAAAGACCTGCTGTGACCATGATGCTGAGAAGGAGGTTCTATGACCAGATCGTGTTATAGACAAGGGAACAGATAAAACTTGCTCTTGGCCACTGGACCATCAAGGAAAGGAGGGACTGGACTCCCAGTCTCTGGGGTCCTCAAATGCTTAACCACTCCACTGTACTGAGGGCATGCCCCGGGCTCCCTGGCCTGGTGTGTGCCCCCATGGCCTGCGCACCTGCGCCCGGAGCTGCACGGTCAGCTGGTGTGAGCTCTGCAGCTGTTGCTCCATCTCTTTCAGCACCTGCCGCTGCATGGCCACCTGCTCCTGCAGGTGCTGGTTCCGGGCCTGGGACTCGCTGAGGGCCTGCTTGGTCTTGGGTGACTCCACCTCCACTGTCTTGATGACATACTGCAAGGGGAGGGGAGGATGGGTACATGGAGGTGTGTGGGTATCTGAGACACAGCTGGCCACACAGGGAGCCTCAGGGATGTCTCTCCAAGACTCTCCCCAAAAATGACAGGAGCTGTAATGTCCCAGCTTTTCAGATTGCTGCAAATCTGGCTTCCTGGAATCTTCTCATCTCAACAAAGCCTACACGGCGACCTGGCCGCAGCCCAGCCTGTCGTGGAGCCCTCGGGAAAGTGTACTGCACCTGGGCCTGGTACAGAGTGGGCACCTCCACCAATGGTTGCTGGATACTTAACTGGGCCTGGCCCTGATTTGCAGAGGAAAGGGGCAAGAGAGCTCAGAACTGAAGGATCCCTCTGGCCACTTGCACCTATTTATCAGGACCACCGCTCCTGCGTGCCAGTCCTGCCATGGTGCCATGGGCCGAGGCTTGTACAGGGCCCTGCTCGTGGCTGCCCACTGGTGGCTCACCTTGACAGGCGGGGACTGGGCCCGCAGGCTGGCGATTGTCTCGTGACTGTCACGCAGGCGCCGGCTGAGCCGCTCCTCCTCCTGTGCCTTCTCGGCCAGGCAGTCCTTGAGCCTCAGCTCCACCTCGGCCAGCCGGTCGGTCTTCTGCTGCACCTCCAAGTTCAGCTCCGACAGCATGCCTTTGTTCTCCGCCACCTCCAGCTGCAACTGGGACAGCTTGTCGCGGAGCTGGGTGCTCTCCTGCAGGGGGTCAGGAGGCACTATGAGCAGCTGGGATTGCCGTGGGGAGCTGAGCCCCAGCCCGGAATGGCCACCGCGACCCCTCACCTGGCTGTGCTCGCAGCCCGGGCAGGGTCCCGCTGGCTGGGCCCGCAACTCCTGCAGCTCAGACTCACAGCGCCGCAGCTCCTGCCTCAGCCGCTCATTCTCCACCATCAGCCGGTCCCGGTGCTTCTCCAGGTCGGTGCCTCCCTGCGGAGAGCCAGGGCCCAGGGGGGGCATGTGGCAAGGACAGGTGGGACAGTCAGGGGGGCAGGCGCAGGCGGGCAAGGGCAGGGAGAGGGAGAGGCGAGGAGACGGAAGGAGAAAAAGGAAGGCGAGCCAGGGAGGAGGAGAGAGGAGCCCAGAGACATCGGGAGAGACGGCGAGAGGAGACGTGAGCAGGAGCGCCCCGCCGCCACCTCGCCCCTCCGTTTATTTTCCTGAGTGTGAAAGTAACAAGAAGTCACATTTATGCACAGAGTTCACACTCCTGTTTTACGTAAGCCAAGAAGAATCAGCCCCTCTGCTCAGGAGCCACACAACCACCACCAGCTGGGTGGGGGATGGCTGGGTGGGGCGCCAGGGCTGGGAGACAGGGCCGCACCCCTGGGGGACCGGCAGGAGTGCACAGGACAGCCCACCCCTGCTCGGGGTGGCCCTGTGGAGCCTCACCAGCTCGGATCGCAGTCTGCTCACTTCCTGGGCCTGGCTAATGAGCTTCTCCTTCAGATTTTCCACCTGCAGGCACAAAGCCAGGGGCACGGTGAGCCTCGGTCCTCACCTCCAGCCCACACCCAGTTCAAGGACTGACAGGCTTCTCTCAGCCGCTCCCAAGCCACAGCCTCAGGCCAGGCCTGAGATTTCAAGGAAGAGGAAGCCGTCCTGCTCCTGGCAGCCTTCAGCTCCTCAGGGAAGCCTACACAGAAGTGCAGCTGAGGAGCTGGACGCAGTGGTGCACTCCTGTAATCCCAACAACTCGGAGGCTGAGGCAGGAGGATTGCAAGTTCAAGGCCGGCCTCAGCAACTGAGTGAGGCCCTAAGCAACTCAGCAAGACTCTGTTTCTAAATAAAATATAAAAGAGCTGGGGATGTGGTTCAGTGGTTAAGCGCCCCCAGGGTTCAATCCCTGGTTACCAAAAAAAAAAGCGTGGTTGAGTTAGTCACTTGCTGGCCCAGGGCCTACCCTAGGGGCCGCTCTCGGAAGGACTCAGGACCCTGCATTGACACAGACCTCTGTATTCACATTTGTAATTTTATAAGGGACCCCAAATTGTATCAACTCCAGGCCCTGTAAGCCATAGATTCATCCTTGCCTAGCACCCAGGATTTTCCTGTGGAGCCAGGTCTGCCCACAGCCAGAGCATGTCTGGTGCCTGTGTCCACTCCTGCTCTCAATCTGCTTTGCAGGACAGCTGTGGCTGACCAAAGCTGTTGAGAGAAAAGGGGGTGTCTGCCCTATCAGCAGGCAATGGTACCCTACAGTGGCTGGAGTTACAGGGAGCCAGACCCCAGAGCACAGCCCTCAGGACAGCGACCCTTCCCTGGTACTGTCCTCAGCTGACCACACCCCTGAGAAGCCCCAGACCCTGGCCTGCATCAGCCCCCCATTCCCCCCAGGAGCCTCTCTTCAGGAAATAACAGGCAGAAAAGACCTCTCCAGAGCATGTTTGGTTTCTCCTCCAGAACATTCTGTAATGACCACGTCTCACCTGGGAAAAGGCTCAGTGAGAGTCAGACTTACTTTGGTGGTTCAGGAGGTTTACATAAGCTGGCCACAAAAAGCACTGGGTTCCGATTACTAAATGATAGGTGACAATGTCCATCACCTTACAGGAGCCAGCCTGGTAAGGCTAGTGAGGGGCTGTGTGGGATCAGATGCCCAAGAGCCACCCAAGGAGGCAGCCACATGGACGCCCCATGGGCCTCAACGAGAGGGAACACATTCCCTTTTCTTTCAAGGGAGGCCAACATTTGGATTTGGGGGTGTGCAGAACTGCCCCACTTTATATTGTTGAGATATCATTCATCAAGCCTGGGGGCAGCCTTTGACCTTGGAGGTCACTGTCTCCTGGGGCTGGGATCAGCTGGGCCTCTACTTTTCCAGGTGGCTCTGTGAGGAAGTGGGCCAGAAGATCTGCCCCACCTTCAAAACAAGCTCTGCTTTCTCCTGGGTGGGGAGGGGTGTCCTAAGACACAACAGCCAGCTGGGGGGCTGGAAGGTCCTACCAGCCCAGCTAAGGCCACCTGGGGGGCATGCAGGTGAGGGCTGAGGTCTGTGCTCATGACTTCCAGCATGGTCCTACCTAGCAATGCACTGGGTCATGGACCAAGCAGGGAGGCAAAGCTGGTGCCACTCCTGTCCCCAACGTCCTCTTTCTGTGGTTGAAAGCTTGGGATGAAGAAGGGTTCCATTCTCTGCCCCAGAGGGGATTGAGGAGCAGGTCACAAGAGGCAGCTTTTCTATCCTAAGTCACAAAATGGGGAATAACCTGAAGGCCGCCATCGGGGCAGCTCTGGGTAAATTACAGTGTGTGCGTCCCCAGCGCACGGTTACACAGCGCCTGCGATTATGTTCCAGAGTTTGTGTGAAGTTTGAAGAGTTCTAAGTACCGCCTCCCAGCTGCCTCCTGCCCTGCTGTCCAGACAAGCCCAGAAGAGGACTTGGTGTCTGTCTGGCGTCTCTGACCAAAGCGTTGCTTCTGTCTTGTTTTTCACACTGCTGGGGACGAAGCCAGGGCTTCACATCTGCTAGGCGATGCTCCACCCGCAGCCACGGCCCGGCCCCCAGAGGGGTTTTTACCGCCCCTTTCTCAACTCCCTTCTGCCTCTCCCACACCCCAGGTCTGCCCCACCACAGTTCAACATGTAAAGTCAAAGGAAGATCCCAGGGTGGGGGGATTGTGTAAACAACACATAAAAGTTGGGGGTCTTTGGGCTGAAGAACTACAGCTGACACACTGTATGCTTTTCCGTATTAAATATTACTGAAGTCTCAAGGAAAACGTGTTCCCTGTATTCCCCTCACCCTGGATTGAGGGGGTCTATGTCCAGCTTATGTGAAGGTCTGGGTACCTTCCTTCAGCCACTCCCCTCCCCAGGGCTGGGTGCGCTCTGACCTCAACCATCTCCAATGCCTGCGCTCCAGCACCCCGATGCAGCGAAAGAGGGCCTGGCTGGTTGGCTGGGTTACAGATGTCCCCTCCCAGCCTGCCCATCACAGCTAGCTTGCTGTTTCCTTCTGGCATCACAATGGGGACCTGGGTGCTCCTGGGGCTGGAATCAGCCAGGAGAGTCCAGAAGGCGGGGCTGTGATAGGTTTGCCCTTAAGTGGGGAGAAGGGTTTGTTTGGTCAGAGATGCCAGATGCTAAGTCACCTCCTGGCTTGGCCTAGGTAGCATGCAGCGGAGCAGGTGGAATGACGCCTGCAGGCACCCTGGCCAAGGTGACCGCAGCCCTCTCAGGCCCAAGCAACTAAATAAATCTATGGCCCCTGCAGGCCAGCTCCAATGAGGAGCTGGGAAATAAGAGCACCAGTCCAGGAGAGGGACCCTCACCTTCCACGTGGCGGGGTCACTTCAGGAGGGCTGGGGGCAAGACCAGCCTTCTCCTGGACTTAAAAGCCCAGAGGGCAAGTCTCACAGGGTTAGGGAAAGCGAACAAGAATTCAGAAGCAAGCAGAGCACCCAGAGGACCAGACAGGAGAGGGCTGGGAGCAGTAAGTGCTGGCTGGAGACTGGGGAGCCAGCAATGGCTGCCTGCCATGGTGAGCCCGAGGGGAGCGCCACGCCCAGCGTGAGGCCAGCATACAGCAGCTGCTCAATAAATGCTTGCAGTAACAGCAAGGGGCAACGTGCACACTCATGAGCCCAAGGCCAAGTCACAGGGAGCACAGCCTCCTGCCAGTTCATGGAGATGGTCCCAGGCCAGCCCAGAGGTCAGCCCAGAGTTCAGGAGGGGCCAGCCTGGGCAGTTCCTCAGCTAGAGGAACTGAGTATTGATGCAGGGGCTGCAGCCCTGTCCTGCTGAGGGCCCAGGGAGCTGGGGCCTTCTGCCGACCTCACAGAAACCCGCATTTACACATCATGGCAGAATTGACTCCGGGGTACGAAGGGCGCTCTGGTCTGTTTTCTTGGCTGTCAGCTCCTAAGGCGGGCAGCCTGCTCCTTACCTTCCTACCACCCGCCTGGCCTCATCTCGCCTGGGCAGCATGGTCACCTGCTGTCGGCTGTGGTGGAGCTGAGAGGGCCTCAAGGACACAGCCCAGAGCCCCTTGGGAGCACCCCTTTCCAGCCACTCTTCCCATCTTCCCTAACACTCTGCCCCTCCCAGGAGATTGGATCCTGACTATGTGACCACTGGCCAAGCCTGTCTGGCCCCTGTCCACTCAGCTGCCAAGAATACACATGTAAGTCCTTTTGCTGTTGAGGAATAGGAATAGTCATTGAGAACAATGGATTCTCAAGCCAGACTGCCCAGGTCCTAACCCAGACCCCCTCTCACATGCAGGCGGCGACAGGTGACCTTGGAGGGGTGTCTTTACTTTTCTGTTCCCTTTCTTTTCCTCATCTGTATAATCAGACTACCTCACCAAGGTTGTCTTGGACATTAAACAAGATAATATATACAAACCACTTACAACAGGGCCTAGCTCACTGTTACAGGATGAGTATACTTTATCCCAAATGCTTAGGACGATGTTTTTTTAATTTCAGATTTTGGAATATTTGCATATATGTAATACAACATCTTGGGGATGGGATCCAAGTCCAAACACAAAATTCGTTTATGTTTCACATATGACTTATACACAGTCTGCGGGTAATTTTATATAATATTTCTAATAATTTTGTGTATGAAATAAAGTTTGTGTACACTGAGCCATCAGACTTGTGGGATAATGTTGACACTCAATGTTTTGGATTTAGGAGCATTTTGGATTATTTGAGTCCAGATGCTCAACCAGTACTAGAATGAAAGGTCTGCGAAGTCAGGGATTTTTATCTGTGGTGCTCGGTGCTAAATGCCCAAAACCTGGCACATAGTAGGTGCTCAGTAAATAAAGGGAAGATGAATGCTGAGTCCATGAGAGGCCGGGCGGGGCAGGGCCTCTGGGTGAGGTTGGTGCAGTGTGTGAGACAAGAGGGGTGTTGGGTTGGGAAGTGCGGAAGGATGCTCACCCCCTCAAAGGCTGGAGCTGCCAGTCAACTACGGGCAGTGACTGCTGTGTCTGGAACGTAGGCCCAGAGGAGCCACAAAATCAGCTGTGTTTCTATGACAATTCAAAAAGGAAAAGAAGAAAACCATTCCATTTACAATAAGCATCAAAAAGAATAAAGTAGCGAGGAATTTAACTTAATCAAGGAGGTGAAAACTTAAACAGAAAATTCTGCTGAGATTCAAGGAGGGGCTGGGGCTGGGGCTTAGTGGTAGAGCACTCGCTTAGCATGTGGGAGGCCCTGACTTTGATCCCTAGCACTGAAGGGGGAAGAAAAAAAAAGCAGAGATTAAAGAAGACACCGATAAATGAAGTGACATCCTGGAGGACTTCAGACCGTTAAGATTTCCATAGTACCCCAAATACTACAGATTCAATGCAACCCTTGAAATTCCAGGAACATTTTTAAACAAATAATAATAAATTTATCCTAAAATTCATATGGAATCTCAAGGGACACCAAATAGACACAACAATCTTGAAAAAGAACATCATGGTGGAGGTCTTGCACTTTCTGACTTTAGGGGTGGCATTGGACATCACATATAAAGACGACGGAAAGGAACGAAGAGCTCAGAAATGAACACTTGTGCATGTGTTCAAGTGATTTTTGACAAGGTGCCAAGATCATTTAATGGAAAAAGGACAGTCTTTTCAACAAGCCCGCATATCCACTCGCAGAAGAATGAAGCCGAACCTTATTCTATAGACAGAAATTGACTCAAAGTGGATCAACTAAATACCACAGATAAGACTGCAAAACTCTTAGAAGAGACTTCATGACACTGAAATTTCACAATGATTTCTTGGATATGACCAGAGAAATAACACAAGCAATAAAAGAAAAGAAAAAAAAAAAACAGATAAGTTGGTCTCCATAAGAATTAAAAACTTTGCCAGGCATGGTGGTGCAGGCCTGTCATCCCAGGTATTCGGGAGGCGGAGGCAGGAGGATGGCAAGTTCAAGGCCAGCTTTGGCAACTTTGCAAGGCCCGAGCAACTTAGCGAGACCTTGTCTCAAAATAAAAAATAAAAAGGGCTGAGGATGTGGCTTAGTGGTTAGGCACCCCTGGGTTCAATCCCTACCCCAATGATAATAACAACAACAACAACTTCCGCACAACAAAAATGGAATAAAAAAGCAATAGGAGAAAAATGTGCAAATCATATATCTGATCATGGACTAATATCTAGAGAACTCCTACAGCTCAACAACATGATTAAAACATAAGCAAGGAATGAGGAAAGACATTTCTCCAAAGATGACACACAACTCTCCAAAGAGCCTGGGAAAAGACACTCAGCATCACTAAGCATTAGGGATATGCAAATCAAAACCACAGTGAGACGCCACTTCACACCACCGATACTATAAAAATAGCCTGCATGCCTATAATTCCAGAGGCTCCAGAGGCTGAGGCAGGAAGATCATGAGTTCAAAACCAGCCTCAGCAACTTAGTGGGGCCCTAAGCAACTTGGAAGACCCTGGCTCTAAATAAAATATAAAAAGGCTGGGGATGTGGCTCAGTGGTTAGGCACCCCTGGGTTCAATGCAGGTACAAAAAAAAAAAAAACACAAAAGATATTGTAAAAACAAAAATAGGTGTTGGTGAGGCTGTGGGGGGACCAGGACCTTGGTGCAGGGGTAGTAGGAATGTAAGATGGTACAGCTGCAATGGAACCCAGTAGAACGGAGCCTCAAAAAAGTTAGCAATTAATTACCATCTGATCCAGTAATGCCAATCCTGAGTATATTCCCAAGGGAATTGAACCAGGGACTTCAGGGGGTATCTGCACACCCATGCTCATAGCAGCATTATTCACAATCGCCAGAAGGTGAAAGCAACCCACTGATCAGTTCAAGGGCATAGGAAATGAACACCCACCGTGGTTTATCTATATAAAGGAATATTCTTCAGCCTGTAAGAGGACATTCCAGCCCACACTGCAACAAGAGGAGCCCTGAGGATATTATGCTAAGTGAGGTGAGCCAGTCACTGCTCTCACCCCACTCAGGAGGCACCGAGGGACATCCAGGCAGGGTGACCCTACAGCCGCCATCAGTGTGGATGCTCTTCAGACCAAGAACTTTGCACTTAAAAATGGTCACGGTGCTGAATTTTACCTACGTGCATTCTACTGCAATTTTTGAAAAATGGTTAAAACGAGTTTTAAAAAAATAGGTTTAACAAACAGGACGCATGGAGCCTGAGCTCAGGTCTCCCGGTCTGCGAGCCTTGAGGACACCCTGGACGGGTCCCCCTCAAGGGCAGCGGGAGGAGAGAGGCAGGTGCAGCCGGGCAGCAAGGACGCTGGCGGAAACTCAGGGACCGTGAGCAATGGCTCCTGAGACGTCTACAAGAGGACAGGTGAGCTGAAGGCCACCGGGACCTGGCCTGGGGCAGTGGTTGCCAACACTCGGTAGGGGCTTTGAGACCAGCCACAGCCCCATTCAGTCGCCAGACCAGGACCAGTGGGCTTTGTGACCTGGGCCAACTGGGTGCCCATGGACTGCAGACCCTGCCCTGAGTGCTCCCAGTTACCAGAAACACCACATGTGACAGTGACAAAGAGGCCCAACAAGCCCAGGTTCCAACTCGGACAGAAGCAGCCACATGTGTCCCATCATCTCCCAGTGGGGCTGGAGGCTTTGTGAGATCATCACCCTGAACCCCCCAATCCTGTGGGGGGTGCTATCATCATGCCCACTGCACAGGAAGAAAAGCTGAGGTCCCAAGGGGGCAAGCCTGGGTCAGGCAATCCACCTGAGGTCCCCCGACTATGCGGCGGACCTCGGGCTGGAGCTCGGATCTGGCTGTCCCCGTCAGAGTCCTCACCCCTAACTTATAGGCAGCATGGCCTTCAGAACAGCAGAGAGAGAGCGAGAGCAGCCGCGGGCAGGGGCAAGTCTGGACAAGGTTGGGAACCAGCACTAAGAAAACCTGGCGGCGTGTACCCCACGGTGGCCTCTCCTTAGAGAAGCAGATTCAGAAGGTCAAGGAAGTCAAAGTCAGTGTCAGACCACAGTGAGGCCATGGGAGACCGGAGCACACGGGAGTGGCGCCCAGGAGGCTTCATGCTTCACAATTTACCATCTGGTTTTCCATCCACCCTCGCAACTGACCCACCCAGTAACCACAGAGCCACATGTATTAGCTCGTTCAGAGACTGGGAAATGAAGGCTCAGAGAGGAGGTGACTTCCTGCAGTAGCATGGCAAGTGGCACAGCCAGGACTAGGATTCTGCTCCAGGACTCTATATCCCAAATGCTCCCAGTGATGGTGGTAGCGGCCGTGGCTGCTACACCCGTAACTCACCGGGGGTCATCTCAATCAGGTACTGTTGCTACAGCCACTTTACAGATGAGGAAACTGAGGTTCAGAGTGGTTGTTAACTAGCCCAAGTCATAGAGATAATGAGCAGGGCCACAGTCAGGCTTTGATCCCAGCTCCAGGCCCAGGTGGAGAGCCATATCTCCTAGGGTCAGACCCTCCAGAAAGCAGCTCGGAGACCTGGAGTTTCAAGTATATCCCTGAGAAATTTCCAGAAAAGAGCTGGAAATCAGAAAAGTTCACAGATAAAACCTGAGCAAAGACCAGGGCTGTTCTGAACTCCCAAGTCATTGGGGGAGCAGGGTGGGCTGGGGGTTCTCCTAAATGAGGCAGAAGAGCTGGGGCCGAAAGACACCGGAAGAGCCAGGATGTTTCACCTTCCACTTGCCCTCTTAAAAAATAAGTCAGTTTTGTCGATGAAAAGGAGAGTTTTTAAAAACTTGTTTCAAGTTGTAAAAGGCCACACGTTATTTGATTTATATGAGATGTCAGAAAAGGAAAACGTATAAAAACAGAAAGCAGATTTATGACTGCCAAGGGCTCGGTGGGGGGAGAGGAAGTGGGGAATGACTATCACTAGGTCTTTTCAGGGTGATGAAAATGACTTAAAATTAGTGGTGACGGGTGCATCATCATCTTAACATACTTAAAACCACCGAATTGACCTTCTTAAAGGAGTGGATTTAGTGGTGTGTGAATTATGTCTCCATAAAGCTCTTAAAAATAAAAAATAAAAAACTAAACTTGTTTGAAAAATAGTGTCCAGTTGATCTAAACTGGGGAACGTGGTGCTGCTACTGAGTTCTTGCCACGGGCCAGATGTGTGACCTCCAGGGTGGGCCCTGACCCAATCATGGCCCTGAGGGCCGCACTTCCAGCTTTCCTCCGCCTGCCACCACAGCCCCTTTGCACGGGCTGTTTCCTCGGCCCAGAAGGCACTTCCCTTGGCTCTGTGCCAGACCTCAGCTCCAGTTCTGCATTCTCAGGGAGGCTGTTCCTGACATCACCACAGGGACAAAGCTCCTCAGACAAATCCTCAAAGCCACTTTACATGGATGCAACAAATGTCCATTTCCCCCCAGGATGGAGCCTCCCCAGGGCAGGGGCTTGCCTGTCCCCCTGTGTTCCCCATGCCCAGCCTTGTGTAAAAGGCTCACCAAAACATGAGGAGGACAGGCGAGCCCGCGGCGGGTACAAGGAATGCGGAGCGGGAGGAGCCGCCTGTCAACGGGACAGACAGGCCAAGACAGAGAAGCAATGAGGTGAGGGCACCAGAGGGGACGCAGGGCCACAGGGAGGCCACAAAGAGCCCTGCCCAACGCAGCGAGGGGCAGATGGGCAGAACCAAGAGCTCTCAAGAAGAGCTGGAAGATCCTGCGTTCAGAAGATGCGTGTGACCACCCACTCCTGCTAGGACTCAGGCCAGGTCAGCATCTAGTGACGTTCCCTCAGGCGGATGGTCACGCGCCTAGGTGATCTCTCTGTCAGCTCACAGGACAGAGGAAGAACGTGACCTCCCTGAGGGCAGCGCTGTCGAGAGAGAGCCCCGGCTGGCAAAGAGTCCAGGGGCCAGAAGGCCAGGCCAGGCCACTGGCGCCCACGTGGGGATGACCAGCAGGGGGCACTGGGGGCCGTGGGTGAGTGGGCAGGGCTGAGACCACCATGGAGACAGATGCTGAACACAGAAGTGGGAGCTGAGCCCAGGAAAGGGGCCCACATGCAGGTGAAGAAGAAGAGAGTGAAGAAGAGGGCCAGCGGTCAGAGCCACGGGTCCTCCTGGCCAGCCAACAGGGAGACAGTGCTCCTGGCATGACCTTGGCCCTCCAGACGTTTGAGATCCCTCCTCCCACCAGCTGCACCTTTTATGAAGAACCAAGCTCTTCTCTCCTGCTGGGCTTCTGGGGTAACTGACTGCAGTGAGCTTTGTCCACTTGGGCTCCCAGCCCAGGGCACCAGGGAAGATGGGGTGGACCTACATGGCCTCTGTGCCGAAGCTCCCCTGTACTTCCTGCTCCACTCCTGGGTACAGCACTTCCTGAAGGACAAACCTGGCCCCACAGGAGATGGGGAAGACGGGATGGGAGGCCCAGGCCTCCAGTTCTGCCCCCTGCCCTCTAGCATGTTCCCGAGTCTGCTCAGAAGACCCCATCTACCTCCAGTGGCCCCGCGGGGCCCAGCGCCCAGCCAACGCCCTCCATGCTGTGCAATGGGCCTCTGCCTGTCCCTGCCTCCCCAGGTACCTGGTTCTGCAGCTGGGTGGATGTGGCTTGCTGGTCACTGTCGTGGAGGGCTAACCTCTCCCGTAGGACCACTAGCTCCTCCTGAAGCTGGGTTTTCTCCTCCTGAAGCTGGGACATGGCCTCCACCATCCTATGCACCACAGGGGCTGCACCTGGAGACCCAGACAGGCTGGAGCACCTCCCGCTGCCAAAGAGCCGCCCACCTACGAGCAAAGTAGCAGCTCATCAGTGGGTCAGCAGGGGGCCTGCCTTGACCAAGGAGAGGGGCCCACTGTGCCAGGGCAGGGGCAGGTCATTGGGGGCGGGACAGGGATGCAGGTGGGGAGCACAGGAAGCGACAGCATTATGGGCCAGCTGGGGGCCTGCAGGCTCCCCCAGAGGTCACTTTATTGGGAAGCTTCTGGGGACACATGGCCTAGACCAAGACTCAGGGAGGCAGCGTTCACATCACGGCTGGAGGCCTGGAGGCCTGGAGGCCTAGCCTCCCCACCACCAGCCTGCAGGCAACTGCTGCTGAGAAAGACGAAGGCTCCACCCCGGAAACACTGTCCTTGGGAGAAACGACTTCCTAAACCTCAAGCTCCCTCAAGAGTATAGAAGAGAAGAGGGGCCTCCCAGCCTGGCCCTGCAGGAAGTGGTCACCTGTGCAAGAGGTGTGTGCAAGGGGGACAGCTGGGGACACGGACAGCCAGGTCAGCTCCAAGGCCACCTACACGTGGGGACCACATGGCTGAAGAAGGTTGGATACCGAGTTGGGTGGGGCCTCAGGCTGACGCCTTCCCCTCCCGTGGCCTTCCACTGCCCTGTCACCAGGAACGAGAGACAGACAGGCAGATGGATGAAGGACAGACGTGGATCAAGGCCTGGGACCTGCTAACAGGCCTGGATGCTCCTCCCAGGCTTGGTGGGCGGGGAGCTGGCAGAGGAGGGGACAGGGAGAAGCGGGGCATCTGCCTCCCAAATCCCACATGGGGTTCTACAAAGTGTCCAGGCCTGAAGAGGAAGAGGACCTTCCTTCTCCCTGCTGGCCAGGGAGCCCTCCCACCCCACCCCAAAACTCCAGGGCTTCTGGGCTCTCCCAGGGGTGAAGCAGCCCCCAGACACTATGGCCAAAGCCTCCTATCACCTCCTGCCACCCCTAGCAGCCTTGACTGAGACACAGCAAAAGCATTCACTGCCACACAGAGCAGCCCAGTGGACTGGGCAGGGGTGGCTCACAGCTGGGCAGCACCATCTCAGCACTGGCACTGAAGGCCAGATGGGTGAGCACCCTGCTCCTGCCAAAGGAGGGCAGGAAGAGCCGCCCGCCCTCTCCGGTCACCCTCCCCTCCTTCCAGAGGGCTAGGGCTGGCCAGTCCCTGGTTGGACAGTGACTCTGGCTGCATAGCCTGCATGTGACAGAGCACACAAGTCCCACAGAGCTGGCCGAGCTTCTGTGATCTGTTCTAGAGAGAGTGGGGGCAGACGGATGCTTCCAGGCCCAAGCACGGGGCTGCCACGGGTGGCATGTGACCAGTGTGGCCCTCCGCCCCCCAGACTGCTGTGGTATGGCAGGAACATGCTGGACTCTGACCCCAGAGCTGGTGCTGCCACTGGAGACATGTGTGGGAGGGACTCTGCAGGGTCTTCCTATGGGAAATGGGCAATGTGCCGGACCCAAAAGGCCACCTTGGGCAAGGAGCCTGGAGGCCAGGACAGGGGAGAAGGAAGAATCTCAGGGTGGCCCGAGGACAGGGAGGAGGGGAGGACTGGCGAGATCAGAGGGGCCCCAGGCAGAACAGGCCTGTGCTCCGGAGGCCAGACGCCACTTGGAAGGTCAGCTTTCAAGGGGTGCTATCATCACAGGGCTTGGGGACTGTGGGCCCAGCCCTGGACCCCTGCCAAGAGCCATTCCTAACGCTCAACTGGAATTGGCCTGTCTCTCCCCGGCATCGCTGCTGCCTGGTGAGGAAAGCCCACCTAACTGGAGGAGATGCCCCTTCCCAGGGCCTGCAGGCCCATCTCAGCCAGGCCCCACACCTGCCCGGATCACAAGAGTGCGGAAGACGAATCTGGCTCCAGCACAGCCTGGGTGAAGGCAGAGGCTCCTGCCAGCACCTGGCAAGTCCAGACACACAACCCTTTAGTGACAAGAAGAAAAAACAATGGAAGACCAGCTCCTCTCCCTCCCCACGCTCATGGCCTTCCCCTGGGGCTCCTGGAAGATGCTCTTTCCCAGGGGTCACTGGGCTCTGGCTTGCTGCTGGAAACACCAGCACCGGCCTTGAGATTACCAAGGAGAAGGGCCTGGGGAATGTTCCAGAACCAGCTTCCAAGTGCCATGGCAAGACTCCACCGGCTCCTTTTCCTCCATCCGGAGGCAGAGCCTTGTCCTAGCAGCCTGAGACCCCTGAGCCCAGGATTCCAGGGAAGGGAGAAGCCTCCCTGCAGGCAGTGGCGTCTGGGAGGCTATACCCTGCGCCCTGCTTTTGACAGGTGCTAGGGAAAGACAAAAAGCCGGGAAATTCAACCCCAGCCACCGCTGGCCAAGGCCTCTTATCACTGGGCGGGCCCTGGTGGCACAGGAGGGAGGGTGGTGAGGGAGAGGATAGGCAGGACACTGTCCCTGGATCCAGGAGCGGCAGGCTGGGGTCTCAGAGTTCCATGTCAGGTGGCCAGCATCTGTCTGGGCCACCTCCAGCTGGGGAGGAGGGTGTGGGGACAGCTCGGCCTCCATGAGAGCTTTCCTGCGTGCTTGCTTGGCCAGGGTGTCCCTGCCCCAAGGGCGGACCTCCTTTACCTGTTTTCTCTACATTCATGGTGCCACCAGCTTCCAGGGCCTCCGGGACCCGCCTGGGGGCCGGCGCCGGCCTCTTCAGGAGCTTGTCTTCTTTCGGCCCCTGACTGTGGCTCTCGCACCCCTCGTTCTGCAGGGCCTGCTGCCAAGACACAACCAGAATCCTCACGTGAAGGAGACTGCGCTGCGGAGGGACCCTGAGCGGGGAGAGGGCGCGCTCCTGGAGCTGGTCAGGCCTGGGGCCTTGCAGGTCTGAGCCCTCACTGTGCAGGGGGCACCAGCAGCACCTGAGTCTGCAACAGAATGTGCCCAGATCCCACGGCAGGATATTGGAAGTCCCTTCTCCTGGCCCTGGAGTAGCCAGGCCCCTGTGCCAGCAAAGACGGTTCTGGGCACCTGAAGTGGTCAAGTGAAGCCTGGGCCATGCCTACAGGCTCTAGCCTGGCAGCCTGCTCACTTCCGGCCCACAGAGTCATTGTTCACAGGTGACTGTCCAGCCCTGCCACACAGGTCGACCCAGGGTAACTCACCCCATGATGTCAGCTGCTGCCACCCCTAGAAAATGGCCCTCACCTCCAGATGGCACCTCCAGGACTGGGAGGTTGCACACGAGCCACCAGAGCCACCGCCTCCTTCACTACCCCAGCCCCATGTGGCTATGGCAGGACCCCCACTGCTGGTCAAGGACAGACTGAGGCAGAGAAAGCTGGGACAGAGCCCACCAGTGGATAGGTGGGGAAGGGCCAGAAAGAGGCCCTTCATCCAGAGACAACCACCCGCTTCTCACCCAGAAAGACGCCAGGCGAGCGGCAGAACCATGTGGGATGCGTGATCAGGGACACAAAACAGGGAGAGAAAAAAGCCCGGAGAAATATCCAGACTCTTTGAGCATCCCAGGGGTGACAGTGCAGAGGCCAGGTAGAAATGAACACCGTTTAGACTCTTGGGGAACAAAAAGAAACATCCCAACAGGAAGGAGAGCAAGGGAAAGGGGCGGCCTTCCACTCTGCTCTGAACTTTGCTGGCACTTGTACCATTCATCCTATAAACGCCTACGAGTTGGGTTTGTTTTGTTAACATCAACAGAGGCATCTGGGGAGAGAGATCATGGACAAGTCTCTGGGCTCCTTGTGCCCTCTCTCTTCGAAGCAAAGGCACAGTGTTCCGTTTTTTAAAGCAGAGTAGAGTGCACGAGTCCAGGTGGGCAGCCACCAGGCTGTGGGCAGGTCACTGACCTTCCAGAAGCTGCGTTTCCCTCCTTCTTAAATTAGAAGTGGTAGCACAGTTCCCTCGTGGATCTGCGTGCCTTAAGAAGCGAAGCGCTCGCAAAGCGCTCAGCGCACAGTAAGAGCTCCGCGCCAGGTAGCTGTGATCAGGACGTGCCTCCTGGAATCTTTACTCTTCTTTGTCTTTCTTCTTTTTAATTTTTTTTTTAGTTGTCAATGGACCTTTATTTAATCTATTTATTCATGTATTTATACGTGGTGCTGAGGATCGAACCCAGTGCCTTAAACATGCTAGGCAAGCGCTCTACCACTGAGCTACAGCCCCAGCCCCAAACTTCGTCCTTTTTAGGTTTTGCTCAACAAAAATCCAATGGAAAGAATTGCAAAGAAGAGAGAAGTGGCCTCGGTGGGCCCCTTGCTTTGCCCCCCGGCCCCTTCACCCCTCCCTGGCCCCACGTTGGTGGGACTTAATTCGGTCCCCACCCTTCAGCCAACTGCCACACCATCCTTAGCAGGCTGGTCGGCAGCGGTGGCAATGGCAGCAGCTGGAAGTTTCCATTTGCCGGACCGGAGCAAAGGTTACACTATTTCTGGCTTTCTGGCCTGCTGACCACGGGCACAGGAAGGGCAGACAGCAGGGGGAAGGGGGCTGGGGATTTCTGCAGCCCCCAGGGAGTGTTCAGGTTGGAGAGGCTGGAGGTCACTAAGCTCACTTTACTGTGCTGGGGACCCACTCACGTCCCATGTCCATGACACTGACGCACCTATAAACTGAACAGAACTTAACTTTGGCAGGGGGTGGTGGGCAGAAAGATGAGAACGTGGAAGCTGGTTGCTGGCGGCAGCTTCTGAGACCCACAGATTTGCTGACCCCAGGACTCGGCTGAATCCTCATCCCAACACCCATAATCAAGGCTCAGAACAGAGCCACCACCCAACTTGAGGCTGGATGTTCCTGACCACAGCCTCTGGGTTTAACTACCAGTGGCCCAAGTCAGAGCAAAGAGTGGCTCTCTGGGGTCGTTAATGCTTCTCTCCTCGGCCTGCCTTCCTCACAGACTTCACAGATACAAGAAGGACCATGTGAACCTCATGGGAAGGGCCGAGAAACACCAGAAGGAACACCAACCCCGGCACTACCCAGTGGGGGATGGGGCCACGCACCCCACGCCTGGCCATAGGACTTAAGTCTGGAGGGTGCACTAGACAGGCACGCCCCAACCTGACCTCCATTTCGGCACACTACAGCAAGGCTCTGTGCTGGAAAGGGTGGAATCTGTGGGGGAGGGGGGTCAGAAGAGCGTGCGGGAACGCAGCCCTCCCAGGTACATCCTTTCTTAGGGAGGCCTCCACCAAGTCCCCGGGTGACCCTGGTACTTTGTTCTCTGCCCCTGCATTTATGGCCCTTGCCTGGCTTGCAGCCATCATCGCCTGGGGCCTGGGGCCACCACGAGGCGGCCATGTGTCTATTTCCTCCATATATCCCTGCACCTAGCACGTGCTAGCACATGGTATCACTTCAGTGATTAAAGATGGGCAGCACCCATGCCGCCCTGAAAGTACTCGAAGCTATAGCTGCACCAATGTCCAAGAAGCTCCCCGCAATTACAAACAACAGCAGACAATCTGCCTTTGTGTGTGTGGGGGGGTACTGGGGATCGAACCCCAGGGCCTCAGGCATGCTAAGCAAGCACTCTATCATAAACTACATCCCCAGCCCAATAGTAATTTATGATAAAACTTCAAGCAGAATATTATGCAGCAGTTTAAAAGAGCGAGGTAGTTCTCTATATACTAACATGTGTAAAGAGATCACCAAGATCACTCTTGAGGAAAAGAACTAGTCACAGAATAATACATAAGCCCAACATGGTGGTGCATGCCTGTAATCCCAGCAGCTTGGGAGACTGAGACAGGAGGATTGTTAAGTTTGAGGTCAGCCTTAGCAAGACCTGTCTCAAATTTAAAAATTAAAAAAGAATAATATGTAAAAATGCTAAAAGTCATATAACTAAGTGGTTACATGTGAAAGATAAATGGATAAACAACAAACACTTCATAGTGGATTTTTCAAAGAGAGACCACAGAGGCCTTCAGCTTCTAGGTATTATATCTCTGAACAGTGTGAATTCTGTATGCCATGTATTATAAAGCCAGCTGTGTTGAGTGGTTGAGATCCCAGCCTGCTGTGTGACCAGCAGCAAGTTACTTACCCTCTCTGTACCTCCCTGTCCTTATCTATAAAACAGTAACTGTCTTGAGACAGCTATGAGGATTATGAGAACTGATAGGACACATAGTCCATATCAGTACTATCCTCTATAGTAACAGTGTTCAATAAATAGTAGCCATTATTACTACTTTCTTTATATATTATTTCTATAACCAAACATACATACATATGTAAAAATGCCTTTTAAGGGTCAGTGATAAGGAAAAAGAACCCAAGTTCTTGTGAAACCCCTGTCTAGCTTGGGATTTTCACTTCAAAGGAAGGAAATACAAGCATTGTCCCCCAGGGGCTCATGTGCCAGAGAGGAAATAACCAGCCACCCCAAATGGGCCTATTTTCCCAAGACCTCCCCCTACACTTCCCACTTCAACACCTCAGCCAAGGTGTGGCTGAAAGCATCTGTCACTTCCCAGGGGATCTCCACTGAGATAACTTAGAAAGCAAACTCCTCCATCCACGCAGGGGCATGGCTGGGTGGGCTGCTGGGTGGGCTGCCAGGAGCTTTAGCAGAGGCACCAGGCAGTTGCCAGCTCTTCCCAGAAGCCTGTCTGGGAGATCGTCACTGGAGTTCAGAGGCCAAGGCACAGTCAGTCCAGCTCAACCCCTCACCTTGCTGAAGGCCCCAGGGCTTACCTGCACAGTCAGGTAGAGCCTGTGGGGACTCCCAGGGCCTGCCCAGTCCACACTGAGGGCTCGGCACCGCGCTAGGGCTGGGCGAGCTG
Organism: Xerus rutilus; assembly: GCA_028644305.1. Taxonomy (NCBI): domain Eukaryota; kingdom Metazoa; phylum Chordata; class Mammalia; order Rodentia; family Sciuridae; genus Xerus; species Xerus rutilus. The sequence goes on along the minus strand of CM053414.1, from coordinate 24,201,216 downwards.
CTATTCGGGCACTGGAGTCCTCGTCGCTGCCAACCAGGGTATCTCTTCCACGCCCTGTCCCAGGACAGAGAGACATGTGAGACGCTCAGACTACTGGCCACGGACCACTGGCCAGGGCTCAGCTGGGCCCGGCTTGTGCACCCTCCCAGCTGGCTCAGGCATGGCCAGAAGGGACTCACATGCCCACACGTGCCTGCCCTGTGCAGAAGGAAGGCCTGGCACTGGCAGGGGCTGAGTAACTTTCTTAACAAAAGCCACCAAGATTCTCTGCTGGAGGGCACCCGAGATCCCAGCAGGGCCCCCTCTTCCCACAGTGGCTTATGGGACACACTTGCTCACTGGCACCTCTACAGACAGCAGCAGAAGGAAGTCAGAGCTTACCACCCTGTGAGGTGCACCCCAGGGCCTCAGCTTTATTACCCAGGCAGCCTCTAGGTGGCAATTTCTCCCCTGCCTTCATTAAGACCAAACGCTTGCCAGGTGGCCTGGTTCCTGCGGTCTCCAGAAGCAGACTCGGGACCAGTTAAAGCGCATTCCCGCAGGCCTTTGACACGGTGCCTTGCTACCTGAGGCTGCTTTGGGAAGGGCCCCATGGGAAAGGGGGCTTGCCTCACCGAGCAAAGCACTAAGCCACTGCTGGGGACAAATCATATCCTGAGTGCCAGCCACAGGGCTACATGCTTTTCAGGCCTTGGAAGCCTTCTTGATCCTCAGTTTGCCTGCCACGACATGGGAATAACAAACCAACTCATGGCCCTCCATGAGGATCAAATGGGATGAGACACAAGAAGTACCCCCAAGCACCCAGCATCCAGAAGGTGCTCCCAATATAGCCCATTAGGACCAAAATTGTCAGCAGCTCCTCACAACCACCCAGGAAGGTGGGGAGCGGGAGGGTTAAGAACGTGCCCAGAGTCTTGTGGAGCCAGTATTCAAATCCTACGTGTGAACCAGCCCTCCACTGTCACCCTTTGCAGGGCAATAGGGGGAGGTGGGAATAAGGGCTCAGAGGGCCAAGGGGCAGCTAGTTGGCTGAGACCCTGCCGCTCTGCCTGCATTTCACACCTAGGATTTTGTTTGACCTTTGTCTGAAATTTTTAAGTGGGTAAAAGTCTGCATGGTCATAATGCTTGTTCCAAACACCTATACACATGCATGCACACACCACTGGAGCTATATAAAATGCCCACTTTTTTTTTCTTTGGAAGTACTGGGGGGTGGAACCCAGAGGTGATTTACCACTGAGCTACCTCCCCTTTTTATTTTGAGACAGGGTCTCACTAAGTTGCCCAGGCTGGCCTTGAACTTGCGATCCTCCTGCCTTGGCCTCTTAAGTAGCTGAGGTTACAAGCATGTGCTACCATCCCCAGCAACTTATTTTCTTTTTTTATATTTTTCTGTGTTTTTTTTTAAGTTTCCAAAGGAAAATGTTTTTGTTTTCTTTCTTTTTTAAACCAGAGAAGCCATACACATTCATATTACATTTATAACCCTGAGGGCAACCCCACGGGGTGGAAAGTATCCCCTACCGTTTTCAGACAACCAGATCTACCTGACACACAAGCCCGAGCCTTTCCTGAAGGCCCCCAGGTCATCCCAGCCTGGCTCGGGTGCTGGGGTGCCAGCCCCAGGCTCCCACAGACACTGAGAGACCTTGGAAGGAATCACTCTGGCTGTCACTGATGGCGAAAATGCAGTGGGGTGGGGTGGGGGCGAGTGGGCATGGGTCTGCCCTCTCTGTTTCCCATCCTGTGCACTGAGAAGTTTGGACCTAATGGCTCAGAGGGACAAACTGGCAAACTAAACCCCTTTCTCTGTCAGTCTGGAATGACAGACTGGCAAATCCCTCCCTGAAGGCACCTCACCTGTAGAGCCCCATCTCCCACACCCCTGGAAAATGTGCCCACACACTAACTCAGAGAAGGTTCACGGGCAGCTCCCCAGCCCTAACAATCCAGGAGCTGCTCACTCCTGATGTTCCGGCACCAGGGGACATGACCCAGAAAGACAAGCTGGCTCTGACAGCTCCCCAGGGGGCCGGTAGAGGCCCAGAGCCCAGGACCCCTTCAAGGTGCGCCTGCTGTCAGGGTCCCTACAGAAGCCAAAGTGGACCTTAAGTTGAGCGCACGACACCCAAACCCGGCCAGCCGCGCTCCCGAGCCGCCTCGGTCCAGTCCTCACGCCCGTCCCGGGCGAGCCGAGCCCGGGCAGGATCCAGTGTCAGCGGCCGGCAGGGCAGCCGCTTCACCTACCTTGTTTACCAGCCTCTGGCAGAGAATGGGGCGAGCCCACCGGCAAGCCACCAGCAGATCACGGAGCCCCGACCTGGCTGGGTGAGCAAGAACGGGGCCGATTGCCTGCTCTAGGGACCGGTCAGGATTCGCCCGCTTGCGAGCCGCCTCCTTCCAGGCAGGGGCGCAGGAAGGAGCGAGGGTGCGCTCCACGCCCGGCTCGGGGCCGGTTACCCTGTAATTACCTGACAGCTCCGACTGAGGTTAGGAACCGGCGAGAAACCTCAGTCTCATCTCTGGTATCTGGAGGAAGGAAGGGAAATAAAGAGGCATTTTAAAAATGCGGACTCACCAGTTCTCAACCTCCCCGGGCCGGTGTGTGGGAAAGGGCGGGCGGCGGGGCTGGCTGCGGCTGGGGCGGGGCGAGCCATCCCCGGCGCGGGCTCCCGGGCCCGGCCCACTCTCCACAGGCCCCGCAGTGAGGGCGTGGCTCCCAGGTTCCACGTCCTGCGAGAGGGGACCATGGCCCGGGGCTCAGCAGCCTCCTCTGGGTGCCAGGCAGCCTGCGGAGAGAACACGGGAAGAGAGCTTGAAGAGGGCTGGGGGTACCCTGGGCCCGTGAAGGATGGGTCACCTGTGACCCAGCGCTGCCACCTCAGCTGCAATATCCCCCAAAGATCCTGGGCTCGCAGGATGAAAGGGGGCTTGTCTCCATTTAGGGGGTGCTTGTTCCTGAACAGGGGGGCTCAGAAATAGGCAAAGAGTGCTCAGGTCTGTTTGTGGCACTCTGAGGAGACCCCAGGTCTGAGCCCTTCCTTCTGGAGCCTGGCAGCAGGAAGGCAGGGCAGGTCACAGCCCTGCAGGAAAGAACCGTCCTGGGTTCAGCAGCATCCTGGTAAGTCTTGCCCTTTTTCTGAGACCTCTCATTTTCTAATCATGATCAGTCACAGGCTTAACCTTTAGCCTTTGGGCCCCTCTGCCTCATGCCCCTGCCTAGCAGCTAATGCTCTGAACGTTAGCATTTCACTGAGGAGGGGCTCAGAAGAGCCCGGCCAGCCAGCTTTATAAACAGCAATCCTCTCACCATCCACAATTCCTGCACCCCAGAGGCCTTCCTCTGAGCCAAGGGCATGGCAGCACCCTGCCAGGTGTTGAGATACCAAGATTCATTCATTCTCCATTTCATAATTATTTATTGAGCATCTACTATATGTGAAGAGTCATGGGCAGCGTCCCATGGACTTCCTACCAGGAGTCCTCTTTGATCAGGGAAGATGTGACTGGCAGCTTTCTGGCAGAAAGGAGATAAACACTTCAATAAACCCTCACGGTGTGAAAGGATACAGAGAGGCCGGAGGTAGTGCCTGGCACAAG
>CM053414.1:24144779-24197111 GCA_028644305.1 Xerus rutilus | reverse complement strand
GCTGCCAGGAAGATGTCAGGAAGAAAGAGGAAGGGTGTGTGCTGATCCCCAAAAGGAAAAAGCAGCTGAATTTAGCAGCTGGAGGGATGTGAAGGTCAAAGGTATCAAGGAATCCCAAGCAAGCTCAGGTTATAGGCCAAGAAAGAGGTTCTGCACTGTCTCCTTATCACATGGGCCTCTGATACCCAACCTGTGTCCTGGGACCTCTGTGGACCTAGGTAGGAATCACTGGGTAGGGAGGTAGACTGGTTCAGAACCTGGCTCTGCCACTTTGTAGACATGTGACCTTGGGAGAATTACGTTGCCTCTGTGCCTCATTATCTCTATCTATAAAATGGGAACAACTCCACCTTATATAAGGTTGGTCTGAAGATTAGACAATGCACATGAAGTATTCAGAGGAATGCTGGCATATACACAGAGATCAAAATATTTGTTTTTCAGTGACTTTGCTCCCAGTGGTGGGTGAATGTAGAGGGCCTGGTTGGGAGAGAGGGTACTTGCTCCTCGGTTTGGGCCAAGACACAAAGCTGCAGCCCTCCTCACTGCCCTAGACCAGGGACAAAGTTTGAGGGACAGACTTGACAGCCCCTCCCCCACCAGACTGCTGCTGGGAAGGGCTTGTTCCTTTGGGAGTGTGAGGGGTGGGAGGGCTGGACAGGGGCTGGGACTTCCCCTGCACAACATCAAACATCCTGGGTTTTCCAGGGCAATCCAGATTTCAAAGCCTCTGCTCCGTGGTGCCATTACAGGCAGCAGAACTCACCACCCCATGTCCCTGAAGTCCAATCACTGCGAATCCAGAGCCCCATTCTGAGGCTGCATTCCTAGCAAATGACTCTGCCTGGCCAAGGAGATGGCTACTTTGTCAAGGGCAGAAGGAACAGCCTCAGCAAGGACTGGTACTCACCTAGCCTAGGCTGAGATAAAGCCAGGGAAGGTGAAGGGCGGGGGTGGTCACAATCCTCAACCTTGAGACTGATACCTTGTGGGGTCGGGGTGACAAATGGTACTACAGAATTTACAAACAGCTTCCTTTTTAAAATCTCCCGGGACCAGGCCCCTTCCCGGAGAGCCAGCCGGAGTTCCGAGTTCCGGCTCTAACTCGCCTCGGGGGCTGCAGGGCGCAGCTTCTGGGCTCGCCCTCGCTGTTGAGATTCCAGGGCTGCAGCTGTCAACGGCCGGGCCGGCCGATTCCTGCTGTTGGAAGGACACTGCCCAGGCCCGGCTTCCTAACCTCAGGGTTGGCGCACCCCACCCTCCGCCTGACAGGGAGCACTGCCCAGGGGACGTGGTGGGAGGGACCTAAACGGCAGCTTTCCAGGGTGTCTTGGGGGTGCGGGGGACCCCTGCAGGGGAAGGGGCGGTGCATATTGACAAGCGGCTCCCAGGTAGGCATGTTCTCTTTCTCGCAATTGCAATCTGAACAGGGTCCCCAAGCTGCTCTGATCCCAGGGGACATAGCGCCCCCACTTCCCCTGAGCAACCGGGGAACCCCATGTACAGCTCGGTCTGGGGCCCGGCCCTGCCCGCTCCCCACCAGGTCCTGGCTGAGGGGTCCCGTGGACAGAATCAGCCGGCTGCTACGCCCCTATCGGTGGGCTGGGTGGAGCCCGATTGCTCAGCCTGCTGGAGCCCCGACTCACCGGCCTGGCGAAGGCAGGATCCCGGTGTCGCCGCAGCGCCCCCGGGCTTGGCCCGGCCCCGCACGGCCAGCCGGCGGGAGGCAGCTCCACGCCACCGCCTCCTCGGCTCGGCCCGCCCCGTGCCCGCCCCTCCCGCACACTTTCCACAGGAAATGATTAACTCGAGCAGCGGCGTGTTCCTATGGCAACCTGCTCTGACTGGTGGTGTGGGGGGGTGCCGGTGGTGCGCGCGCACTCACTCAAGGCTGGTATACACACACACACCCCAGCACGCGTTGGTGCACACGTGTGCTCTCACCCTCTGGTGCACACACACTGGCACACGTGCTGGTGCCTTCCTGAACACGCCCCGTGCCCGCTACTACCAGCACATGCCTGTTCATGTGCGCTCACACTCGGTGCACGGGAACACCTCAGCTTAATCTGGGGTGATTCCCACCCCAGATGGTATAGTTGTAACAATGTTACCCTCACACTAGTACACACAGCTCCAGAATCAGGAGTACAAAACTTTCTCCCACAGCGGCTGGTACTCATGCACACTTTGTTTCTCACACACTAGCTAGGACAGTTTCTTCCCATTCTAGCACACACGCATGCGCGTCCTCAGGAGATTGTACACAGACACACGCACACTGCTGTGCAGTACACCGACAAGCGCTCACAGCTCTAGCACCCAGCTTAGGCAGGCTTCCTGCCCAGCCCCAGCACCCCCGTGCCCCATCCCAGCAAAGGATTATCTTTTAGGAACGGGGAAAACTGCTTGGGGTTTGTCCTGGTAAAACATGCCTTTAAGATCCAGTGAAAACACCTGGGAGCCTCAGAAGAGGCCTAGGGGAGAGCAGGGAGCCTGCCAGCCAAGAGGGACAGCTGACCCAGAGGAGCCACTCTGTTCTTTGTCTCTGGAACAGAGGCTCATTTTATTCCAGCTTCAGCAGCAGTGTGCCCCTCCAGGGTGCGCGGAAGGAGGAGAAAGAAGCAGCTCAGAAGCCAGCCCAGTGCAGGCTGATGCTACCGCAGATAACCCCAGGAGGGTGGGTAGGGGAATGGCCCAGAAGGAGCAGGCTGGTGCTGGAGGTGGCCATGCGGTTCTGTCAGGTCTGCCTCCTGCTGCTGCCCAGGCACCAGGCTGGCAATCAAGAATCTGGACTGGAGACTGAGCCAAGGGCCTGGGCCTCAGGGCGTCCTGGAGGCCAGGCCAGGGCAGTTATAATCCCCCAGCTGGAACAGGACTAGTGCATGCTTTATTTTCCAAGATTCCTGAATGAAGTCCTGACAGAGGGTAAATGTCACTCTCCTGGAATGGCTCCTTGGAGAGTCAAATTTCCAGCTAAGAACTGGGAGAGCCTTCCGGGTGGAGGGAGGGCTTTGTTTTCAGAATTGCACTCTCTGAATTCCCTGCCTGCCCTCCAGACAGCAGTCAGTGGAACTACAAGGTTGGATGGAGGAGAAACTTTATTTTTTTTGGTACCAGGGATTGAACTCAGGGGTGCTCGACCACTGAGCCACATCCCCAGCCCTATTTTGTGTTTTATGTAGAGACAGGGTCTCACTGAGTTGCTTAGCGCTTCGCCATTGCTGAGGCTGGCCTTGAACTCATGATTTTACTATCTCAGCCTCCCAAAGCGCTGGGATCACAGACGTGCGCCATCTCAATTCTTGAGATTTCTGACCAACTATCTCCCTTTAGTTGATTGGGGTGGTGGGAATGCCTGTCTTAAAAGTTTCAGAATAAAACTGGAGGCCTCATCTTAATTGAGGGTTGGTACACTGACATTAACTGTATTTTCCTTCCAACAAAAAGACAAAGATTTTTAAATTAATAACATGTATTGTTCTTTTTTTCTCTGATTCCAAAAGTAATCGATGATTATTGTGACCGTAATCCCACCCGCTGGACTTAAACACTGTCAACATTTCACTACAGTCTTTTGTTTTTCTGTGCACATAATAGATACCATTTATTCAAAGCTGAACACTATGCCTGGCACTAAGCTCTTTATAAACAGGATCCTGTTTAACCCTGATCACCCTATGAGGTGGACACCATCATATCCACTTTTCTTCAAGAGAGGAAACTGAGCCTGAGAAAGTTCATTCACAGTGTGTGTCAGAGCTGAGCGATGAGTCCAAGAGCCCATGTGTACAGAAGTAGGAGCTTATGAAGATCAAACACCAGAAGGAAAAAAGAAAATGGAGCCATCATAAGGAGGCATTTCTGAAATTGTAGCAAAACTCTGGCTTAAAATGTAAAACCTCATTGTTAAATGATTGTTAGAACTGAAGAATGCACAGTGCTGGGATGGAGCTTAGTGGCTTTAGCCTTGACCCTTCCTGTACACCTTCTGTTAGGGACATTACTGTCACAGGGAGGGACAGACAAAAGGCAGTGACCAGAACACTGCATACTCTCGTCACCCTGTTCTCCAGGTGGGCGTCGGCAGCGCCATCTTTGTGTTCAAAGTGTCTGAAACCCTCCACATCTCACATATCCATCAGAGAAGTAGCCAAGGGCCACAGAGTTCTTTTCCCTAGAGAGAAATAAGAAGAGGAATGAAAAACCAGACTGTGTTTGATCTGCTCCTCATAGCAACCCGGAGTCCAGCACAGATAAGATGAACATGACTTTCCAGTTTTAACAATTTTACTTAAGATCCAATCACCCCCAGGCTTTGGCAAGTGGCTTCCTCCCTGCCCAGAAGGCCTCTCACCTTCACCTGCTTGCACCTGCCTCCACTCACCTTTATCTGACCAATTCCAGCCTGTCTTTCAAGTTTCTGAAAGCTTAGAGACCAGCAAGCATCCTTGACCCTCCCAGGCACCAGCAGGCAGGCTCCCCACCCAGCAGTACATTGGTCTTTTCCTATCCACACCATCCCCTTCCCCAGCAGGGCCCTTTCCTGACATGGAAAACCAGAGGGAAAACCAGAGCGTGGGGCACAGTGTAACATGCATGCCACCAAATAGACTCCGATCATGTAGAGTTCAGAGGCTAACAGGATGCGTGAAATAGATCTAAACAGACTGTATTCCCATGTGAACTAATGGTACTTCCTACCAAAAGGAAGGGAGAGAAGGGTCCTTAGGCAATTAGGCAGTGTGGTCAGTTAGGAACACCCTGTGGCTACAAAACATGCTTATTCTCGCATGATACTGAGTGAGAATTTTTTTTTTTCTTCTTGGAGATGGGTCTCCCTATGTTGCGCAGGCTGTCCTCTAACTCCTGGGCTTAAGCCATCCTCCTGCTTCAGCCTCTCTCTCAGTTAACTTGGACCACAGCCTTGTGCCACTGTGTCCAGCTTACAGTTTCTCAAAGTGAGAGAACATTCTGTAGTTAAGAGTCCCAGATTAAGGGCCAGGTGGCAGTGACGCTGCCAGTAATTCCTGCAACTTGGGAGGCTGAGGCAGGAGGATCACAAGTTCAAGTCTAGCCTCAGCAACTTAGCAAAATCCTTGTCTCAAAATAAAAAGAAATAAAAGGATTGGAAGTATAGCTCATTGATAAAGTGCCCCTAGGTTCAATCCCTTGTACCAAAAAAAAGAAAGAAAGAAAGAAAGAAAGAAAGAAAGAAAGAAAGAAAGAAAGAAAGAAAGAAAGAAAAAACAAGTCCATATCAAGTAATCCTGACTCCTCCATCAACTGCTAGTTAGAACCCGTGTCTTCCACTACCCCGAACTGTCCATCAAGAACACCCAAGAAAGAGCTGGAGAAGACCCCATGGAGATGAGCCATTTGCACTTAGCTTCACAAGCACTAAGTTTGATTGTCAGCTTGATCCTCACCAGCTACAGACCTCTGAGCTTATTTAGAGGAGTGGTGGGAACCTCACACCTGCTAGCTCCCAGGAAGCCCTGCTCCTCAGGACAGGAGGGGCAGGAGTCTTGGAGGTCACAATTTCCTCTAGCCCTTGTCTGCTGCAGACTGCTCCCACAAGCACTGGGTTCGCAGAAGATATTTGAACAAATTACACTTTCACCTTTCTCTCCCCTGTCCCCTTCCTGTTCCTCCTTTTCTAAAAGCTGTATTAACTAGAAACAATTCTTCCATTTTCAGAGGTCCCTGCAGGGAGCCAAAGCAATCCTCAGCAATCAAACCACCTTGCACCAGACAGTGGCTGCCTTTCTGCATTTCCCCAGGGGCTGGACTTACCAGAGCTGCCCCTACTGTCAGATGAGGGGAACCCAAAACCTATTTATAATCCGTGAGGGAATTTGGCAGAGATTCCCTCCCTAGGAACTCCAAGATGGAAAGCAAACAGAAGCGCTTTTTTCCCCCTTTATCATTTCCTGTAGTCTAAAAAATGAGAGGAATGCAAACATGGGGGAGATAATGTATTAAGTACCAGGTAATAAAAAGATTTAGCGAGAATGGCCAGAGAAGCCGCCCAGCCAGATAAGCCCCGCCCCGCCCCGCCCCGCCCCCGCCCCCTCAGTCTTCCCAGACTTCAAAGCTGCCTGGCTCCCGGCTTCACTACCTGCTCCTAACTCCGTCTTCTCCCTGTTCTAAGCCAGGACACCATCCCCAATGGTCCCCATTTTCTCATACTTTTCTCTCCATCTGGGTTTTCTTTGTTTTGCGGTGCTGGGATGGAATCTAGCACCCCTATCCCATCCACTCCATGCTAGGCAAGGGCTTTATCAGTGTGCTGTGTAGCCCCAGCAGCTTGGGGTTTTTGTTTTGTTTTATTTTTAGACAGGGACTAACTATATTGTCCACTCTGATCTCAAACTCCGTAGACTCAAGGGATCCTCCTGCCTCAGCTTTCTGAGTAGCTGGGACTTCAGGCATGTGCCATCACCTCCACGAAAGACTAAATTGGGTTTTTCTGCACCAATGTAACAAAAACCAACAAAAGCAAAAGCCCCCAGATCTCACTATCTTAACTTAAAGTCATCGGACCAGATTTTCTTTCTGGTAACTGATCTTGGGCAGATATCGCTTCTACAGTTAAAAGAGGCAGTAGGAAGCAATGGTTGCCAGCTGCGGTGGTGCACGCCTGTAATCCCAGTGGCTCAGGAGGCTGAGGTAGGAGGATCAAAAGTTCAAGGCCAATCTCAGCAACTTAGGGAGGCCATAAGGAATTTAATGAGACCCTGTCTAGAAATAAAAAATAAAAAGGGCTGGGGATATAGCTTAGTGGTAGGGTGTCCCCTGGTTCAATTTCCATTTCCACACATAACACCAAAAAAAAAAAATTAAAAAATTTTTTAAAAAAAAGGAAAAGGAAGGCATGATTATTAGTGAGTTTGGGGTCAGGAGAGTGGAGGTGGGCTTGAACCTGGTTCAGCTACTTCCTCGGTGCCTAATTTCTCCCCATGAACAGGGGGCTGGCATTGGTGCCTAATCCACTGGCTTGCTGTGACATAAGTTAGAGCAAGCTTGGAACAACCTTAACTCATCATCTGGCACCCAATGGCATTTTCAAACACAAGCTGTGGTTGGTGAAAAGCAGATTAGACAGAATTTTCTACTCTGGCCAGGTGTGGTGGTACACGCCTGTTATCCCAGCAGCTAGGGAAGCTGAGGCAGGAGGTTTGCAAGCTCAAAGCCAGCCTCAGCAACTCGTCAAGGCCCTAAACCACTTAGAGAAACCCTGTTCCAAAATTAAAAAAATAAAATAAAGGATGGGGTTGCGGATCAGTGGTAAAGCACTCCTGATTTAATCCCCAGTACAAAAAAAATTTTAAAAATAGAAAAAGAAAAAGAATTTTCTGCTGTGCCTATTTTCACTTTATATCACATAATAAGCACTGTCCACATTGCTTTTTCCTCCTCAGGCTTGCTTTTTTCTGCAGACCCGCGGCTGAGGCTGGGACCCCATGCAGTCATTGTTTTACATGGCTGCATAATATTCCATGGAGTGGCTCTTCCAGACAGAGCTGACCATGCCACAGGCCTAAGAGTTGAACAGCTTCCGCTTTTGCATTTTATAAACAGCATTGCTATCACCACTGCCTCACCCCGACTGCACAAGGCCATGCACTCCCTAGTGGGTAGAGGAGAGAGAACGGCCGTCAAAATCTGAATAGAGTTGGCGCATTTTGTTTTGGCTTTCTAAACATGTTGCCAGATTGCCCTCAGAAGGGCTGTACCAAATTCACTCTGTCGTTGGCCGCATGTTTTGATGCGAATTACTTTGCACACTGAGTTACAGCTTTTCTCTGGGATCGGGAATTCTTGCCAGGTTTGTCCTGTGAGGCGCACAAAGGGATGCCTGAGTGACAGCTGTCAAGAGAGGGGAGTGTCTGGCTCTTCTGCATCAGGATGCTCAGGCTGGGAGCATTTTCAGCTGGTTGGGGCTGGGTGGGGTCCTGCCTGTTCTTAAGCCCCCAGCTACCTTTCCAGGTGGGTTCCCCACCCCCGGCTGTCTAGCAACACACTGAGAGCCCCTGGGTGGATCCTGTCCTCTCTGCTACTGGTATTATTCCTGCTCTCTCCTTGTCTTGGCACTTTGTGCTGGTGTCTTGCAATAAGGGAATCAAATCAGTCACTGCTGGAAAGAAAATCCCTGGGAGGGTGGACGTGGGAGCCACCAGGCAAGGGGAAGCCCTGTGCTCTTAGAAAACCACAGCCCAGCCCCCACCACCCTGTCCATCTCTCAGCACCGTCACTGCCCTTAAGCTCTGGCATTGCCTTGGCCAGGCAGCCTGGCAGCTCCCCCTGGGCCCAGCCTCCTCCTCTGGGAGTGGCCTGTGTTTGCAAACAGCAACGGAAGTTTTGACGCTGCTGATCAACCAGCCACCCACGGCTCTCCCTTCTCTGGGTTCTTAGTCATCCTCACAAGGCTCAACCTCCTGGCCACCCCACTGACATTGCCTGCATCCAGGTGACAAGGAAGAAGCAAGGCGGATCCCTGTAGCTTCAGAGGCTTCCCAGGGAGGGGAGGATGAACTTCAACCACCCAAACAACCAGAAGGCGCAGGGCCTTGAACACCAGGGTGGGGATTTAGTCCAACTCAGCTTTTGTCTGCTGGAGGCCATGTGTGGACCAGCACAGCAAGGAGTCTTTACCGGCATCTCCTCCTTTGATCTCATTTCACAGTCACATCGTGTGTGGCTGGATTATTCCCATTTTAAAGGTGGAAAACAGAGGTACTACATTATGAGCATGGGAGCATGGCCGGGGGGCCGTGACTATGCAGGGAGTCACTCTGGAGGGCAGCTTGGAGTGCTGGATGTTGTAGGGCAGCTGTGTCCCCACCATGCTGAGTGACCTGGGACAGATTTCTTCTGTTGCCTCATGCCCCTCCCTGGGTAATTGAGCAGGGTGGGCTGTTTGCCACAAGTCATCCTGGAGGAAGTGAGTAGGCCACTCGGGGATGACTAGCTCTGGGGAGGAAGGAGGGCACAGATAGGGAGATTTGCCTTCTGGTAGTGGGGCCGGTCCCCAGTCATCTCCCTCCTGGTACCCGCACTCCAGAGCCCCAGAAAAGTGTTTGTGGGAGGACACCCAAGTAACAGGCCCTGGGCTCTGCTGCCCCTGGCCTCCTCAGAACTCAAGAGCAGGTGCTTGTGAGGCTGGAGGAATGGCTGGAAGCTACGGGAAAATGGGTGGAGCCAGAGCAGGTGAGACCCTGTGCATCAGGGCCAGGTGCTGCCCAGCTGGGGGCTTGGGACCCCAGGGCTGGCCAGGGCCTGGCCAGTTGCACCCCTGAAAGTATGAGTAGGAAACCCCTGCTGCTCCCGAGGGGCCCTGCCAGCCGGGACTGTTCATGGGGGCCAGAGGTGGGTGGGGTCCTCCCAGAGGCGATGCCAGCCCAGCCTCTATCCTGGGCCAGGAGCACAGGAGCAGGGGACCCACAATGAGGGCAAAATTGACCAGAAAGAGGCAGGAGCTCGTTCCAGTCCTGCTGTTTGGGCCACTTGTACTGAAAGAGGAGGGTCCCAGCTTCCTGTCACACTCTCCCCCGGCAGGCAATCAGGACACACCCCACCAGCCGTCCTCCCGTCCTCCCAGGTATGTCCTCCCTGACCCCTGCCTCCTGGGCAGGTGGCAACAGATGGCCCCATCCTAGGTGAACCCAGGCCCTCAGAGACTCCGGCCACCTTCTGAAGACCTGTCCTGGATGTCAGCGCACATGCCACCAAGTGCCTGCATGACAGTCATTCGGAGTCCACTCTGCTGTGAAGTGAGCCTCCAGCCTGGCCCCCTGCTCGTGCCCAGGTGCTCCCAGCAGCGGCACAGCTCCCTGGGCAGAACAGCCACACGGTGCCTGGCAGAGGCCCCCTGCGGAGGCGGTGGGATACCCCAGCGTCGGGTGGGGATATCCTGCCTCATCCCCCAGCCATGAGGTGTGGTGCTGTGGATGGCCCTGCCACCCAGAAGCCACCCAGGCAGGCTGGCTCTAGTCCAGTTCTTACCCTTGCACCACACTGCCTCTGAGGTGGCCATGGGGTCCTTGTCCTCTAGGTCACTCCTCAGCTGCGTCCAAGGCTTGTCACACCTGCCTGCAGCCACCCCGTGCAGCCTTCCTTCCACTCGCCCCCCAGGACACCTTCTTGCAGAACCTTGAATCCACCATGTTCCCACTGGCTTTACTGTGCCTGCAGTTACCTTCATGCTGACAGCCCAGGCACCTTGAGACCCACCACCTCTGTGGGGCCTTCCTGACACTACCTGGTCAGAAGTCCTCAGGATCACCTACCCTTCCCTTAGCTCACTAGCACTTGACTGGTGATTGTTGGGAATATGTTAGTCTTCCTGATTCAGACTCCCATGCTGTGTGACTTTGGGTAAGGCCTTTAACCTCTCTGCACCTCATTGTCCACATAGGTAATATTTATTGAGTACTTACTATGTGCCAATGACTATGTACCTACTACTTTATGTGCATGATCACATTCAATCCTTACAGCTCATTACCCAGGCACAGTGATGACCTGTAATCCCATCTACTTGGGAGACCTAGACAGGTGGATCACAAGTTTGAGGTCAGCCAGAACAATTTAGTGAGATCCTGTCTCAAAATAAAAAATAAAAAGGGCTTGCGATGGTACAGCACCCCTGAGTTCAGCCCCCATTACCAGGAGAGAAAAAAAAAAGGGCTATCACCATTATGGTCACTTGCTCTTCTTTCTGTCTGCCACCAAGCCCACCATGCAGCAGACACCCAAACTCCATTGTACGTACTTACGGTTATGAGTGGGCGGGGCTAGCATAGGAAGGCGTTCCAGAGCCACCGCCCTGCGCATGCCCCAGAATACTCAGGCTGGGGCAATGCGGTCTTTGGAGCCGGGTGCTGACAGCGGACCTGGGGGTGGCCAGCTGTCACTTCTCCCATCAGCACTGTCTTCACCTACAGCAAACAGACTCTGTCCCCACCAGCCCTGCAGTGGGCAGAGCTACAGAGCAAACAGGCTGACCCAGTAAGCTGTAAACAAGTTCTGAGTCCTGGGAGGCCGGCTAGAGGCAGCATTTGTGCAGTTTACAACCAGGGTAGATTCTGGGTTGTTTTTTGCCAGCTCAAGGCCACAGAGACAGAATGCCCTGCATCTCTGTGTGCCAGCCAGCCAGCCAGCCTCAGTGTCTTCAAGGATACTTGACCCCTCCAAACATCTCCCAGAAGCCTCAGGCACTGTTTTCAGGGTTCTCTGCCATCACCTCAAAACTAGCTGAGCAGGGTCCACATCCACACCTGGCCTGCCTCCTCTACCAGGATGCCCTCCAGGATGCCAAGACCAACACCTGGGCCCTGCTGAGCATCCCGCACCACACTGCACTCGAGTCCAGGCAGAAGACGGGAGGCGAGGTCTCCTCCTTCCATTCTGCCCGGCCATGGTTCATCCACAGCAAAGCTCCCTGGGTGTGTGGCATCACCAAGTTCTTCTTTCTCACCACGAAACCCCCAAACACCTCCAGACTCCTCTCCTTCTACATCTCTACTGCGGGCACACATTCAGTGCCTGGCACCTACATTGAATCTGTGCCCCGTGGGCCCCAGTGACAAATTGTGCATGGACACACAAGGCTGCCCCTGCTGCAAATGGACATCGACGCCCTGAATCTCAGCTGGGGTGAAGAGTTCAGGAGTCCTGTTCCCTTTCTCCCTGAGGTCTCCTCCATCTGGGTGTAAACCAGTGGCGTGACCAGGCACCCACCAGAAAAGGGCTGCCAAACCCTCCTCCTCGCCAATCTGAGCCATTGGATCCGCTACTTGGAGTCATTGGAGGCATGAGCCTGAGATGTTGGGGAGAGGGAGCCCCTGTTCTTCATAGCTCAAGTCCTTAGAACGTCCCTATTGATAGGTGGAAAAAATTGAGCCCTAAAAGAAGTGACCAGTCCAAGGAAAGTACCCAAACCAGGTATTCCGAATCGAGGAGGGTAAAGGGGACTCACCGTGACACCCTTCCACCCCAACCCAGAAGGGTGCCTAGCCCCAGAGGAGCTCGGGAAATGGAATCAGATCTTTGGTCCTCCAAGGTCTTGGGCTGCCAGGGACCCAGTCTCCCTCCCTCTCTCTTGAGAAGGCCTCGGAGGACTCTCTTTTGGTCTCTGCGGGGAGCTGGGCAGAGAAACAAGGATTTTGGCTGCTACAGGGGAAACCTGGGCTCAGAACTGCCAGCGTGAGTCAGGGCCTCGCCAAGGAGCAGCTGACATTCCCGGCTGCCTTACAAAACCACAACAGGCTGCGGAGTGACAGCGGCTGCCCGAGTGAGTGTCGAGGAATGCTGTTGCCAGACAGGTTTCTGAGGCAGCTGCGAGCTGTGCTCCAGAAAGCAGGCCTGGGCTGCGGCCACGGCAGGCGCCAGGCACGGGTGCCCCCCTTCCTCACTGCAAGGACCCCCGAATCTCAACACTGTCCCCTGAAGTCAGCTACCACTCCTAGGGCAGCCACCTCCTCCAAGCCAGCATGAAGTGAAGACTGTAACTTTGGACAGCCACCTCACCCCACTCCCAGCAAGATTTGGGGCCAGGAAAGTGGAAGGACTCCCTGCCCCTGACAAGTCTGCTATCACCACAGACCTCCTGCACACCAGAAGTAAGTTCCTACAAAGAATGGTAACAGCAGTGACCCTGGCAAGCCCTTACACTGTGCTCACTGTGGCCATGCCTGAAATTGCAGCACTGAGCCCTTTTGTGGCTGTATCACGTTGTATTAGTTTCACTGTGGCTGCTGTAACAAAATGATCACAAACTGGATGGTTTAAAACAACAGAAATGTAGCCAGGTGCTGTGCATGCCTGCAATCCCAGCTACTCCGGAGGCTGAGGTAGGAGCATTGCCTGGCTCCAGAATACATTTATGTTGGTTTTTATTTTTGTTTGTTATGTTTATTTTTTTTTTATTTTTGTTTGCTGGAGATTGAACTCAGTGGCACTCTACCAATGAACTACATCTCCAATTCGCACCTCCTCCAACACTTTTAAGTTTTATTTTGAGACAGGGTCTTGCTGAGTTGCCCAGGCTGGCCTTGAACTTGTGATCCTTTTGCCTCAGACTCCTGAGTCGCTGGGATTATAGGTGGGTACCATGGCGCCTGTCTGATTAACAGGTCTTGTCCACCCCAGGTCCTGCAGACTCCACAAGGGGGTCTAACGGAAACGTCTCAAGGCTTTCTGAGCTAGCCGAGGCTATTTGTCCGGTGTGATCAATGGCAATGTTGTGTTTCCTGATAAAACCCAGCTCAGCTTCACCTGCCAAGCTCATAAAAGGCATGTAAAGCTGCGGCTCAGTTGACCTCATCAGGTTCCAGCGCCACCCCACTGTCTTTTCTCAGCAGCAGGGCCAGCTACTTGAGTGGTTACAGAGTGGAGAAAATCCAGGTCAAGAATCCACAAGTTCTTGCAGCGGGGGCTGAGCAGGGGTGTCTGGGATGACAGCTGTAGGCGGGGTGGGCGCTGTTCCTCCAGCGCTCCTGGTGCAGCAGCTGCCCAGTCCTCAGCTCTGGGTTGGGCCTGGCTCCAGGCAGAGCCCAGCATTGTCTCACTTAATTCTCACAAGGGCCCCACTAACAAGGTGACATCCACTTTTCCAGATGAGGAAGCTCATTCTGTTGGCTAGAAGCCAAACCAGAACTTGGCTCTGGCTCTGCCTGGGCCTTGGTCTATACTAAGGGCATCATGGAGGGCTGGAGGCCCCTGGACGGGGAGCACCTTAGAGGACAGAGGCTGGAATGGGGCCAAGGGAGGACCGAAGAGGGAGGGCAGGACTGAGGATCAGGAGACTAGAGCAAGCAGAGTGCCCCGGAGCCGTATGGGGCATGGGAAGCGAGGGCACACAACTTGGCACAGACAGGAAGGTGGGCCCACCTGTCTGCACCCTGCCACTGGCAGCCGTAGTCTTAATATATAAAGGAGACTGCATCATCTTCCAACTTTAAAAGCCCCAGTGGCTTTCCATGGAGCTGAAGACAGAATCCAAAGTCCTTCCTATGACCAGCAAGGCCCTGCGGGGCCAGTCAGTGACTTTCTCAGCTCAGCTCCAGCCACGCAGGATCCCTTCCTGCTCCCCAGACATGCCACTGGGCCTTTGCACCTGCTGTTCCCTCTACCTGCAATGCCATTCCTTCTGCTCTGCATGCATCTCAGCTCAGGGGTCCCCTCCTCAGAGCAGCCTTAGGGTGGGTGGGCCCTGTTATTCTCTTTCCTCCTCCCTGCTTTGTGTTCTTTCCAGCACTCATTGCCACTTGCAATAGTCTGTGTATTGACCATCTGTTCCTTAATTGTCCTTGTCCCTTAAAGGTAAGGACTTGCTCTTGCTCCTGCTGACCCCACATCCCTCACCATGACGCACACATAGTAGGTCCTCATCAGATTTTCACTGAATGAATAAATGAATGAATTCAATAGGGAATACAGAGTCACAGACAGATGACCAGAGAGTGCAAAAAATGACTGGGCTGGAGGGAGGGTGTGGAGAGGGGACGCCTGGCCTCTGGCTGTAGCACTAGACCAGGCTCCCTCTTGGTCCCCATCATCCTGCCCAGCCCATAATTGCAACTTGGATTACGAGGCAGAGGTTTCAGGGTGAATTTTCATCCTGTAATCCTGGACAAAAATTTGCTAGACTCCTCCAAGGTTCTGAAGGCTAACCGGCCCTTGCCTCTTGCAGGCCCCAGGGAAAGCAAAGGTCAGCCTCGTTTCTCCAGGTGCCTGCAGGAAGGGTAGCCTTATGGATAGGAGAGGGCTAAGAGGAGGACGATTTGTTGACCTGAGAGTTTCAGAAGTTGAAAGAAACAGTACATGCAACTAAATCACCAAGAGAATCCCCCAGGGCACCACAGCCCAGGGGTTCAGAAAATGCACTCTGGGGTTAACATCAGGGTCACCTCTCACTGACTGAGCAACCTTGGGCTAGCCCCTTGACCTCCCTGGGCCTGTGCATAAAGGAGATAACCTCACACTTATTCTGCAAAGGGCTGCTGAAGGATGAATGAGTTAAGGTACACAGTAGGTGCTCAATACATGCAGCACTTCTTATGGACCAGTTGTGTGCCCAGGCATTGCTGGAGGGACCTTCATTCTGAGAAATAATGGCTTGGCCTCTTCAAGTGTCAATGTCATGAAATACACAGAAACCCTCAGGGACTGCTCCAGATTGAAGGGGACTAAAGAGAGACCGGACAACTGCACACAGAACCCAGGTCTGGATTCCGCCTGGTCAAGGGACACTGCTGGAATAACTGGCAAATCCTCGTGTGGACTGTAGGTGAGACGGTTGTGTTGTTTTGACATCCATTTCCTGATTCTGATCTCTATACACTGGTTATAAGTGAGAACCTCTTGCTTCTAAAGACACACACTGATGGATTTAAGGGGAGACAGGCAGGTCTGCGCCCTCCTCTTGAATAGTTCAGAGGGAGAAAAAATGTTAATGCCAGAATAGTCAGATGTTAACATGGGAAGTTGTTCAAAGAAACAGTGGAGGAGGGTATTTGGGAATTCTTCATATTATTATTATTTGGGGGGGGGGTTACTGAGGATTGACCTCAGGGGTACTCGACCACTGAGCCACATCCCCAGCCCTATTTTGTGTTTTATGTAGAGACAGGGTCTCACTGAGTTGCTTAGTGCCTCGCTGTTGCTGAGGCTGGCTTTGAACTCGCGATTCTCCTGTCTCAGCCTCCCTAAGTGCTGGGATTACAGGCTTGAGCCACCGCGCCCGGCTTCTTCATATTATTTTTGCAACTTTTCTGTAATTATGAAAGAGGAGGGAGGAGGGGGAGGAAGGGGAGGAGGGGGAGAAGAAGAAGAAAAAGAAAAGAAGAAGAAGGAAGAGGAGGGGAGGAGAAGAAGGAGAAGGAAGAAAAGAAGGAGGAGGAGGAGAAATGCATGACCCTTTCCCTTGAAAGGATGCAGAGACCTGGCAGGAAGGCACGTCCCCCTGGTGGCAGGCCTCCAGCAATGGTGATCATTAAGCTCTGACATGATGCTATACGTGGAAAAATCCCACACCTGACCTCATGTGATGAGTCACAGTCAGAATGCAGAAGCACTAAAATGGCACACAAAATTGCTCAGGAGGCTGAGGCAGGAGGATTGCAAGTTCAAGTTCAGCCTGGGCAACTTAAAGAGACTCTGTCTCAAAATAAAGAATACAAAGGGCTGGGGATATAGTTCCGTGGTGGAGCACCCCTGGGTTCAGTCCCTAGCATTGCAAAATAAATAAAGTAAGGAAATAAATAAATGTCATTTATACATACACACGCACACAAAAATTACTTTTAAGCCATGTGTGTAAGGTATACATGAAACAAATGAATTTATTGTTTAGTCTTGGGTCCTATCCCTAAAAGATCTCATTATATATATGCAAATATTCCCAAATCCTCAAAACTCTGAAATGTGAAACATTCTGGTCCCATACACTTCAGGAGGAGATCCTCAACCTGCAGATGAATGCGGCGGGTACATAATTAGCCTCCAGTACTCCACGTGAGGCTCCCTGCCGGAGCCTCACCAGGGCTACACCCTCAGCCAGGGGCACGGCAAGTGGGTAGGCCAAGGATAGACTGGACACCAAAAGCTGGGCCAGCAACTTCCTGGCAAAATAAGGTGTTCCCTGCAAAGAACAAGATCCCAGGGGCCAGGTGGCCCTGGTTTAGGTCACTCCCAGGCCCCCTGGGTGGAATGAGGCAGGCAGGCAGGGGAGGCCAGCCTCCGTCCAGGCCCTCGCTCAGCCTCGGGCAAATAGCTAACCTGCATCTCCAGCCCACTGGGCCCTGGCTGCAACTGGAACCCAACCCCAGGGATGAATGAACGGGGACAATGGCGGAGGAATGTGGCCTACAGCACACAGCAACTCAGCCGGGTCCAGCCCAGTCCGCCTGCCAGGTTGTGGCCCAGCCCCTGTGGGCCACCTCAGGCTGCTGGGCCTCACAGATGACCTCTTGGGGCCTCCTCTCCTGTGACCTGGCGAGGGGCGAGCCTCGCACCTGAGTGGGTGGAGAGACCAATCTCGTGACTCACCGTCCGCTTCCCTCCCCTCCAAACGCCGGGCGTCAGTGCTACAGCAAGACTCTGGCTTGTCCCCAGCCTGGAAGGACTCCCAGGAGGGAAAGTGGGGTTTGCACATGAGCTGTGGGCTCCATTCATGAAAGCTGAGAGGCGTGTGATTACAAGAGGATACGAGCTTGCCTGCGACGACGAGCTGTTAAACTCCAGGAGCAGGACGCCACTCCACTTAACACTCGCAGCCGCGGGCCAGCTGTGAGTCAGGCCCTGACCTTGGCTGCCTGCTTAATTTAGAGCAGTGGCAGCTGGCCCCCCAAATTAGCTGCCCTGTTCAGCCTCGGTCCTGCCACTCACAGGCCTGTGTCCTGAGGCGCTTTGGAAATCAAGCAGGTACAGCGGACTGGGAGGTTTCCTGATTTGTTTTTCAGCCACCCAAGTTCAAGTAGTACCAGCCATGGCGGGAAGCCAGTCTCTTCCTCCTGCTCACCTCTGGCCTCCACTGCCTCCTAGGAGGGCATCATTGCCACCAGGCCTGGGGGATCCTTCCCAGGCACAGTTCCCATTTATAAATTCACACTAGAAGTCTGCTCCGCCCTCCTCCAGGTGTTTGTGCAGGTCACATTCTGTTCCGCACTTCATTTTCATACTTAACCCTCCCGGGAGCCTCTGCATTACACATACCTGCCCTGCCTTCCTCCCTCTCTTTTTCCTTGGTTGTTTTTTTTTTTTTTTTTGCAGTGCTCAGGTTGAACACAGGGCCTCACACATGCTGGACAAAACCTCTACCATTGAGCCACATCCCCCGCCCTTCTTTGTTTTTATTTTGAAACAGGGTCTCACTAAGTGGCCTAAGCTGGCCTCGAACTTGTGATCCTCCTGCTGCAGCCTCTCAAGCTGCTGAGATCATAGGCATGTGCCACCTCTTCTGGCACTTGCGCTTCTTTCAAAGAGTGAACTTATCCAGCTGATTTCACCAGTCCCCTGATACAGATCATTGAGTTATTTCTAGTCCTTTGCAACCACAGTGCTGGTAGGGATATCCTGGTACCTGGGTCTGTGTTCTCATTAGTAGCAGGTATTCCTAGAATTGGAAGTGCTAGCGTTACCATGTCTGTGTTTATTTATTTGGTGCTAGGGTTCGAACCTAGGGCCTTGTGCTTGCTAAGCAGCTACTCTACCATTGAGGGACACCCCGCCCCAGCAGTATCATTTTTAAGTTTTACTTAGAAACCACCACCCCTTTGAAAATTGAATAAAAAAAATAAGAAAAAAGCCTATGTGATTATTTTGCATTCAATGTCTGGATAGAGGTTCACATACTCCACTCTTAAAAACATTAAGAAGTTTTGGAAATGCCGGACGTGGTAATGTACACCTGTAGTCCCAGCGCCTAGGGAGGCCGAGGCAGGAGAATCTCAAGTTCAAAGCCAGCCTCAGCAACTTAGTGAAGCCCTAAGCAAGTTAGCGAGGCCTTGTCTCAAAATGAAAAATAAACAAGGCCCAGGATGTGGCTCTGTGGTTAAACACCCCTGGGTTCAATCCCTGGTACCAAAAAAACAAAAACAAAAACACAAAAAGTCTTGGAAAAGAGAACTAGAACTCGTACAGAAAAATTGAGTCCAGCCCTTACTCCTGTGTGGGCGTCTGACTTGGTCCCTCTACAGGAAGCCAGCCTGTTCTGCTATCACATTGGTGGAGGTGCCCTCCGATTCCAGAAGTCAGATTCTTTGTCACGCTCCACTGCCGGGGCACATACCTCTCATAGACACCATGCTCCCTGGCCTCGGGCTCCCAGGACTTGGCTGTCGCTGTCAGGCAGAAGTGCTGGACCAGGGCTGCTCCTCCTCAGGGCGCTGAGGTGTGGGGTCCTGGGGCCCCGGTGGCCCCTGCGCAGCTGCTGCCTCAGGACTGTGAAACCAGACCCTGCTCAAGGAAGGCTCCGGAGCTCACACGCTCAGTTAGCCATTAATATTTTATACCAGCAGCCACTAAGGACGCAGGTTAATAGAAGCCACTTCAGGAAAGCACCGTAGAAAGCACGGACCCCCTCATTTCCCTCTTGGGGTCCACATGAGACTATAGGATTCTACCAGGGAAGGCTAACTGGACATGAGCAGCCGACGGTGGTCAGCCTGGGGCCAGCGGGCTCAGGTCTGACCTCAGTGCCCTTGGGAGTCAGGAGCTTTCCTTTGCCATGGGCCACATTTGGGTGTTCAGCTGGCTCTGTGTCTGAAGGCACTGCCCACCATGAAGACACTGCAAAGGCTCTGGCTGACCATCTGCTGGGCCATTCACCTGATGGAGCCTCACTCAGGACAGTTTCCATGAATCTGGAGCCAAAGAGCAGCTCCAGGCCTGGTATGGTAGAGATGCTGGATACTTATGACCCTTCCCGCTTTCTTTCCCTCTAAGTTCCTGAAGCTCAAACTCTCTCCAGCGCTTCACACTGCCTATGTGACACGTCAGAGATTTTAAGGACCAAGGCCTCCCTGGTGGTGTGATCATTTTCAGAGGCTGTGGTGCCATCTGCCTGGGCTTCAGCAACCATGAGGTGTTGGGCAGAAAATCCCCTGTGCTCCTTCTAGTGAGCAGAGAACGTGTGTCTTTCACACAGAAATGAGAACTCCCATTTCTGGAACTCCATGTCAGTTCTAGAAGGTTCTATCTTGAAGACTAAAGCCATTTTGCCACATGTGACTTATACCAAGAAAAAATAAAAATAAAACCTACCATCTACTTAGAGGACTCACAGTATACCTGAGGCCAGTTGGAGCATTTTAGACGTGTGAACGTTTGTTCCACTCAACTGACACCTTGAGACAAGTTCTATTTTTGATGCCATTTTCAGGTGAGGAAACTGAAGTATGAGAAGGTGAAATACTTGCTTAAAGTCACCCCGCTGAGGAACAGCAGGCCTGGGACTTGCTACCCAGGGAGCCTCCCACTTTGGGAGGCTGAGCAGCCTCCAGAGGGACAGTGGAAGGAGAAGCGGCCCCTCCTGCCAACCGCCTTCCTCCTCCTGACGAGAGCTTGGCACTACATAGTGCTTCACCCACGTCACCTGGTGTCACCTTGTGACTGCCCCTGAGGTAGGAAGCGTGATGATGTCCCTCTCCCAGGTGAGGAAGCCAACGTGCAGCAACCTGCCCAGCAAGTCAGCTGCAGAGCAGGGCCTGGCCTAGGGCTCTGCCGTCTTCACAGCCCTCTCTGGGCAGCCCACGTGGTGGTCTGTGTGTAGACAGCCCTGAGAAAATAGGGGGAGCCAGTCAGGCCAAGGAGGCAGCGTGGGCGGTGAGAAGGGGGCAGGTGCCCAAGTCTCACCTCTGTCTTTGCCAAGATCTGCTCATCATAGTGTAACAAGGTGGCTCCACCAGAGAGACACCTGGGCAGGGCCCACTGGCACTGGGCTGGGGTCTGAGCCGGGCTTCTGGCCTCAGCTCTGCCCTGACAGGTCTAGTCTCTCTGCAGGCCTGGGCAGAGCCCCAAGGACCCTCTGGCCCTGATGCTTTGTGATCAGGAGTGGGACGCAGGGTCGACGGCACAGGCTGTTGCCCACAGTGTCCTTTCTGTAAGTGCCCAAGGAACAGCCCACTCCCGGGAGGCACTCACCCCTCCCCACGCAAGCCAACCCTCCCCACACAGCACCCTCAGCCCCAGCAGAGGGCAGGGATGGCGCTACCACTGCTGGAGCACCCACTAGGTTCCAAGAGTCCCAGGCTGCCTCTGCTGGCCACTTGCGTGGATTAAAGCAGACACGGTCACTGCACCCACTGTACCCATGAGAAGACTGATGCTCCAAAAGTCAACTTGCTCAAGGTCACCACAGACCAAACACAAGGCCAGCTGACCCAGTGGGCACGATGCCTAGGGCCCATGATGCTCTTAGCGGCCCAGGAAAATGGTTTAACTTCATGAAAATCAAAAGAAGAAAAAATGAATTTTTAAGGTGAAGAAAATGCTTTCAGATATAACACAATGTATTCATCTTTATGCCAATATAGCAGTAAAATATAGTTAACATTTTTGCTTTTTAGTAAAGAAAAGGATCCACAAAGGCAAAAGTGCCTAGGGCTCATGGAAGTCACCACATACTCATAAGAGGAACTTGAACTCAGAGCTGTTCCCTTCAAAGGCCCTGTCAAAGAATCCTCCAGTGTCTCGCCAGCATCTAAAGAGGGCAAGCTGCGGGAGCTGAAGAGTCTGCATCTGTCCCTGGGAGGGTCACGGCCAGACAGACACTCAGCCATGGGTACTCACCCAGCTGGCCACAATCCCGAGTGGGCAGGCAGGCCAGCCTCGATTCCTGGCCTTCCAAGAAGCCACTGGAGCAGAGAAAGCACATTTCAGGAGATTCTTTCATAGAGAGAAAGCAAGGAACAAAGAGAGCTGAGGCAGGTACTCGCTCCTAAGCTAGTACACAAAGAGAGTGATAAAGATTATCTGGAAGAACATTCCAACTTTTCTTCTTCACTTGAAAGAGAATAGCAGGCAGCCTCCACCGTGGGAATTCTGCCTTTGAAATTCCAGGAATAGCCCAAGGAGACAAAGAGCGCTAGCTTTGGAGGTACACAGACCTGGGTTTAGTCCACCCTCTGCTATTTAGTTTGCTGTGTGGCCTTGAAAAAGTTACTTGACCTTACTGATTCCATTTACCCTTTTGTAACATGGAAATAATAGCAACCCCAACCCCCATAGGTGGGTTGTGAGAATTGGCTGAAATAAAAAGTTTTTTATATAGTAAAGCTGTCGCAGGGACTAAAAGGCAGAAGGATATTCACTTATTTGTTTCGGAAAGAAAAAAAATGATTCTGACATCCCTAGGGCCTTGAGCAATTATGCTGTGGCTTGCCTAAGACATTGATCAATTTGGAGAAGCTGCAGTAACCAGGGTCACACTGAGGGGTCGACCTTTTTCTCCTTCCAGGTCTTTAAGGGGAGTTTAGAGATGAGGTAGTGATCGTGCTAATGAAAGAGGTGTCTTGCCTCCAATTAAGGCGTCAGCAGAGTCAGAAATTCATCAGCTGGGTGACTTGGTGACTCATGCCACCCTTGAGCCTTCCAAGTCCAGGATTTCTCAACCCCTGGCAGAAACCATGAAATGAGAAAAAGGCCTGAGTGACAAGGAGGTGAGGGTCCCTCACAGGGGAGCAGCAGGCGGTTCAGCAGGAGGTCCTGTGCCCTGCCTGGGATGTCAATAACACAAGCTCCAGACTGAGTGGGTCTGGAATTCCACATTTTTATTGATTGATTGATTGATTGATTGGTACCTGGGGTTGAACTCAGGGGTGCTTAACCACTGAGCCACACCCCCAGCCCTTTTTATTTGATTTTATTTGAGACAGGGCCTCGCTAAGTTGCTTAGGGCCTTACTAAGTTACTCAGGCTGGCTTTGAACTTGAGATCCTCTTGCCTCCGCCTCCCGAGTTGCTGGGATTACAGGCGTGTGCCATTCCGCTTGGCTTATAGCCTTTTATTTTTAAAGTAATACACATACCATAGTTTGGGAGCACGTTATTAAACTGGTTGATCAAAACAAATCGCTAAAGGTTACCCCCGTGGAAACCATCTCTGTGCGGTTTCTCTGAGGAGCCATCCTTGATTTGAACTGTTCTAGGCCTAGGGAACAGGAGTTTGTCCCTAAGCAAACTGTGCTCCCTGGCATTTTTTAAACATTAAGAAAAAATTATCGCAAAGATTATATACATTCTATAGTTCATTCATTATTCAGTAGAATATGCACTTTGATCCTTTTTTTAAAGTGATAAAATTCAGAACTGTCTGAGATAAAAATATCTTTGGGTTCCATTCAGAATGGGTGTGCCCTGCTGGTGTGTCCACTGCACTCAGATTCTGCAGAAGCAATGACTGTCACCGCCTCTGCTGTCACTGCCACCCAAGTCCTTCCCCACAGAGGCGGATCTGGGAAACCATGGGAGATACCTGGATGTGATTGTAAAATTCAGGAGGGAAAAAAAAAAGCAATAAAAAACTTCATGCACTTTCCTCTTTGCCAAGGTTGACTGGCTCTCCAAAGGCCCCTCCACCCAGTGAGTAAGAATGAGAAGGATTCCTTCTTTGTTCTAGGGACAGTCATAAGAGATGCTCTCTCTTCCCCCAAGGGGTTTCAGGATATTTGAGGAGTTGTGATAGGCGATTTCATTTAAAAGAAAAAAAGCAGGGTTTTTTCCCCCCAGTGCTGGGGATCGAACCCAGAACCTGAGAATACCAAGTATACATGCACACTACCATCCAAGCTCTGCCCCCACCCCACTTTTTAAAGAAGGTTTAGGGTTGGGGATGCCTGGGTTTGATCCCCCGCATGACAAAGAAGTAAATAAAAAAATACCAAAATCAAATCAGCCCATTTATCAACAAAGAGGAAAAAGAAAAAAAGAATGTGTATTTATAGTCTTCCAGCCTGCTCTGAAATTCAAAGCTGGAATGCATTTCAGAAACCAGCACAGACACGAGTAAGGAAAGTTACGACACAGGAGCCAGTGGAGCCGGCGCCGTGGACGGTACTTCATTCAATCTCCATAACAACCCCTCGGAGAAATGCTGCTCATTAGCCCTGTTTCTAGAACCAGAAGAGTTGAGCGGTTTTCCAGAGTTTGGGCCTTACCAAAACTGCACACCAGCCAAGATCCTGGTCTGCAGGCCCTTGGTCCTGACTCCAGAGAGAACAGCCGCTCTCCCGCACCTGACCTGCAGGCCACTCCTTTAGGGGGTAACTCAAAGGCTGGTGTAGTTTTCTGGTTGATCTTCGTCAGAGTACCATGGTAGAGATAACAGCATGATTTTTCTCTTGGTAAAGAGAAAACCTTGGCTGGGCACAGTGGCGCATCCTGTAATCCCAGCAGCTTGGGAGGCTGAGGCAGGAGGATCGCAAGTTCATAGCCAGCCTCAGCAATTTAGTGAGGCCCTAAGCAACTTAGAGAGATCTCATTGCAAAATAAAAATATAAAAAAAGGGCTGGACATATGGCTCAGTGGTTAAGTGCCCCTGGGTTTAATCCCTGTACCAAAAAGAAGAAGGAGGAGGAGGAGGAGGAAGAGGAGGAGGAGGAGAAGAAGGAAAAGGAGAAGGAGGAGGAGGAGGAGGAGGGGGAGGAGGAAAGAAAGAAAGAAAACCTCTATCTCAAGAAGATGCACAGCTCATCAGACATCAGGAAGGGAACTAATGGCAGAGGTTTTCAGGGCTCAGGTTGGACCTTCCCTCTATCTCATTGAGCCACCCCAAAAAGATACATAAAGAAAATAAAAATGTCTATTCTTTACCCAAACACATTCCTCTGGCTTTCACTCTCGTCCTTTAAAGATGCATCATTGATTCTATTAGTCTTAGAAAACAACATGTATCTCGTGTGTGTGTGTGTGTGTGTGTGTGTGTGTGTGAGTGTGTGTGTGTGTATGTGTGTGTGTGTGCGTGTGGAAAGGGCAACAGAGCTGGGGTGGAAAACAACTGAGGAACTCCATCTACCCGATAGAAAAAAACAATACGTCTTTGAAAACGTAGCAGCAAACATGAGATTGGGTTGCCATAGCAACCACTTAATTGACATTTTCATTTTTCCAGTATTTGTTCTGGGCAGGTGGGTGCAGACATGTGTTCTCAGGGACGTGCGAGTCCGAGGGTACCCCATTTCCCCCATCGGGGCTCATCACTGGGGTGCTGGTACTGCTCCTAGACAAGGCACTGGGAATCTGGGTCTTGTGCACAGAGAACCCCCATCTCAGAGCACCTGTGGCCAGAAGAACCGGGATCACCATGTAAAGACAGTGGAGAAAGTAATGTTTCTGAAGTTTGCTCATTGCATGGCCGGGAGGCTAAGGGTCAGCATTCAGAGTGACGGTGGCAGACCCCGGCACAGGGACACCAGGTGGGTTGTTCCCCACTGGCATGCTGAGCCAGGTTACTTGGAGGGGAAGGATGGAGCAAGGAGGCGGCACAGCCCAGTTTACATCCATCAAGATGCAGGACCCCCTTTTATCTTCAGTCATTTTCTGCACCAAACCATATGCCAGCAAAGCCGTCATCAAAAGACAAAGAACAGAAAAACAGGGAGCAGGCGGCGTTGCCAGCCTCAGCAAGGGAGGACAGAGTGAAACTTGGATTCACCTGCAAGGGCGACTGACGCCTCAGCCACAAACCTCCCCCACGCAGCTTCGGAGACACAGAATTCCTGAGCCGCAGAAACACGAGGGGCAGCCCCGGCTCAGTCCCTGCAGCCACGTGGCTTGTGACAAGGATGCATGCAGAATACTAAACACGACCCTGGGAGCTCCTGACACAGCCACCTGGCTACAGCTCTGCCTGTTCTTGTCTGCAGTAATTTCTCTCAAAGGCAACACTTCACGCGTGCCTGTTACCAAATACGTGTAGGCAAGCTGGTGTTCAGAAGCCACAGCTCCATGCGGGCACATAGGAGTCCCTCAGCAAATCATGTTTGCAGGGACAAGAAAATCTGTAGGAGGACAACATTGCCTTTGTGATTTCCCCATGATGAAAGAATGGGATGGAATCGCAGCTTGCATTTTTCGAAACGCAAAATGCTCCCCAGAAGCCCACTGGAGTTACGCCGGATCAGAGCTTGGCTTTTTCTGTTTTCCCACAGGTCTGACTGTGACATCTTTGTTTCCTGAACCACTCCTGCCTCTTAGGGTCACTGCAAATCTCATCATGTAAAACAATCGGGAGCGTCTGGGTGTAAATCAAACAACCAAAAGGCACCGCCAGGATCAGATGTGTTAGATTCTTGGTGGAAAGAGGACTCAGGTGAAGTGGCCCCTTCGCTCAGGTGAAGAAGGCCTCCTGAACCTCCTCCTACAAACTGAGAAGAGCATTCTGGGTTGGAACCCTTATTTGGGTGTTGGTATCACTCGCCTCAAATACTAAAGATTACAGTAGAGGACATCTGTGGTACCCTGGATTCAATCTCAAGCATCCCCTTGACCCAAGTAAAAAAATTAAAGACTGTTTGTAAATGTTTCCGTAACTAAAATGCCCCCTCCAAAAAATACCCCTATAATTTGGAGACTCCACCCATTATGATTCTCTTTATTTCATATTTCATTGAAATTTATCTTATAACACTTTAGTGACTTGAGAATACAGAAATTTTGACTAACGTTATTATCCAATGATTTGTACTGGAATGTAGTGTCGAGCTCATTTACCCAAACTTGCTCAGATCCAGGTTTTACATTTTTTCCCAGTATCTAATATTTCATCATATGTGGGCAACTTCTATTAGCCAGTTTATAGTTTCTCCACTATTTTAAGCACTTTTTCCCCACCGCCATCCTTCCCCATTGACAACTCATTGGATTGGAGGCCCCTTTTCCCACCTGCTCCTCTCTAGGTATCCCTGTTTCAGGAAACAGCCCCAGCTGCTCAGACCAAAACCTAGGAGAATTCTCATTCCTTGAGGCCACGCCCCCACTGTTAGCAGGTCCAGTGGGCCCTGTGTACAGGACAGATGTCAGCCCCGCCTTCCAGCAGCCTCCTCACTGGGGCCCCTGGGCTCCTCAGGCCCTTCT
Source organism: Xerus rutilus (assembly GCA_028644305.1). NCBI lineage: Eukaryota > Metazoa > Chordata > Mammalia > Rodentia > Sciuridae > Xerus > Xerus rutilus. The sequence goes on along the minus strand of CM053414.1, from coordinate 24,170,532 downwards.
GCAATCCAGCCAGGAGAGCCTTGTGAAAGGACAATTTAAACCATGTCACTTTCTTCCATTTCCCCTTCAACAAGTCTTTGTGCACCTCCTCTGGCCAGCACTGTCCTAGCGGTAGCATGACCTTGGGCTCTTGTCGAGGCAAAGACAGTTGACAGAATTAAAGGGTGAACTGCAGAGTGTGGCAGAGGATAGATGATAAGAGCTGCAGGTAAAAATTACTCTGGGGAGGGGGCTGTGAGGTGGTGGGCGGCCGGATGCACCTCTGCTATTTAAATAGGGAATTGCAATTACAGGTATGGTGGCCAGGGAAGGCCTTGCTAAAAGGGGCATTTGGGACACAAAGGATGTGGGAGAGCACCCACATCATACCCAGGGAGGAGCTACAACCCTCCTGCAGCTCCACATTATGTTAAGATAAAGTCTAAATTCCTTACCATGGTCCATGGGGTCCTGTAGGGTCTGCAGCTCTGCCCTGACCACAGGACTCTAGAATGTACTTTCAGTTCCAGCCACTGGTTCTCTTGGGAGGTCACCAAACCAGTTCTCTCCCATTTAAGTGTCTTTGCTGGGATTGTTCCTTCTCTGGGTCACTCACCCCCCGCCCCACCCCCACCCCTGTCACACACAACCTGTGCTCAGTGTTCCCCTCTTCTCAAGGCTGGCTTCTGTCTACCCTTGTGCTTAAAAATATCACTTTCTCAGAGAGGCCTTCCCTGACCACTCCCATCTTTTTCTTTGTGTTATAATCTCATCACAGCCTGTTCTTATCACCAACTTATCATGCTTTCTGTCTGCCTCCCCCACCAAGAATGCAAGCTCCAAGGGGGGCAAATCAGTGTTGGCCTGTTCAGGGTCAGATCCCCCCAGACCTGGACCATGGCCGGGGCCAGGTAAGAGCAAACATTCCAATGCATATTTATGGAGTGAGGGAGTCAATCAATCAAATAGAGGTAGATAACACACTTGTAAAAAATTCATGCAATCCTGTGCAGCAACGCTGGAATCACTCAAAACCTCACATCCAACCTACAGCGCAGGCTCCACCATTGTATCAACAACAAAGGCAATAAAGTCTGGCATGGTGGCACACATCTGTGATCCTGGTGACTAGAGAGGCCAAGGTGGGAGGATTGTCAATTCAAGGCCAGACTCAGTAACTTAGTGGGACTCAAAAATTTAAAAAAGACTAGGGATGTAGCTTACTGGTAAAAATGCTGGGTTCAATCCCCAGCACACACACACAAACACACACAAATTTAAATTTAAAAAAAAGAAGAAAAAGAATAGCCATAAAAATAATTAAATAGTAATTCAAGAATTCAATTTCATAATCCCATTCAATAGCACTGCTCATACTATTAACTCGTACATTTATTCAAAACCATTTGCACTGACAACCGTTCATCCTCACAACAACCCAATAAAGGGGGTAATCCATTATTCCTCATGTTAATAAGTCCAAAAACCAAGGTTTAGGATATGTTTTGTATTCGCTCAAGATCATACAGCCAGCCTGGGGCAGAGCCAGGATCCCACTACCAGGTCACGCAATTGTATTCAAATCCCTCTAAATAAGTATCATGGAGTATTTTGTGGGTGCCAGGAACTATATAAGCAAGAATTTCAAAGACTTGCTGTGTCCCAGACAAGTCAGAATAAAACGTTCTAGATACAAATTTTTTTTTTCTTTTTTTGCCTGGGGATCTAACCCAGGGGTACTTTACCACTGAACTACATCCCCAGACCTTTTTTTATTTTTTATTTTGAGACAGGGTCTCCCTAAGTTACTGCCAGATAAAAGGATTTTCAATGAATTCTGAACCACTTGCCAGACACCCAACCCTGGTCAGTCAGAAGTGAATAATTAACCATAATTTATTGAGTGCTTGCTGTCAACAAGGCCTTGGGCAAGGCACTTTAAATGCTTTAGCTCATGGTTATTATCAACCCCATTTCACAAATAAGGAAACTGAGGCAGACAGCAGACCATGGCCTCATGCCAGGAAGATGAAACTGAAGGAAAATGAGGAGTTTTATTTGCTTTTATCACCAATTTTAGAGGTCACGCAGCTAAGCAGTATACTCCCCTTAGTCTTGCCTTAGATAACACCTTTGATGTGTGGGTCACCATGGTAACGGTGGTATATCAGGAACTTGGAGGCACCTTTTGTCTATCTCAAATGCATTGAGACCACTGACTCTTTACCTGGGGCTGCACTCAGGTCTGATGTGTGACCTTCTGATGTCAGGGGACCAACATGCCACCTTCAGAGCATATCAGTGCTGCCTTATGAGCCTGCATTCTATCAAGAGCCATAAAGTTCTAGTCCCCATGAGCAGACCACTGAGGACTTCCCTTTTCCTCATGTCCCACCGCCATTCCCCATGCCTCAGACCACCCTACTTCTTATAAGAACCCAAACCCATAATGTCACACTGCATAGTGGGCCATGTTCAGTAAGAGTGGTGGAGCTGGTTTTGAACTTGGCGCTGGCTGCATAGGTAGTCATCACTGGAGATGCCTAGTATAGCTGTGTGTGTTAGCTCTGAGCGATGGCAGGAGTTTCAGAGTATAGAAGATGCCAGAAATACCTAAATCTAGGACCCTTCAGACATGTACTAGATTCAGCACCTAGAGGAATACATCCATGATTCCCCCTGGAGAAGGTTCTTTCTTTATCTAAAGGCAATGTCAACCCTTAGAGAGGTCTTGCTTGAGCCCCGCTGCTCCTTACCTGTAAGCCAAGGGCCTGAGTCTCTGAGAGCAGGATGCTTCCTGGGGAGAGGGCTTCATCTTTGTTGGATGTGGACCAGCACCAGCCAGGGGCCTCCTCCGAGACTGTGCCGGAGCCTCTGTCCCACTTTCCCTTCTGCCGGGCCCAGATGTCCCAGCTCAGCCACACCAGGGCTGGAAATACAAACATGGCAGCTTGTGGCCTGGTGCTGACAGACTGTGACAGTACAGTCTTTACGCTGCAGCCCACGGCAGCCTGTGCCCTGGAATTTTCTGCTTGGTTCACCAATTCCTAGCTGGACCCAGCAGCGGCTTCGGTGTTGAACAAGGCAGGCATTCAGTCTTCAGTTCAGCAATTAAAAGCCTTTGAGGACAAGACCTCCATCAGCTTCCAGGCAGCGATCTGGGTCACAAGCAAGGGTCTTGAAACGTGACCCTTTGTGAGTTTTTCAGTCATTGTTTCGCCTGTAGTCCAACCGTAACATCTTGAGAAGACTGAGAATCGTTATAGCAGGTGGGCAGAAACAGTTAAGGGCTCCCGACTTCCAAATGGGAACTCAAGGTGTGCAAGGTTGAACTTTGATTTTATCCCCCCGAATCCTGTTCACCAGGGTGATACCAACTGCATCCGTCCAGTGACTCCCATGAAAATGTGGCAGGCAACTAGGATGCTCCTCCACCTTTATACCCTGCCTCTGTCCGCCACAACCCCTGCTGGATCTATCTTCACATATTATCCCGGATCGACCACTTCTATCACCTCCATGGCTCCCACCGTCTCTGCCTGGACTCCTGCCACAGGCCCCGGCCCTGCACCCCCTATTGTACTTTTCAATACACAGCCAGTCCGACCCTGTTAAAACTGATGCCAAATCACGTCACTCGTCTGCTCAGAGCCTTCTGATGGCCCTGTATCACTCCAAGTCACAGCTCAAGCCCTGTCCGCTCCAGGTCCCCAGCTGCCCCTGCTCTGCTCCAGACCTCCTCCAGGCGTCCTCGGCTCCCTCCGGGTGCAGATAGGCAGATGTGCTTTCCTGGGGGATGCTCCCCACCAGCTCCTTCAGAATCACAGCGCACCCTTCATCGCCCTCTTCCACTTAAAAGACTCGGCTCTGCTTCCCGGGCTCTGCTGGGCTTTCTTGGTTTGGAAGCAGCATGCTCCACCTCCCAGCGCGCGTGTTGAAGTCATATGTTGCTTCTCTGGTGTACGACCTGCCCTCTGTGAGGGACAGTAAGCTCCGTGAGGCACAGGTTTTTGTCTACAGGGTTTGCCAGTGGCTCCCAGGCAGTCTGGTGTGTGGCAGGGGCTGTGCAAAGATTTGTGAAGTGTAAGGCAGGGAATTGCAGTCAAAACGAAGATGCGAAGAAGGACAGCGGAAATGTGTTTTACTTTCCCGCTCCTCAGAGAGATGAGATGGGGATGAGTGGAGGGGGTGAGGGGCCAGAGACCCCATGGGCACCCCCACCCGGCAGAGCCCTGACACCTACGAGCCTAGGCCCTCCCCACCCCATCCAAGGTGCAAACTCTAGTGGGGTCTGAAGGAGAGTAGAGAAGCTCCACCCCATCCCTGGATGGTGGAAGACCCCACCACTCAGGGGTCTCAGGAAGACTCCCTCCCGCCAAAGCCCTGCAGTCTAGACCTGAAACCCAACTGGAAGAAGCAGTCAGAGCCCGAGGGGGCCCTTTCCCTACCTGTGACCTCCCAGCTGCCTCTGGGACACACACAGGCCATCTGGGCTTGCTAAGAAGGGGGGCTGCAAGAGCCCCAGCAAGGAGCAATGAGCTGCTGCCAACCCAGCCACCTGGGCCCAGGGGGCGGGGCCGCTCTGCCCAGGCAGGTGCAAATTCTCCTTAAGCCCTTTCTTGATGCTGGCTTCCACAGCCGGCCCTCCCTCCTTTGTCTCCCTTTCCATCTGGTTATTAATGGAGGAGAAAAGCAGATTAGAAATGTCACTGGTGTGGCTAGTTCAAGGCTACACCACCCATCCACAGTCCATATTAGTTTCACTGTGATGGGTCCAATTTCTTCCCAAACACTGAGGTATTGGGTTTTGAGAAATGTACTTGTAGAAAGTTCCTTGATTAGTCCCAGGTCTTGCCCTTCCCATTTCATCTTATCCTTTGTAATAAGCAAATCAATTTAAATCAGGTGCTGTCCCAGGTTCTAGAAGCCATTCTAGCAAATTATAGAAACTGAAGAGGGGGTTGTGGGAAACCCCTGAACATACATCTGGTCCATCAAGAACTCCTGGGAGGTTCTGATCTGCTGGCATCTGTATGGCTGCTGTCTATGGCATGGAGCCCTTAACCTGTGATCTGCTGCTGACTCTGGGTAGTGTCACAGATGAATTAAGCTGTGGACATCAGCTAGTGTGGTGGAGAATTGGTTAGTAGGGAAAATATCCACACACATTTGGCACACCTTTGGTATCAGGAGTGTTTTATGAGTAGAAACAGATCAGAGATTCCAAACCGAGTCTCTGTGTCAACACACATAGGACTCGGAGTTTCCTGTTATCGGCGGGGAGATGCATCCTGAGAGGGTCTTGCTGATGATGTGGGTGTGTATAAGAGTCCATCGAGGCTTCTCTTTCCCTTTGCTTTATTGTTCATTAGTATGCATTTTTATTTATTTACTGAGTGCTGGGGACTGAACCCTGGGCCTCGAGCATGCTAAGCATGTGCTCTCTCACTGAGCTATATCCCCAGTCCCAAGAGCACATATTTTAAGATTAAGTCTAGATGCCAGAAGAGTCCTTTTGCAAAACAATTTAAAAATACTCCAAGCAATTATGGTGGAACATCTTTGCTGTTAACTAAAAAAAAAAATCAGAAGCCAAAGTTTTGTTAGTAAGTCATTATTTTCTGTTTCATGCCTGGAAATTGCCAGACATGTTGGGAAGTCTATTAAAGCTCTAAGCTCATTTTGCCCAGATGAGAATTCATTTGCTTTTATGATGCCCTTGGGATGTCAGAGGTGTCTGGCATTGTTGCTATGTAGTCATTGTTTTCTTTAGTATAAAGCTAGAAGGGAACAGGGAGTGACCTAACAGACTGCAGAAGGGCCACACAGAGAGCTGAAGTTCAGGAGGCGTGTCGAGAAGCCTTATGGGAGGTTGGGGAGTAGATCCATGGTAGAACATGTGGTTAGCATGTGCAAGAACTTTGGCTCAAACCTCAGCATACAAAAAAAAAAAAAAAAGGAAGCTAATTTCCAATTCTGTGTGTGGACCACTGAAGCATCATGCCCACCATACAAAAGCTGGCAGTGACGACGCATCATTTTATATTTCTTTATTTCATGCTGGAGACCTAGTCCAGGTCCTCTTGCTGCCTAGACACGTTTCTTGCCACTGGTCTACACATTCTCTTGGCTTCTTCATTTTCTTGCAATGCTGGAGATTGTACCTGGGCTCTCCCACATGCCAGGTGAGCACTCTACCATTGAGCTACACCCCGACCATTTTTTTATTTTGAAGCAGGGTCTTGCTAAGTTGCCAGGCTGGCCTTGAACTTGGTGATCCTCCTGCCTCTGAATAGCTGGAATTACAAGCATGTGCCATTCCACCCTGCCACATAGTGTTTTTAAACAAGCCATTTATCCTGTCCCAGGGCTGTGTGCGTATGCCACAAGGAAAATCGCAGACCTTTAGACAGACTTCTTCAAATTCAATTGTTGGGGGGGGCGACCCCAAGTCTCAAGAATTTAGATACTCTGCAGGATGTGACCTTAAGTTTTGTTCAGTTTTCAAGGTAGAAAACATTTATATAAAATTAAGCTTTGCAAGGGAATTTTTGGGATAATTTGATTTATTCTCACACACCTTGATTTATTCTCTCACACCTTGATGTGCTTTTTAGCACAGAACAGGCGCTCTGAGTGGTCACACAGTACAGGGGCCGGCAGGGGAATTAGGAGGTACAAGAGGTCTCCACTAGTCTGGTCACAAACCCTATTAACCAATAGGGTTAATATTGCTGGTCACAAACCCTATTAACCAATTTAAGGCAACCACCATGAGATTTTCTAGATAATTGTGATTCCACTAGAAGGGGTATATTGTAACTAAGCAAAGCAATGAAACCCAGCTTTCACTCATTAATTTATTCCCTACAGACGAGTTTAATTGAGATAAATGACCTTGTAGATGTAAATGCAAATTTACACCAGATCATTGAGATGAACTGCTGGGGGTGGGGGAGGAGAGGGACAGCATTTACTTTGTCATTACTGATTTAATTATTTCAAAGTCCTTATTAAGAGTGCGTGGTGTGTGCCTGGTGGCAGATCTCAGGGAATCTGAGTCAGTATGGTCTTTTAAAATAGAGTTAGTGCTCTTTGTCTTTTGAAGGAAAGGAGAACACAATCTTGCTGCTTCTAGACTAGAAGATAAAGGGCCGAGGGTGTAGCTCCATAGTAGAGCATTTGCCTGGAATAGAAGGTATGAGCGGAGGTGCTTAGAATACGTGGTCCAAGTTCAAAGTTCTGCACAGCATTGTAAGATTGAAAGAAGTGTCAGGGTTGTTTACTGTTGTTTGTAATGGGGAATATTTTAAAGGGGGGAAACTTTATTAAAGGAAAAAATAAACTACTTTTTCTCCTCAGTTAATGCTATTCCTTAATGGTGAAAATCTCTTGAATAAAACACCCTGAAAATACCTGGGCATGCCAGAGACAGGTGAATTCCAGAATAAAGGCTCCTGCCACGGTGTGGGCCCTTCAGTGATTCAGCTTGGGAAATTTTCCTGTGTTATTTCTTTGATATTTTCCTCCTTTCCATTTTCTTTTTTTCTTTTTTTTGGTATCGGGGATTGAACTCAGGGGTACTCGATCACTGAGCCACATCCCCAGCCCTATTTTGTGTTTTATGTAGAGACAGGGTCTCACTGAGTTGCTTAGAGCCTCGCCATTGCTGAGGCTGGCTTTGAACTCGCGATTCTCCTGTCTCAGCCTCCCTAAGTGCTGGGATTACAAGCGTGAGCCACTGTGCCCGGCTCCTTTCCATTTTCTTTGTTCTCTCTGGAATTCCTTCAGGTCGGTTTTTGCAGTTGTTGGTTTGGTTCTTTCTCTCTGACTTTTTACCTCTCTTTTTGTTCTAGTTCCTGAGAAATTTCTTTAACTTTAAATCTCACCTACTGATTTTTATGTCACCTCTCCCTCCCTCCTTCCCTCTCTCCCGCCCCTCACCCTCTCTCTCTCTTTCCCTTTTCTCTTGGGCTGGTACTTGCCCAGAAGTGAATGTGAGGTCTCCTACTCAGCTCTGGGCACAGCCCTGGCTGCTGGTGTTCTGGGACCCAAGCAAGAGAGGAGGCCAGAGGCCTCACTGTGGAGAGAGTGCAGCACTCAACCTCTCCATCCTGGGGGTGACGCCTCAACAGCCCCCACCTCTGCTCCAAGTGTTCCCAAATCCTGACTCCTTGATCCCTTTTCTTTTCTTTCCTTCCTTCCTTCTTTCCTCCCTCCCTCCCTCCTCCCTTCTTTCCTTCCTTCCTTCCTTTTTCCTTTCTTTTTTGGACCAGGATTAACCTCAAGGGCACCTAACCACTGAGCCACATCCCCAGCCCTTTTCATTTTTTTTATTTCAAGACAGGGTTTCGCTAGGTTGCTTACAGCCTCACTAAGTTGCTGAGGCAGACTTGGAACTTGCAATCCTCCTGCCTCAGCCTCTGCAGCCGCTGGGATTACAGGTGTGCGCCACCACACCCAGCTCCTTGATGCCTTTGATTAGCTGTTGTTTCCTCTTGTATTATCCTTAGGGGTTTTTACTTTGTAAATCTTACAATCATTTCATTTTGGTTTAGAAAGGGATAGAAACATGTTCTATCCAGGCTTAGTTCAAAGCACTTTTTTTCCTTTAGTGCTGGGGATCTAACCCAAGGCCTCCTGCCTGTCAACCAAATGCTCCACCACTGAGCTAACCCCTAGCTCCTCAAAGCACATTTGTGTTAGGTGTCATTGTTGTTCCATAAACTCTGATGAGCTCAACAAGGGGAGAGTGAGGAAGACACGTGGTGAAGATTCTACCCTGCACCTGAAGTGGTAGAGCAGCAATCGAGAGTAGAGCATGGGGAGTCACATGTATACTGTAATTCCTGTAGCAACTAAAAAAAAGAAGTCATTGTAGAAGGGTCTTTATTTTATTATATTACTTTTTATTTATTTTTTGCAGAGATGGGGATGCCAGGAGGTGCTCTACACTAAGCTGCATCCCCAGCCCTGTAGAATATAGTCTTTATATAGAATAAGTAGAAAAAAATTTTATGTAAAATGCGAACTACTAGTAGATTCTAGTACTTTTCTTTTTTTTCTTTTGGTACTGGGGGTTGAACCCAGGGGTGTTTAACCACTGAGCCACATCCCCAGCCTTTTAAAAAATATCTTATTTAGAGGCAGGGTCTCGTGAAGTTGCTTAGGGCCTCACTAAGTTCCTTAGGCTGGCTTTGAACTTGCAATCCTCCTGCCTCAGCCTCCCCAACTGCTGGGTAAAAGTTGATTCTTTTAAAATATCAATGAACTTGATAATCCTGTAGCCAATGACAAAGAAAAAGAGCGGAGAAAGAAATTAGGTATTAAAAGTGAAAGTGATATAGTCAGACCACACAGGCAATGGAAGAATAATAAGGAAGTATTACAATTGATTCTGTGCACATGAGTTCCACAGTTTAGATGAAATGAACCAGTTCCTTAAAGCTACAACTGCTAAAGCTCACCCAAGAAGAAATAGAAAAACTATATAGTAGTATAGGTCCTATAAGAAATCAAATGCATAGTCAAAATTCTTCCAAAAAAGAAAACTCCAGGCCCTGCCAGTTTCATTGGTGAATTCTCTCAGACATTTAAAGATGTAAGACCAGTTCTTCACACTCTCAGAAAGTAGACGAGGGAACACTTTCCAACTCATTTTATTGACCACCATTACCCTGATAGTAAAGAACCTGACAGATTGTATTAGTAACACCACAACGATGACATATCCAAAATCCCATCTTCCAACACTCTGCTTGTGTGCTGTGTGTCTTTCTAAGGATCCCCAGAAAGGAAGCACATGTTCTGTGTACTGCCAACCTCCCTAGGAAAGAGAGAGCCTACAGGTCAGAAATCACCACACCTAAGATGCGCACTGCCCCTTGGGAAAGCCCAGTCCTGATCCTTGGTCAGGTCCCTGGACTTGTCTGGCCTTCCTGGACTCTTCACCCATTTCGAATTCTCCCAAGTCTCCCAGGAACCCCTAAACTTCCTTCTCTCTTCAAACTTCCTGATACTTAATGAGCCAATAAATGTATCTTCTATTATTCTCAGAGCCTCATGCCAGGACTCAAAGGCCCTCAGTATGTGCGCCCAAGTGCAGAGGACTTGTCCCCCGGTGGAATCTGCCCTTCTCTGGAACTCAAGAGCAGCTGAAGCCAATTTTAGTTTTGTTTAATTTCTGCTTTTTGTTTTGTCTTTTATTTTCTCCTTCCTGCCACACTTCAGGAATAGTGACAAGCCATCTAATATAAGGATTGTGAACTATTCATAGAAAATCAAAGTGCATAGTACGACAGCCAGTGATGTCTGTGCTGATGTTCTGCTCCAGGTGTGTGATTAAGGGTCATTTACTTTCTTTAGCTTGCTAATTCCCAAGTGTGCCCCCACCCCACCCTGTACTGGAGATGGAACCCAGGACCTTGCACGCGCTAGGCAAGTATTTCATCTCTGTGCTACACGCACGGCCCTTATTATTTTCATTTTGAGGCAGGGTCTCACTAAGTGGCTGACGCTGGCCTCCAACTTGCCATCCTCCTGCCTCAGCCTCCCAAGTTGCTGGGATTACAGGTGTGCATCACCACATCTGTACTCTGCACCCTGCCCTGCTTTAAAATCTTGTTCTTTAACAAATTTAAGTGAACATACATAGTTGAATTCTCATAACGAATTTGATTCCCATGCATACCAAGACAAATGTGTAGAAAAATAGTCAATGAGGGGCTGGGGCTGTAGCTCAGTGGTAGAGTGCTTGCCTAGCCTGCGTGAGGCACTGGGTTCGATCCTCAGCACCACATATAAATAATAAATGAATAAAATAAAGATCCATCAACAAGTAAAACATAAAAAAAAATAGTCAATGACATTTTCTTCAGTTTTATGACAAAAGAAGATAAATAAAATTAAATTTTTTCTTTATACACTTTCTGACTTAAATTATATATAGGATCATATCCATCTCCTTATCTCGGATAATACTGGAACAGCTTCTATCTGGAGAAATCAGAGTTAGATTTCCTTAAAGCTGCCACTGCCCACCACTTCGTACTCTGGAAGGCAGCAAAGATAGAATATTCGACCTGATCCCAAAAAGGAGACACAAAGCCTTTCCAGAAATGTCTACACTAAAACACTTGTTTTCCACATGCCAAAAATAGATACTTGACTAACGTGTGTTGTCTGTTTGAATATTTTTTCCTGCTTCCACTTCCAAATTTCAGAAAGGGCTGAGCTGTGCTCCCTCCCTCCTGCAAGGATTTGGTTGGAGCCGTGAGATGACATGAGTGACTTTATTCCAGAGCTTAACGGAGAGGGCTGGGCTGTAGCTCAGTGGTAGAGCGCTGGCCTAGCATGTGAAGCCCCAAGTTCAACCCGCAGCTCTCTGGCCCAGAAAAGCAACGAGAGCAAAAAAAGAGTGTTGCTTAAGGCAATGCTAATTATGACTCTTTCCACTCAGCTCTCAGAAACTCTCTTCTGCTGAGCTGCCACAGACCCCACCATTAGGGTGTCTACGCTGGTCTTAGAAATTTCCCTCAGACAAATCTCCTCCCACACCCCCAAGTGATGCCGCAGCTCTGGTGGGAGGGCAATTGTGTAGATAATGAAAAACCAAACTATTGATTTCATTTAAAAAAAACATTATCCCCCCCCCCCCCCCAAACAAAACCAAGAGTGGTAGATGGAATTCTCTTAATCCCTGCTAGGAAATGACGGAAGGGCAGAGAGAAGTTTGGGCAACTGGACATCTCAATGAAACAAAATGACATATATTCACTCATCACCTCTATCACGCTTCTGCCTCGGTGCCCGTCCTTCTGAGCCTATCACTGCGCATACTGAGATCATGTGTAAACCTCGTCAATCAAATATAAGTTGACCCGGAAAAAATGGCCGGCCCGGAAGTTCCCAAGGAAACAGTGCAGATGGCTGGAAGGTCTAAGAACCAAGTAGCCGGAGCTTTCCCAGTGGACGCTCAGGACACCATGGTGCCAAGGGGAGGGCCAAGAGCATCTTGTGAACAAAATGATGTGTTCCTACAGGTGAATGTTTTCCAGCTCAGAGATTGGAAACACTGGCCAGTAGTGTGTATGAACCATCAGAGAATAGAGATGTGCTTCCCAGAGCAAATCCTGGCCCAGTGGGTTGACTGGCTGCTCCCTCTGCCTGGGAGCTCTTGGACTGTCCCTTATTTGATGGCTCTTTCCCAACCTTTAGGTCTCCTCTTGGGAGTCACATCCTCAAAGAGGCCTTCCTTACCACCGCCATCTAAATTAAGTACTTATTTCATTCATGCGTGAATACAGAAACAGAGCCTCACAGGAGGTGCAGGTTCTGTAATAAAAAGGACCTGCACGGAGTCCCCATCACATCCTATGAGCCTGTCTTGGCACGGCTCTGTAGGCACCCTGAGGAGACAAACCAGGGGAGCCCACTGAGCTGTCCCAGCAGGGGAGGCTCTTAGAGGATTAGAGATAAAATGCCAGACACACAGTAAGCCCTCAAGAAATGAGCAATCCTTGCATCTTACAGAAAACTTCAAGCCTGGACATCTACACAAAGAAATTTATCGAGAGCTTCAAACATTTTGACCAAAACCAATTACAGCCCTCTGGACACATTTGAAATATGATTCAGTTCACAGAACTTTTCATTTGGGGTCCCAAGGGATATTTGCAGTAATAACAAGTAGAATTAGTGTATCAGCAGCACCAAAGGAGGAGAGGACGGGTCTGGACTGGGACATTCTCCCACAGACACTGTCTCTGCAGGGGAAGTGACTGCCCTCAGCTCCCAGAGCCACTCCTCTTCTCCAGCCACAAAAGCAGCCACCAAGAAAGACCATGTCAGGCCGGTCCTGACATTGGACCTGGAGAGAAATAACATCCTCAGCCCTCATCAGTTTCCACAGCCCAAGGAAGAGGGCTCTGGGAAGAAAAGAATTAGGGTAATGAAAATGGAAACATACATGCAAGTGTCAAAAGAGGAGGTCCTCCCCGAGGGGGACAATGGGAGGTCTATTTCTTCCTAATGGTCAGCTCTGGGTGGGGTTGGGCTGGAAGGGAGTTTGTTGACGATCTCTTTTAGGAAGGTGGGGGAGGCTCCTCAGGAACATTTTATGCACTTCCATGTGGAAGGCTTTTAAACTGCATTTAAAAAATACTTTCAAACATTTAATCCAAGGAAGATGTGCATTTAATTAAAATTTAAATTCTTCACTGCTTTATAAGTAATTCATGCACCAGAGTTCTTACAATTCTCTAAGGATTTCAGCTGTAAGCCCAATCCCTGTTTCTCACCCACGCGAGCCTATCAGTCCTGCTGCTGAAACCTCTCTCCAGCGCACGGCCCCCACCACAGGTCATCACCTCTCTCTGCTCTGTGACCCGAGCCTCCAATCCAGAAGCGTCTTCATCTCTGGGCCTCTGCAAGGCTGCCAGGGTTCTCTTTCCAAAAAGCAACTCTGTCCAGGCCATTCCCTGGGCTATCCTGCTTTCCGGGCTGCCCTACAGCCTCCAGGGTAAAGTACAAATTCCTTAGCAGGACACCTCCAAGGAAGCCTTCACCGTTTGTTCCGTCCTCCCCAGGACTGCCACCTGCCCCTGTGCCCCATGCCCTTTGGTCACCAGCCACCCCAGCTATTCTCCAGCACACCTTGCCACATGGCCAGCCTTCTGGGGATACTGTGTGCCTGGAATGGCCTGCCTCCTATCTCCCAGCCTGCAAGAGCCTATGTGGCCTTCATCCTCCAACAAAATCTCACTGAAATCTTCCTATTAATTGCCAATGCAAGGGCTGGGAGTGGGGCTCAGTGGCAGGGCCCTTGTCTGGCGTGTGTGAAGCCCTGGTTTCAATCCACAGTCCAGAAATAAAGATCCCGGTGGAGCTGATCACAGATTCCTCTAAGTGACCAGAGGGTACTATAACTGCCTCCATCTTTGATTGTGTGTGTGTGTGTGTGTGCGTGCGTGTGTTTTGCATTTCTTTATTTTCTAAGGGAAAGAAAGTTCCTAGGACCCTTATCTCACCTGTTTTTATCCTCAGTGTCCAGCATTAGGCAAAGCAGAAAGTATTCAATAACTGCTTCTCGAACAAAGGAAGGAGTGAATGGTACCGTGCAGGTGCCAAAGTGCTTTTTGCAAAGCCAACCTGACTGTGCCATTCTTTGAGCTTTGCTCCTTCCTGGTGATAAGGTAACATTGGAAGTTATTAACAGATAAAGGGGCTGGGTGAAGAGATGAAGTCTAGTCCAGAGCTGCTGAGCAGGCCAGAACCTTGGGAGGAGGATCCTGAGGCAGAACCTGAGGCAGGATGATCCCATGTTAGAGGCTCCTTAGGGAGAACCTGTCTCAAAAAATTTTAAAAGGGGTGGGGATACAGCTCAGTGGTAGAGTGCCTACGTAGTGGGAGGCCCTGGGTTCAATCCCCAGCACACACCCACAAAAAAAGGAGAGGGGCAGAGATCTATGGGACTCTGATAATTTACTTATTTTCACTGTTCCTCCTTTTGCTACAAAAGTTCTGCCTGGGTGAGCTCCGAAGGTGTCTTCCAGTTCTCTTGGGTCCGGGAACAACCGGCAGTGAAAACCCAAGCCTTAGCGCCACCTAGTGGCCAATGGGAGAGAGACAGCAAGGAGGAGGAAATGGAGGAGGGCCGTGGGGTGGGCATGGGAGGGAAGCTCCAGCTCAGTTACATCGCGAGGCAGCCAGAAATTAGGTCACGACTGCAAATATGAACTTAATCCACGAGGCAGCACTTTATCCTGATGCTGAGATAATGAATTAGCCTCGGAACACGTATGAAGTAGATAACGGGAAAACACCAACATGCAAAAGGCAAACAAGCAACCCCTGTTTATCATGGTCTTCTTTTATCCATTTACTGCCTGCTGCTGTAATTAATAATTACATATTTTCTTGGGAGGAAATGTTATTTATTTATTTATTATTTTTTAGTAACGAGGGTTGAACTCAGCCCCTCCCATGCTAGGCACCTGTTCTTTTTTTTTTTTTTTTGGTACTGGGGATTGAACTCAGGGGCGCTCGACCACTGAGCCACGTCCCCAGCCCTATATTGTGTTTTATGTAGAGACAGGGTCTCACTGAGTTGCTTAGCGCCTCGCCATTGCTAAGGCTGGCTTTGAACTCGCGATTCTCCTGTCTCAGCCTCCCTAAGTGCTGGGATTACAGGCTTGAGCCACCGCGCCCGGCTTTTTTTTTTTTTTTTTTTTTAATATTTTTTAGTTGTATGCAATATCTTTTATTATTTATTTTTATGTGGTGCTGAGGATCGAACCCGATGACTTACGCATGCGAGGCAAGTGCTCTACCACTGAGCCACCGCCCCAGCCCTGGCACCTGTTCTAAGGCTGAGCTACATCCCCAGTCCAGGGAATGTACCTTTGAAGAATCTATGGCATTGGATGCTAATGACTCGCTGAAATCACAAATTAAGTATCTAATCAAGAGTACAAAGACAGTTTTCAAAGTCTTTCTTTACCTACATTAGAGTGTAATAAGAAATATTAAAACCCCAGATATGTTGGATGTGGGGGCACACACCTGGAATGCCAGCAATTCTGGAGGCTGAGGCAGGATTGCAAGTTCAGGCCAGCCTCAGCAACTTAGAGAGACCCTGTCTCAAAATAAAAAATTAAAAAGACTGGGGATGTGGCTCAGTGATAGAGTGTCCCTGGGTTCAATCCCCAGTATCACAAAAACGAAACAAAACAGATATGACCAATTCACACTATAGAAAATATTAAAAATGATCTGAAAGAAGCAGAAAAATAATACCAAAATACTAGTGTCTGCGTATGCTCATGCATAAGCTTCATTAAAGCTTACTGAGCTAAAATTTTTTTTGAGCTCAGAATTTTTAAAAATTTAAACCATCTCTGGGGCTGGGATTGTAGCTCAGCGGTAGAGCGCTTGCCTCGCATGCGTGAGGCCCTGGATTCGATCCTCAGCACCACATACAAAGCAATAAAATAAAGACATTGTACCCATCTACAACTAAAAAAATATTTTAAAAAAATGTAAACCATCTCTAAAGTGAGAATCCTTGATTACATTCACAAATAATAATCTATATCTGAATGTGGATTACGTTATAAAATCTTTTCTCATACATCCCATCTCATTGGGATCTCAGTATTTATTGAGTGACACTTCTACAGGCAGTAATTATTATTACATGGCCCCAGAAACACACAGCGTACTGTTGAAACCAGATCATTTCACTGTGATGCCATATTTTCCAGACCAAAAAATGAACCTTTGTTCGGTTAAGAATGTTCGCATAGAAATGAAAGGAAAAAGATTGCCAAGGCACATGATTTCCACGTGACTCCTTCCTTGACAAATCTATAACCTAAAACTGCTTGAAAAGGAAGAAACTGCAAAAAGGAAAAAGAGTCAGTGTTTTGGAACAGAAGTTGAGACCCAAAAGGGAGGTTTGGGGGACTCCTGAAGGGAGAGAATGACTTGCCGGGCACAGTTAAGCCAGAAACCAATGACATAAGAGAACACAGCCAGTTATAGGTGTTGAGTCTAGAGGCAGGCCTGTGCCTGGCTTGTATGTTTTACTGGCTGTTCAACGTAGGCCTCAACCTGCAAGCTCACTAGCTGTGCCTATTTTTTTTTTTTTTTTCCAGTGCTGGGGATCAAAGCTTAGGCCTCTGGTATGCTAGGCACATGCTCTACCACTGAGCTAGATGCCCCCATCCCCGCTTCAAACATGCACATCTAAAGAAATTTTTTTAAATGAATAAAAAATATAAATTCTAACAAGGCTTAGATAGGTAATCCCAGCCCTGCAGAAGGTCCTGTAGCCCAGGATACAGTCAGCTTCATAATAAAACCCAGATGGGAAAAGACTTGGCAATTAATCTCAAGGCTCCAGGTTTAAAACATATTAGGTTCACGTGAAAAATGACCCTCTGCGTTCACACCCATTGAGATGTAAATGTGGTTTTATTCTCCAAACTCCCTCACTCGGTCCTGAAATTCCGTTTGGAAATTCTGTCTATCTGCAGATGTCATGGCTATTACCATCTTCTTCACTGATAAGTGTGCTTTGCATACAGCATTTTGTAAGAGTTATTTTTCCTGTAATGAACACTCAGCCACGCAAGCCTGTCTTTCCAGCCTGCCCGATGTAAGTGTCCCTTGATTAATGGACCTGCCAACTCGATGAGCTGATATCACCCCCAACAAAGGCTCAGCCTGAAAAAATGTTGCTTCTTATCCTGGTTGTCCAAGCACTTCTGCTTTATGAGCTTTGTGCATCTCCTGGATATACTCGGTATTTCCTTTGGGGTTTTGTTAGTAATAAGGAAAGGCATATTGAAGTAGATCATTGAATTATTTAATTCAGTATAAATACTTTCTTTTGTTTAAATGGCATGTTTCATGTGATGGACAAGTTTTCTTGTTTTCGTTTTTCCCATTTTTCGCTCCTGTCGGCTACACTGCTACCTATCCCTATAAATCAATGTATAGATCAACATAAACACATTATTTTTTCTAGATTCTGCCTAGAGATAAAACCTTGTAATAATAGAGTTGAGAAGAAAAAAGAAAATCCTTCATTGAAAATATTTTGCTTTACTTAGTCAAAGACATAGAATCTGGATGTGTTAATAGTCAATGTTGCCAGCATATTTTGTTATTGGTAAAATTCTGTTTCAGCAGAAGAATCAGAAGTCTCATATTGTAAATGAGCAGAATTATGAGCTACTCCAGCCTCATAATTCTATCATCCAGGCTACATGATACACAGTATTTTTTTTTTTTTTTTTTGGTACTGGGGATTGAACCCAGGGTGCTTAACCACTGAGCCACATCCCTTTTTTATATTTTATTAGAGACAGAAACTTGCTGAGTTGCTGAGGCTGGCTTTGAACTCACAATCCTCCTACCTCAGCCTCCAGAGCTGCTGAGATTACAGGTGCACACCACCACGCCTGGCTAGACAGTATTCTTGAAAAATTCCATAGCTGGTGGAGAGAATAAATTTCAAGGTATTATGAAGACTAGCGATCCCAAAGTTATAAGACAATGGGAACTCCCCTCAAAACTGAATTCCACAATGTGAATAAAGGACTTATCATTAAATGTCATGTTGGGGCCCAAATGAAAGAAGGAAAACAAAATCCTAGAAAAATCTACTTCTTGGGCTGGGGATGTGGTTCATGGTAGAGCACTTGCCCAGCATAGGCAAAGCCCTGGGTTTGATCTCCTGCAAGAAAGGAAAGGAAAAAAACTCACTTCTTTCGGTGCCTGGGGGACATACACAAAATACAGTTCTCAAAAGAAGCAACACTAGAGTATAGGTTCAAGAGGACATAACTTCCATAATCATCAAAATCTAAAATAGTATAAAATAATAAGAAAGAGAACACAATGGAAAGGGGGCAGAGGCTGGATCAACCAGGTCAAGTGCAAGGACAAGGACCAGAAGGCAGAGAGGAGAGAGACATCCTGGTCACATATTGACTTTGTTGGTTTTGTGTTGCTGTAACAAAATGGCACAGACTGGTTAGTTTTTAAGAGAAGAAACTTATATCTCACAGTTCTGGAAGAAATCCAGGATTGAAGGGCTACCTTGGGCGAGGGCCTTCTTGCTGCATCATAAAAGGACAAGCCATTGCACGGCCAGGAGCACACAGGAGACAGAGCTATTAAGAGGGGGCTGAACTTGCTTTGACAACAAACCCAGTCTCAAGAGCCTAACCTGCCCCTGAGATAACAACATGAACCCATTCATGAAGTCAGAGCCCCGGTAACCTAATCACCTCAGAAAAGTCCTGCCTCTCAACACTATTAGACCAGTAATTAATTTCCACATGAGTTTTGGAAGGTGCCTTGAAACCATAGCACATGCATACCAAATCTGAGCACCATCAAGTGAAATGTCAAAATTCAATAATAGGGCTGAGGATATGGTGCAGTAGCATGTTCAAGGCCCCAGGTTTGAGCACTGCAGAAATAAAGAGCAATTAACCCATCCGCCCTCAAATATACTGATGACAACATAGTAATATCCAAACATTACTAATACATGAGGCATAAAGAGATTTCAACAAGCACTGGACAGAAACCAAAGTTTTCGATGAAACAAAACATTCAAGAAATGCGTCAAGTCTCTGTGGCTGACCATTTCCTCTTTTCATTATATTGTCCTAAAAATTAATTGCTTCTGCTGTAGGGAATTTTCTGCTGGGTATAAAACTATTTTTAAAAAAAGAAAGAAAGAAAAAGTTCACTAAGCAGAACGACTCCAAGTCCCCAGGCTTGCCGAGACTTGAGAGCTGGTTGTGTGCCACATAGTGTCATATCATCTGCTGACAGATTAATAGCAGAACTATTCCTATTTTTCATAGCAATCTCATGCAGATATTTCTGGGGCCCTGCTCTTTAGAATTGGGCAAGTGTTCTGAGATTTCCCTCTAAGCAAGTCTCATTTTGGGATTCAACAAGTATTATTCTGTTGGTTGTTTTCTGAGGCTCTACTCGTACCTGGAAGGATTATTCTGGATTGCAATGGATATTTTAAATCTGAACCATTCAGTTTCTAGCCTCCAAAAGTTCCTCTCCGTAGTTACTGTAATGACTAGGTAGGTAGGACCTACCTACATCTTCTGCTCTATTCTTTCAAGTAAATTTCAGTTCTGAGAGAAGGCAAAGTATTATTTTTTGGTGCAAATTTTTGTGGCTCATATTTCTTCCTGGCAGTTTTTTCTCCTGGTGAGTGTTGTTTATGACTAGTTTGCCAAAAGTCATCCCATATATTGTCTTCTATTGAATTGAGATCATTCTGTTTTTACCTCTCCCACTCGCCACCTGGTGCTGGGACTGAACCCAGGGCTTCTTGCATGTTGTGTACCCCTGAGCTACATCCCCAGCCTGTGATTAATCTGATTTTATTTTATTTTATGTGTGTGTGTAGGGAGGTGCTATTGGGGATCAAACCCATGGACCTCATGCATGCTAGGCGAGCACTCTACCACTGAGTTATGCCCTCAATCCCATCAATGTGATTTTATTTATTTTTTTTTTTTTAAATATTTTTTATTAGTTGTAGATGGACACAGTATCTTTATTTTATTTATGTATTTTTTATGTGGTGCTGAGGATCGAACCCAGTGCCTCACGCATGCGAGGCAAGCGCTCTACCACTGAGCCACAATCCCAGCCCCCCATCAATGTGATTTTAAAACTGATTATTTATTTTAGATTTATGCATGGAACTTTTCAGTCTTATCTGAATTATTTTTCTACCCATCTCAATCTTTTTTTTTTTTTTTTTTTGATACTGGAGATTGAACTCAGGGGCACTCGACCACTGGAGCCACATCCCCAGCCCTATTTTGTGTTTTATATAGAGACAAGGTCTCACTGAGTTGCTTAGCACCTCGCCCTTGCTGAGGCTGGCTTTGAACTCTGATTCTCCTGTCTCAGCCTCCTTAAGTACTGGGATTACAGGCTTGCGCCACCGCGCCCGGCTCCCAATCTTTCTTTAAAGATTAAAACACAGCAGGCATGATGAGGACAGTAAAGGTGGTGGAATATGATGGTCATCATAGCCCTAGCTTTATGTATGACTGCTTGCATATTGTGATTCTGTATCACTTACAACCAGAGAAATGAAATGTTATCCTCCATCTGTGTACGATGAATCAAATTGCACTCTGTTAACACGTAAACCTAAATAGAACAAATAAAAAAATTAAATATGAAAAAAAAAACAGTGGGCCTGGTGACACACACCTGTAATCCCAAGGGCTCAAGAGGCTGAGGTAGGAGGATTGCAAGTTCAAAGCCTGCCTCAGCAATTTAGCAAGGTCCTAAGCAACTTAGCAAGACCCTGTCTCAAAATAAAAAATAAAAAGGGCTGGGGATGTGGCTCCATGATTAAGTGCCCCTAGGTTCAATCCCTGGTACCAAAAAATAAAAAAAATAAAACACCACTTGGTTTCAGAAAGTTGGAAATGTGAAAGACAGAGGCCTTCTGAGACTCTTCACATACCTTGATAGCCATTTGTCTAGTTAATTGCTTTTATCTGAAAGGATAATAAACTCCTCTTATCTCCCAGAGAGGAACAAATGGCTGGGCAGAGGTCTAGGTTTCACCAAAAGGTGCCAGCAAGACTCCAGGGCTCTCTCTTGGTATTTACACACCAAAGAGAGGAAGTCTCAAACCTTGGAGGACTTAAGTGGCTTCAGGAGACACCTGGGGCTATCTATCTTGCACCTGGAGAGACTTTATTTACACAGTTGTGTTTTTGGTTTGTTTGAGGGATCCTGGGGAGGGGACCCAGGGCCTCCTGGGTGCTGGGCAAGCACTCCATTACATTCTCAGCAGGAAAGAACATTCACACCCCAAAGGGCTGGAGTTGGAGTCCTTGCCATCATGCTTCTGGAGAAACCCTTTCAGGAAGGAAGGGCAATGCCACCCTTTTTTGCTTTATAAGCAGAAAAATGTTATTTTTTTTCTTGTTCCTCATCTAGTGTCTAGCTACTTGACATTCTCCAGCCCAGAGGAGGGAGGGAGGGGACTGGGACGATGTATATATACTTACTTTAAGGTAATTAATAGGATCTGCTCCGGAACACCTCATGTGCACATCCAGGACAAAATTAATCAAGCCAGACAGCAGAATGGAGCGGGCTCTTTATTTATTTGTTTTGTTTTGTTTTTTTTAGTTGCAGATGGCCACAATATATTTATCTATCTATCTAATTTAATTTAATTGTTTGGTATTGAGGATTGAACTCAGGGATACTTGACTACTGAGCCACATCCCCAGCCTTATTTTAGAGAAAGGGTCTCTGAATTGCTTAGCGCCTCGCCATTGCTGAGGCTGGCTTTGAACTCGCGATCCTCCTGTCTCAGCCTCCCAAAGTGCTGAGATTACAGGCGTGCGTCACCGCACCTGGCTATTTATTCATTTTCTATGTGGTGCTGAGGATTGGACCCAGTGCCTCACACATACCAGGGAAGTGCTCTACCACGGAGCTACAGCCCCAGCCCTTGGAGCGGGCTCTAGCCCTCCTCCCGGGGCGACAATCCTGACCGGAGAGGGGAGGGGGAGGCGTCCAGTCGAAAACCCAGCCCCGCCTCCGCAGGCTGAGCCGCTGCGCCCTCCTTCCGCGAAGTGGCAGACCTTGGTCTCCGCCTTGTGAAGTTGCCAGATAGAATACACGCAGCTAAATTTCCCTTTGGATGTATAACAAATACATTTTTTAGTAAAGGTGTATCCCAAATATTGTACTACGTATACTAGAAACAACACCCACATTTGCCATTTATCTGAAATCCAACCTGTATTTTTATTTACTAAATCTGGCAAACGATGGTGGTGACCAGAGAAGACCCCTGGAAATGCAAACAGCTGTTGCCCACCAAAGGAATAGAATCAGAGGGGCGCCTGATTTTTCCTTCATTTCAGGGCTGGTGGAGAAAGACCGCTTAGCATATGGAATCCAGGAAATCTTAACACCCATAAATTTTTTGGTAATAGTTTATTTAAAAGCCATTGAATCTTCTGATAGCACTCGGGGAGGATTGCTTTATTACTCCCAATTCAGGTGGAAGGGCTGGGACTGTAGCTCAGTAGTAGATCTTGTGCTTAGCATGCGTGAGACTCTGGGTTCCATCCCCAGTTCCAAAAAATAAAAATAGAGTTGGAATGCTCGAGGTCCAGAAAGCAACCAAAACAGTGCCTGGCACAAAGAAAGAATTTTTAAAAATATTTACCGAATGAATAAAAATTATTTAGTTTAGATGACCAAGAAGAGGAAGGACGGTGGTGGGGGAGAGGGATTTTCTCTGGGTTATTTTTGCCTCTAGCCAAGGTGCTGATTCCTTGAGACTAGATCTGTTCACCTATCAAGTTAGAATTTTCTCATCAATAATTTAGATCTTATAATTTCCTTCCTGATCACTTTGCCAAAGAATGTTGAACAGAGCTAAAATGTTGGAGAATGTTGAACAGAACTAAAAAGCTCTCCGCAGCCCCAAAGCACGGTCACCTCTGTTCTGAGCACTTAGGGGCTGTGAAAGACAGCAAGGAGGCAGGATCATTCTAAAGATCATAAATGAGGGGGTTTCTGCCCCAGGAGTTCTGCCTTCAGCACAGAGAAGGAGCTGGGAGAAGTTCCTGGGAAATATCTTTAATGTTCAAATTTGCCTACAGGTCAAAACACTTTCCCCCAGTGGACTGTCCATCCACAGAGAGGTATTTGACCTCAGTCTTGGTCAAAAACGTCTCCTCCCTTCTCTATTGCCTGCCTTCTCTGAGGATCTCTTCTGGATGTTTGCATTTGGAAACCAAGACCTGTTTTTAAATAGTTTCTAAACAAAAACCAAAGTGCCTGTGCTAGACTAAAAGTCACACCCAGAATAGGTGGCAGAGATCTTGGGTTTTAAATAAGAAGGAAACTTAAGTTTCCCACAAGTCCTTTCGTCTGCATTGCTTAGGTTTCTTTCATTGTGAGCAACAGAAACCAACTCCAACCGAATGAAGCACAAGGCAGTGTGTGTGTCATTAGGGTGAGGCTGAGGACAGGCCAGGAAGGCCAGCGACATAGGTAGTAATAAGAATCTGAGCAACAGGAACTAATTTCCAGCTGGGTCAGGGTGTCAAGGTTGTGATGTCTCAGCTCCTGTTTTCTTCCTTTCCTTCTTCCTTTATCACTCACATCAGGATGGGTGAGTGGTTTAAATAACAAATATATATCATTATCTCCTGTGACAAGAGGCCTGCGGTCAAGTGTCTCAGGGTGGGTTGGGCCACTCAAACTTGTCAAAGATCTGCATCTCTCTGATGTTTGACTCTTCAGTCACAAGATGGTTGCTGCAGCTCCCAACATGTTCTTTCATCAGTATCCCCAGCAGGAGGAAAGAAGAACAGTGGTGGTGGTGGCAGTGGTGGGGGGGTCTTTCCTTTAATAAGGAGACCCCTATCATCCTTCCTTTTGTAATGCATTGCTTGGAACTTGGTCAAATGGCCACCCCACTACAGACAAGGCTGGGAAGGCAAGTGTCAGGGGAAAGAGGGCAGTGAGAGGGACTGGCTTGGACAGGTCTTCGCCTCCTGGGTGTGGGTGTGTTGTTGCCCAAAACTAAACCAGTGCTCTGTTAACAAGGAGTAAGGTGGCCATCACTCTCAAGAGTAGAACTCCTAGCAAACAGAATCCTGCTGAGGTCCACCGTGACCCAAAGGAAATCTTCCCAACAAATCCTGGGGCTAGAGGAAGGGAGGCGGAAGCTGAGGGCAGAAAAGTCACCCCCACCTTTCTCTCCCATGGACCTTTTTGGATACTGGGTGGCTTCTTTATCCAGCCATGACAGGCAATGTCATTTTGTGGAGCTCAGTACAAATAAAAGGCAGGATGCTTGTTCAAAAATTATTAATTTCCAATGCAAGGTCCTTCTGAGCACGGGGCCTTGTGTGAATGCACAAGTCACATGCCTGCCCTGGGCCGAGCATCCAGGAGGGATGTGTTAGGCTTCCTTGTAGGGAGTGTGTTGGGCTGTATTTTCATATGAGAGTGAGTCAAACCATTAATGATAGGGAAAACCGTGATTTATGTTGTTATAATTAACATATACCCAGCCCTATGTACAAACTCTCATAAAATGTAAAGAAAGAGGTGATCAGGCCCATTCTATGGGTATAACCCTGGGCAGAAGCAGGATTCAGAGAAGACTCAATTCTGGGGTGGATGTGGCTTCTAATCTCCTCTGCAGCAGAGTAAGGGGGTGGCAAGTTGGTTTTATTCCTTGTGCCCATTCAGACTGGGCAGTGCCCCCTGGTATCTGATCATCCTGGTGGTCCTGTGCAGCACAATGTGTTATCCTCATCTCACAGATGATGTCTTCTGGGCTCAGAGAGGTCCATGGTTATCCATGGTGCACAGCCAAGCTGGAATTGGGAGCCAGACAGTCTGAATCCAGAGCTCATGTTCATTTGTGTGCCGTGTCATGCCACAGATCTGATGGGGATGGGGAAACTGTAAACAGTTGGCTTGGTGAGACCAGACACAAAAAAGCCATCGATTCAAGGGACTTAGGATTCCAGGGTCCGTGGAGGTTTGATAAGGACATCACCCCAGAGACAGAATAAAGGATGGATTATGGCTCCAAAGATGTCAGTAGGAGAGCTTGAGCCAGGAAATTCACTTTGTATCTCTCACAAAGGTGCTGTCACACATGGCCAGCTTTTAAAATGAATCCAAGGGCCAGGAACATTTATCTAAATACTTTAATTAAAATGCACTGTAATCTGAAAGCCCAAGTGTATGTAAGTATTCATGTTTACTAAGAAAACAGATTAAAATATCCCTGGTAGCTGAACACATGTTGATAATGAAATTTTAAACAGCTTCTTGGTTTGGTTTAAAATATTTACGTAGTTAAAAAAATAACTTGCTATTCATTTTCTACCAAAATGCAGAAAAAATTGAGACATTCAAAATGAATAAAGATTCAGCATACATAGATAAAGGTCCTAGAATTCCTCTGCTACAGAATAACAGTGTGTCTGAGCTGTCCCATTCATATCTCAGCAACCAACAGTCCAATTCAATTTGGAGAATAATGCCCGTCTCCAACTCAATTGATCAAATATCCAGGTTTGGGGAAAGTGTTGAATTTAATGAGATAGCTCAGTGAAATTAAGATTACTGTTCATTTCACTTCAAAATCAATTTCTTTCCAGGGCTATTCTTGAGAACTGTAAGAATCTCTTGTTCTAAATATTAAGTC